>CM076571.1:830237135-830682357 GCA_034641835.2 Pinus albicaulis
ATGGAGGCAAAGTGAAAAATGAGATGAGATGTCCCCAACCCGACACGAATGCAGACAAGTGCCATGTTCAAGAGCGACATACTGCCGACGACAACAATGACGGTTCCATTTTCCCCCCACCATTTCGGTGAGTACCTCTTTATTTTTACACAAGCTTGAAGAGGATACCATATTCTTGTCATATAAACCCGTCCTTCGGACAGGTCCATCCTAGTACATTTAACGAGTCCTAGGAAGGAGGAACTCGGAGAACGTCATTTCGACTGGATCCGATGTCATCAGGGTTTAACGAGTCTGACAAAGGGAGAACTCGGCGTGTTTTCATGTTTAGAGAGTTTGAAAAGACAGCAGAAAAGTAAACTCCAAAGGTCCCTTTTCGTAAATAGTTCCTCAGATCCGAAAAGGTAGAAAACAATATCCGAGAAAACCTCCTAGTCACGATAGGCTAGGGTATTCCTTTTTCGTAATCAATCTATCCCAGCCCGAAAAAGGGGTAAACGTATACTGGGTAGATGTCGATTCATGTCCATTTTAACGAGATCGAAACGACAAGGGACTCGGCAATCTTTTCATGTTTAGAGAGTCAGAAAAGAGCTGAAAGATGACTCCTCCTGGAGGAACGAGTGGTATAAAGGGTAGCAACTGGTTCCAGTAATGGTGGAACTACTCTGAACAAATAAAGGTCGAGAGGCTGGCTAACAAGACCACTCATAGCAGCGGTTCCTCAGGAACGGGTAAAACAACCAAGTGAAGGCATATGATCGGCCAAGCAGATAATGACGATGGAGTGAGAAAACCAGGGCTCATCTGACAAAACAGGCTGATGAAATGGCAATCACAAGAGGTAAAATGGGCATGGTTTCATTTTTCCATTTTTTGAAACTCTATGTTACAGGTGTCTACAGGAAAAACGAGCCACATGGGCAAGTCAGAAATGATGTGGACATGGTTCGTGTCCTATTGGCTCGAGCAAACTCATCTAAAGAAGCTGCAGTCAAAGGCGTCCAAATGGAAGTCAACCATAGAGTCTCACGGTGACAGGACTCTGTTTCGTGTCACGTGAAGGTTCATATGGCCGTTTCTGAGTTGCGGAGGACAAGTCGACATCTATACATGGCTCCATAGCCGAATTCAAACATCCACTCCTCATAGATTTACTTTGCAATACGGCCATGATCCTAGATCCGTGGACGTAATGGTCTACGTGTTCTCCACCAGCATAAACTTTAGGAATTAGTTATGTTTCTTTTGTTATAAATAACGTGTTTGCATACGCATATGGAGTTAGTCTCGATTAGTCTCTGTTATCTTTTATTAGTCTGCTCTGTAATGTAATTACACTGCCTTTGTGCCGTAATACTACCTTACTGTTATGACTGCATTTTAATATAAGAAGACTCTGTTTTCCAACATAATTCGTACTTGAAGATTGTTGCCAAGGCTGGTGTAGAGGGCCCCTGCACTTGCCAAGGTTCTGTGCATTATTGTATAGTTCTTATTTCATTTCTTTAAAGCTCATTGTGCCATAAGCCATTCACATGTTTATACATTGCATTTTTCATGATATATATGCTTCATTTCTGTTTATAAACTTTCATGCTTTCCATTTCACTTCTGTCTTTCATGTTTTATGTTATTGATTACTGATCAGTGTTCTTGTTTCAGGTTATAGATAGGCAGCCCGGGCATTTGCATAACTTTTTGACTAATGACATGGAATTAACATTGTTCTGCTGCTAATTTGTTTTTCTTAGTTTCTATTTAATTTCAGTACTGCTTTGTTTAATTCAGTTTTGCTCATTTTCTTCAGTAGTTAAATTTAGATATATTAAACTGCTCATAACATCTTCAGTTGCCTCCGAAAGCCACAGCTGGACTGATGGTGAGGAATTGTATTATGAAATGTGTAGTTTAGTATTAGTTTCCTTTCTGCAAATTTAGATATATTAAACTGCTCATAACATCTTCAGTTGCCTCCGAAAGCCACAGCTGGACTGATGGTGAGGGATTGTATTATGAAATGTGTAGTTTGGTATTAGTTTCCTTTTTGCAAATTTAGATATATTAAACTGCTCATAACATCTTCAGTTGCCTCCGAAAGCCACAGTTGGACTGATGGTGAGGGATTGTATTATGAAATGTGTAGTTTGGTATTAGTTTCCTTTCTGCAAGTTAGAAATATTAAATTGTGCATGACATCTTCAGTTACCTCCGAAAGCCACAGCTGGACTGATGGTGAGGGATTGAATTATGAATGTATGGTTTGATATTAGTTTACTTTCTGCAAGTTAGATATCAGTTACTCAATTTGTTTATGGTTACTTCCGAAAATCATAGCTGGACTAATGATGAGGGATCAGAAGACAAGTTGATGTAATCTGATTTAGATTTAATTTGTTGCAATTTTGGATTTCTTTAAGCATAGTTTCTTTTGTGTTTAGACAGCAGCAAGAATAGTTTGGTTTTCATGCTCAATAGTTCACTGTTTTGATTTATTAGACTAGCAGCACCTTTTCATTTCAGCAGCACATTTTCATTTTCTTTCAAGTTTTGTCATTGTAAGTTTCAAATTCCTTTTTAAGTTTCAAGTTGGTAAATCATTATAGAGGATATCATTTCCTTGAACAAACATAACCATACTTGTTTTTATTTTAGAATTTCCATCTCACCTTAGAAAACCAAAAACGACAAAAAGTTAAGAAATAAGTTATCTTGCACATATAGTGCGCCGCACTTCATCAGCTTACGAATCCCGGATTGATAAATTAATGTAGCAATTTAGGACACACTAAATTGACCAAACATTTTGGCGCCGTTGCCGGGGAAGTGTAACTAGGTAGCCAATTTCTTAAAAAAAAAAAACAAAATCATAAAAGAAGGGAAAACTTGATAACTTCTTGAAGTATGCTCTCCTCTTGCACCTAGTGTGATCTGGAGGATCAGAAAAGAGAGTTATTGGTTTAGTAATTTCTAAGTATGCTCTCTTCTTACACCTAGTGTGACCTGGAAGATCAGAAAGAGAATTATTAGCCCAACTTTTTTTTTAAAAATAAAAAAAATGACATGCATAGAGCAAGAGATTCTAGGGGAAGGTTTATAGCTAAAGCCAAGAGTTCGATTTTCACAACTCCATCTTCTTCAAGGCATATACCAGATTCACCACCATCTACCCCTAGCCTTAAGATTTTTGGAATTCAAGGAGCAGCTGAATTAGAGGATTCTCCTATACCACCTACCAAATCTCATTTAGAAAAGGAAGAGACTCCCTCTCATCCTCCCTTGATAGAAGAATCAGAGGAATTTAAGGACTCTAAAGAAACTATCATGGCAGAGGAAATAATAGATGGATTTAGAGGTAGAGGTAGAGGAGGAGGAAACAATGGAGACAACAATGGTGAAGGTAATAATGGAAGAAATAGGGAAGGGGACAACTTGTTTGGATTCCCTATAGTTGATGAGGAAACTCATACAACAATGAAAAATATCTCACCATCTGTCCTCCCCAACTTTTATGGATCGCGAAGTGAGGATCCTGAAACATTTCTGTTTGAGTTTGAAGTCGTGTGCCGAACCTATGACTATATGGAAGACTCTCAAAAACTCAAACTGTTTCCTTCAACATTGAAGGGATCCACTTTGAAATGGTTCATGGGATTAGCCACTCAATCTATTAGGACTTGGAATGATATGAAACAAAAATTTTTGGATAGATACTTGGACTATTGTATGCCCACCAATCACAAGGATGAGGTATTCAAAATGATGAAAAAAGAAGATGAAAATTTGGAAGATTTACTTGAAAGATTTCAATACAACTTGAAAAGAGCAAAGATGAGCAACTTAGATGATGAAACCTTGAAAGCCCTCATATTAAAAGCCATTAGAGATGAATGGATATATATTTTAAACATGATGGGGAAAGGAGACATTTCTCAACTTCCACTTCGTGACATAACAGAATTATGTGTCCATCTCTCAAGAGGAAAATCTAAAATAGGAAAAGGGCCTAGGGATCCTTCTCTTATTAGGGCTAACAAATCTGCAACTGGATCAGTAAGTAGGGCAGATATTGGTAATATGCTTGATGAGTTCAAAACTGATATCTTAGGGAGCCTTAGTGAACAACTAGACACCCTTAAAATCCAAACAAGCAGAAAGCAGAAACAGACGCTTTAGCCATCTTTTGTCCAAAATGTAGGAAGAAACATGCTTTGAGGGAATGTCCCTTGGATGCAAAAGTTGTAGAAACATGTATGATTTGCTCAGAGAATCATGAGATCAAGGATTGTCCTTCAATTCCTGGACTCAAAGCTGTTTTTCAAGAAGACCCAAATTCAGTAGAATCTCACTGTTTTGTTGCAAGGAGACCTTGGCAGGGACAACAAACTCAAGGGCTTAACAACCCTATGAATCTTCAAACCCCACCAAATTGGAATCCTTGGCAACAACCTTGGCCCCAACATCAGAATCCATATCAACCATGGGTACAAGGGATGCAAAATCCTTATGGGAGATTTGCTCAATTTTATCAATATCCTCCATCTTTTCAAAATCAACAAGCTCCACAATTTCCAAACCCAAATCCACAACTTTCATTGCCATTTCCACAACAACAACCTTTTCAACAAAATCCAAATCCTCAACTCATGCTCCCATACCAACAAAAGACAAATCAACTTCCAGCTCAGCCATTGCCAAATCCTAACAATAAGAATCCTCAGAATACTTACATGGTAGAAGGACAACAATTTCCTACCTATATGATTGTCCCTCTCAACGATGTACAACTCAGATCTGGTAGAGTTTTAGAAAAACCTTCTATAGATATTCAAGAGCAAGATACCTCTGAGGAGGATTCTCTTCAAGTAAATAAGGGTTCTGAGGAAGAATCTCTTCAAAATTCAAACATTCAAAAAGAAAAAGAAAAGTTAACATCCACAACTCCTATAGTTGAGCAACCCGCATCTTCATCTACACCTCCTTTTCCTGAAAGACTACAAATTGACAAGGGAGTGGAAAAACAAATCTTGTTGCCTAACTATGATTTTCTAGATGAATTGAAGAATGTTTGTATCAAGATTCCCTTGCTACAAGCCATTCGAGAGATTCCTATTCTAGCAAAAACAATAAAGGAGTTGAGCTTCAAAAGACCAGGAAGGAAACTAAAAGACACAAGAAGAATCCACCTGGTAGGAAAAATTGCAGATATTATGATGGGAAAAATTACCATGCAGAAATATGTAGATCCAGGAAGTCCAATTGTCAAGACACATATAAATGGGATAGAAATTCCAAACACATTGATTGACTTAGGGGCTGCTATCAACATTATGAGCAGACAGACTATGGACCAGCTAAAACTTCCTAACCTTCTTTTTACACCTACTTTACTGCAACTTGCAGATCGATCAATTATTAAACCAGATGGTGTATTAGAAGATATTTCAGTCTCCTTAGATTCTTGGGAATATCCAGTAGATTTTATGATTTTGACTTCCAAGAGTAATCTAGGAGGGCACCCACTTATCTTAGGAAGACCTTGGCTAGCCACAGCTGATGCTTTCATTAGTTGTAGATCTGGGGATATGTACATTTCTAATGGTAATTCGACAAAGAAATTCAATTTGTATCCTCCAGCAAAAGCAATCACAGAAGTAGGAGACAATGAATGGGCTGATGATGAGGACACTATACAACCTGTCTTTACCATTTCTGAAATCAGTGAGGATAGTCAAATTCTGAACACATTAGAAAATTTTGAGATATCTTCAGAATATGACCCCACACAATTTCAATTGGAATCTGACATAGAATATTTATCATCAAGACAAATGTCTCTTTACTCTATGGAAGAGTTTGGTAGTTCTACTATTGAGATTTTTCCAGGAAAAACATTGAATATCAACAAACATATGGAAAAATCACAACAACAAGAACTAACCAAAATCTTGCAAAAACATTCTACTGCATTTGCATGGGAGTATACTGACATGAAGGGTATTGATCCCAAGACTTGCATCCATCACATCTATATTGAGGAAAACAGCAGACCAATCAGACAACCTCAAAGAAGGATGAATCCAAATCTTAGGGAGATAGTGAAAGAAGAGCTCCAAAAACTACTCAATGTAAACTTCATTTATCCAATTTCAGATAGCCGATGGGTTTCTCCTTTGGTTATAGTACCTAAAAAGAATGGTAAATGGAGGGGATTACAGGGAACTGAACAAAGCAACTTTGAAGGATCACTTTCCTTTGCCTTTTATCGATCAGGTATTAGACACATTAGCAGGTAAAAAGTACTTTTCATTTTTGGATGGTTTTAGTGGCTATAATCAAATTCAGGTAGCACCTGAAGATCAAGATAAGACCACATTTACTTGTCCATGGGGAAATTTTGCCTACCGAGTGCTTCCTTTTGGGTTATGTAATGCACCCGTAACATTCCAAAGAGCAGTACTAGGAATTTTTTCTGATCTAATCCATGATTGTGTAGAGGTTTATATGGATGATTTTACAGTTTATGGTAATTCATTTGAAGAGGCATTAGAAAATTTGGAAAAGTTCTTATAAGATGCAAAGAAACAAACCTTTCATTAAGCCATGAAAAATGCTTTATGATGTTTACTGAAGGGATTGTTTTAGGACATCATATTTCAGGAGATGGGATTAAGGTTGATAGATCAAAAGTTGAAGTCATTTCCAAGTTGCCTATTCCAAATTGTCAAAGAGATGTTAGAAGTTTTCTGGGATTTACTGGTTATTATAGAAGATTTATAGAAAACTTCACTAAAATAGCATCTCCACTCTTCAAATTTCTTACAAAAGACTGTGAATTTAAATGGGATCCTGATTGTCAATCAGCCTTTGAAACTTTGAAAACAAGAATATCTGAAGCACCTATCTTGAGAGGACCAAATTGGAAACTCCCTTTCCATATTTCTACGGATGCTTCAGATACAGCTCTAGGAGCCGTGTTGGGTCAAAAAGATTTAGTTCCTTATGCCATTTATTATACCAGTAAAAATTTGACTCCCACAGAGTTGAACTATACTGTGACTGAAAAAGAGTTTTTAGCTGTTGTTCATGCAATTAATAAGTTTAGACATTACATAACAGGCTATGAAACTTTTATTCATACTGACCATTCCGCAATTAGATATTTAATGAACAAACCTGTTACTAATGGCAGAGTGACAAGATGGCTCTTACTTTTGCAAGAATTCAATATTACTGTGTTGGATAGACCAGGAAAACAAAATACAGTAGCTGATTTCTTGTCTAGGATTCAGAATACTAAAGAAGATTCTCCCGTAGAGGATAAGTTTCCTGATGAATACTTGTTTGCAGTAACTATTAAGACTCCTTGGTATGCAGATATTGCTAACTATTTGGTTACAGGGAAACTGCCTTCACATTTATTTCCAAGTGAAAAATGAAAAATTATTCAAGAGAGTTCAAAATATTCATGGATTTCTAACGAATTGTTTAAAACAGGGCCAGATCTTGTGATCAGAAGATGTGTCAGGGAAGATGAAATGCCTGATATTCTTAAGGCATGTCATGATGAACCATGCAGCGGACACTTTGCGGACAAAAGGACGGCCTATAAAATCCTTTCCTTGGGATATTATTGGCCTTCCCTCTTCAAAGATGCAAAACAATATGTCAAAAGGTGTGATAGCTGCCAAAGAGTAAGGAAACCTACCCTTTCAAATGAAATGCCATTGCAACCACAGGTACTCATTGAACCCTTTGAAAAATGGGCTTTAGATTTCATTGGACCTATTAATCCATCATCTAAGCAAAAGAAGTATATATTGGTTTGTACTGATTATGTTACTAAATGGGTAGAAGCCAAATCATTAGTATCTGCTACTGAAAATTCAGTTGTTCATTTTCTTTATGAGGATATTTTTACTCGCTTTGGTGTTCCAAGAGAAATTGTGACAGATCAGGGGAGCCAATTCACATCCAATTTGGTGAAGAAGTTGATGGAAGAATACAAAATCAAGCACAGAAGATCTACTCCTTACCATCCGCAAGCAAATGGTCAAGTGGAGTCCACAAATAAAGTTCTTGAAAGTATCATCACCAAAAATGTTCATCTACATAGAAGAGATTGGGCAGAAAGGATTCCTGAAGCCTTGTGGGCCTACAGAACTACATGGAGGAATACAACAGGACATTCTCCCTATGAACTTGTTTATGGGAAAGAAGTCTTGCTCCCCATTTAGTTCCAAGTCAAGACCTTCAAGATAGCAGTTCAGTTGGGGATGGACTTATCAGAAGCCCAAAAGCATAGAATGGAGCAGTTGAATGAGCTAGATGAGATCAGACAAGAAGCAATTTTAAGAACCGATCTAGTTCAATATCAAAGAGCTAAATGGCATGACAAGTACATCAAAGAGAAGAAGTTTCAAGAAGGAGATTGGGCATTGTTATTTGATTCCAAGTTTAAAGATTTTCAAGGAAAATTTCGGACTCATTGGCTTGGGCCATATGAGATTGACAAGATCTTTAGCAATGGAGCGGTAAGAATCAAGACCATTGATGAGTTTCAAACTCCTCTTATTGTGAATGGCCACAGATTGAAAGTTTATCATAAGCCACTCTCAAAGGAGGAATTTGTCAAAATGTTTCAAGAGAATTCTGCAATCAGGCTGGTACAGAAGAATTCTTCTTCTCCACCAGCCTAGCTTTTGTTCTTTTCAGTTAAAAAAATAATTGTATAAGCCTCAAAAACCAATCACATTATCAGTTTTATAAAAAGATAGAGGGAAACCAGAATGACCGTACACTCTATATTTTCCAAAAAATCTCTCTTTCATTTCACAAGTCTGTGACTACCCACTCATTCCATTCACTTCATTCCATTTCATTTCACTTCATTTCACTCCATTCCATTTCATTTTATCTCCGTAGTCGACTCCGCCAATGTAAGGCATTCCACCACAACTCTGTTACAGAAAACACATGTGTGTTATTTCCATAATCATGAAATAAAATGCAGGTGAGACGATCAAAAATGAAGACATGGAGCATTCAATGAAGAGCAACAAATTGAAGACCAAGGAAAAGGCAAAGATTCCAAGGTATGAGTAAAATTCATTTCAAATAGCATTGAAAAACACATTTTTATATAGTTCTAAACCATAAGCTCTATCCATTATGTGCAATGATTATATTGACAAATTCCGTAACCCTTTCACGATCTCCATATGATCCTCCCGCATCCATTCTCAAACGGTTCCATAATTAAACCCCCGATCTTCACTCATATTCCTATATTCCACCGGTGACAATGAGACGTAGTTGATTTGACCACAGACTCTTACAGCCGCATAAATCCATAGCCGTTGTTTAAACGTGCTCACATTTATTTCGCAGCCACCAAATTTCAAAACACTGCTGGATGTGTTATACTCTGTTAATCTCACAGCCGTATCTCTGTCGTGCTCACGAAAACCCCTCTCTGTTCTGTCTCACTCCATTTCATTCTCTATTACGCTATAGTCTGTATACCCACTCTCTGATATCTACCCACAGTCATTGTGCTCATCTCCGTGCATTCAGCCGTTCTATTTCCATTGAACCCTCACGCAGGCAAATTTGTGAAGAGCAGAAAGAAAAATGGGTAAATTGCTAAGAGCAGAACCGGAAGGACCTAAGTTCATGGAGGGATATCCGCAAGTAAGGGATATATTGAAGAAAGCAAAGTGGCTGCGGTTTATCCAAAAATTCAGAGGTTATCATAAAGAAGTTACAAAAGCATTTGCAAGGTCGTTCAATGGCCTGGAAGTAGAGATTGGAGACCTTAAGTTTGCAGTGAACGAGGCATCTATAGCATCTTCCACGGAACTTCTTCAAGAGGGTGAGCGTTGGTTTAAGAATAAAAGCATTAGTGATGAAGCCTGGAGAACAATCTTACGAAACCAAGGTATGGACATAACCATTTTTAAAAGAGGAATTCCTGTTCATGCATTGAAAGAGGAATGGGCTACTTTGCTGCTAGTTGTTCAGAAATTCATTACATGTGAAGGCCGTTTTGGGTCCATGTATATGTACCATACCAGGTTGCTGATGAATTTTCTAGATAATCAAACTCTCAATCTCCCATATTTTCTATTCAATATTTTGAAGAAAATGTCCGTGACTGTTCAGAAGCATTTAGGAGATGTAGAACCCCATCTATATCACCACGGCCTTGTAAAAATTTTGATTGAAAAGGAGTTAAAGGAAAAGAAAGACACGTGGGAACAATTTCTGGTTAGAAATTTCTTTGAGGAACCTCAGGAAATTCCTGAAGGTAGTACAACAAGAAGGAGTAGAAGAAAAAGAATAAATGATGAAACTCAAATTACTCCTACTCAGGAAATTCCTGAAGGTAGCACAGCAAGAAGAAGTAGGAGAAAAAGAACAATTGATGAAATTCAAAATACTCCTACTACTGCAATTGAAAGAACTGATAGGGAAGAGAGACTGTCAAAGAGGAAGAAGAAAGAAATCAAGGGTAAGAAGCCAATAACACCAAAAGAGAGAAAAACTATTGAGGCTATACATCAAACTCCTTCTTCTGAAGAAGAAGATCATCAAGTGTTATCTGAAAGATTAGTTTATCTTCAAAAACAGTCATCTTTGGCCAAGAAGACAGAGAAAGGAAAACAAAAACAAAAGGATAGTGTACCACAGCGTGTGAGAAGAAGCAGCAGACTTAAGGGGAAATTGAGGAAAACACAAATAAAGGGTCCTCATTTCATTGACTTGGGAGAGGAAACATCTGAACAGTCCTCAGCTGACCATAGTCCATCTCAGTCAGTTAGTGAACCTGGTTCATTTCATGCCCAATCAGACATTGAACATACTCCATCCCATTCTCAGCAAGATGTTGATGTAAGCCCTTCTCAACCAGATTTTGAAAATAACTCTCCTTCACGGCATTTTGGGGACAGCCCAATAAAAATGACACCTGAAATAGACCCCAAGCAGCAGGAAGTATATGACTATATAGAATATTTGGAAAAGGCAGCTACAGGTCCCAGTACTTTGTCCATCCAGCCTCACACAGTACAAGATGATTTAGTCCAATCACTAAAACAAGAATTCTTTGAGCTAGAGCTTTTAAATGTCTTTGAGCTAGAGCTTTTAAATAGACACATCAAAAATGAAAATGAGACATTAAAGGAACAAGGCAAACTGGACAAAATCATTCATGATAATACCATGCTACATCTGGGAATATGGCAGAAGAAGAACAAGAAATTGAAAAGGAAATGCCAGAAGTTAAGCAGAGCATTGGTTAATATCAAATTTAGGTGCTTAATGAAGAAACCCAGAATGTTGGCAGCACCAAGGAAGAGGAGGAGAGGATTAGACGTGCTGGCTGAAGTGTCAAGGAATATGAACTGAGGAAGGAATATCAAAATTTTGGTTGCATGAGGACATGCAACACCTTCACAGTGGGGGTATGTTGAGTCTCAATTCTGCATCTTTTCCATACACTTTTCTATACCCTTTTCACTCACCTGAACCTCCCAAGTTGTCAATATCATTGTATGTTAATTGAAAAAGAGCATCTAACATGGTTTTTAACTATATTTTTGTGTCTGCTGTTTGATTTAGATTTTGTTCATTTAGCTGCGGAATCTTGCCACTTTCCGCAGTTGCTGCAACTTTCCGCAGCTATTTTGTGAAACTCTATGTTACAGGTGTCTACAAGAAAAACGGGCCACATGGGCAAGTCAGAAATGATGTGGACATGGTTCGTGTCCTATTGGTTCGAGCAAACTCATCTAAAGAAGCTGCGGTCAAAGGCGTCCAAATGGAAGTCAACCATAGAGTCTCACGGTGACAGGACTCTGTTTCGTGTCACATGAAGGTTCATATGGCCGTTTCTGAGTTGCGGAGGACAAGTCGACATCTGTACATGGCTCCATAGCCGAATTCAAGCATCCACTCCTCATAGATTTACTTTGCAATACGGCCATGATCCTAGATCCGTGGACGTAATGGTCTACGTGTTCTCCACCAGCATAAACTTTAGGAATTAGTTATGTTTCTTTTGTTATAAATAACACGTTTGCATACGCATATGGAGTTAGTCTCGATTAGTCTCTGTTATCTTTTATTAGTCTGCTCTGTAATGTAATTACGCTGCCTTTGTGCCGTAATACTACCTTACTGTTATGACTGCATTTTAATATAAGAAGACTATGTTTTCCAACATAATTCGTACTTGAAGATTGTTGCCAAGGCTGGTGTAGAGGGCCCCTGCACTTGCCAAGGTTCTGTGCATTATTGTATAGTTCTTGTTTTATTTCTTTAAAGCTCATTGTGCCATAATCCATTCACATGTTTATACATTGCATTTTTCATGGTATATATGCTTCATTTCTGTTTATAATCTTTCATGCTTTCCATTTTACTTTTGTCTTTCATGTTTTATGTTATTGTTAAACTGATCAGTGTTCTTGTTTCAGGTTATAAATAGGCAGCCCGGGCATTTGCATAACTTTTTGACTAATGACATGGAATTAACATTGTTCTGTTGCTAATTTGTTTTTCTTAGTTTCTATTTAATTTCAGTACTGCTTTGTTTAATTCAGTTTTGCTTATTTGCTTCAGTAGTTAAATTTAGATATATTAAACTGCTCATAACATGTAACATAAAACATAACATGTACGATTTATAAAAGCCACGGTGAACGTGGTGAGGATTGTATTATGAAATGTAGTTTGGTATTAGTTTCGTTTAACAAATTTAAGTATATAAGCCCACTCATAACATCTTGATTGCTGTCATCCCACAATTTGAGTGATGAGTGAGGGATTGTATTAAAATGTGTAGTTTGGTATTAGTTCCTTCTGTAAATTTAGATATATTAAGACTATATAACATCTTTGTTCACTAAATACCTGGTGGCTATGGTGAGGTTATCTATGAAATGTGTGGTTGGTAGTAGTTTCATTTAAATTTAGAAATATTAAATTGTGCTTGACATCTTCAGTTACCTCCGAAAGCCACAGCTGGACTGATGGTGAGGGATTGAATTATGAATGTATGGTTTGATATTAGTTTACTTTCTGCAAGTTAGATATCAGTTACTCAAGTTGTTTATGGTTACTTCCGAAAATCATAACTGGACTAATGATGAAGGATCAGAAGACAAGTTGATGTAATCTGATTTAGATTTACTTTGTTGCAATTTTGGATTTCTTTAAGCATAGTTTCTTTTGTGTTTAGACAACAGCAAGAATAGTTTGGTTTTCATGCTCAATAGTTCACTGTTTTGATTTATTAGACTAGCAGCACCTTTTCATTTCAGCAGCACATTTTCATTTCCTTTCAAGTCTTATCATTGTAAATTTCAAATTTCTTTTTAAAGTTTCAAGTTGGTAAATCATTATAGGGGATATCATTTCCTTGAAAAAACATAACCAAACTTGTTTTCATCTTATAATTTCCATTTCACCTTAGAAAACCAAAAACGACAAAAAGTTAAGAAATAGGTTATCTTGCACATATAGTGCGCCGCACTTCATCAGCTTACGATTCCCGGATTGACAAATTAAATGCAGCAATTTAGGACACACTAAATTGACCAAACAATAATGATGGAACTACTCAAAACAACTAAAGGTCAAGAGGCTGGCTAACAAGACCACTCATCGCAGCGGTTCCTCAGGAATGGGTAAAACAACCAAGTGAAGGCATATGATCGGCCAAGCAGATAGTGACGATGGAGTGAAAAAAACCAAGGTTCATCTGGCAAAAACAGGCTGATAAAATGACAATCACAAGAGGTAAAGGGAAAGGTTTCATTTTTACACAAGCTTGAAATCAGGAAACTCTGCTTGAAGTTGGTTTCATTTTTACACAAGCTTGAAACAAAGATAAACTATGCTTGAAACCGGTTTCATTTTTAAACAAGCTTGAAACGGAAACAAACTATGCTTGAAAAAGTAAGCATGCCCCCAGCATGGTGACTCAATTCGAGGTACATGCCCCCCAAGCTTCAGTCCATATGAAAGGAAGATGGAGTGAAGGTTCAAGATACGAGATCATGAGAAAGACTCGACTGGGATTTTACGAGATCTTATCAAAGACTCGAATTGAACGGGAACGTGTTTCATTATTTTAACGAGGTTGACACATTAAAAGAACTATCCTCAGGACACCTTGTTTCATGGTTTAAGGAGCTTGGCACAAGACAAGGAACTATGCTCTGACAACCTTGTTTCATTTTTTAAGGAGCTTGACACAAGACAAGGAACTCTGCTCCAACAACCTTGTTTCATTTTTTAAGGAGCTTGACACAAGACAAGGAACCATGCTCCGACAACCTTGTCATAATAAGAATAAGTTTGCAACCCAAGAAGTTCCACTCACGATATAATAAAAAACATCTCGTCGAGGACCCAATGCCCCCGATGCACGACGCATGACGACATCATCCTTTGAGCACGGAGCACGGGGTGAGTAGCCACATAGTTGACTTGCGGTGGGGCAGATACAACGGGTGGATAAAAACCAGGAAGGGATGATGGCGGGCCAGCTGCCACATCAGGACCAAAGAACGAAAGCTGATCAATGGTCACGATCTGTCCTTCATGTGGAAAACAGACCACACGAAAAAGGGAGGAGACAAGCGCTCCCATGGCATAGGTGTAATCGCGCCCCAAAAGCAGATTGAAATCCAAGGGGCCTGGAACAACCATCACGTCCATATGGACGGTTTTACCTCCCAAAGTAACGGGTAACCTTGGAAGGATCCCCAACGGTTGACTGGTTCTTCTATTGAATGTCAACAGATTCTGCGTAACAGGCGCAAGCGGCGGCGAACCGAAAGCTTGCCAGGTAGTTGAAGACAGAATACTAACAGAGGCACCTTCGTCTATAATGGTGCTGGGTACAACCAGACCAAGAGCCTGTACTGTGATCTCGAAAGGCACATAAGACGAAAGGCGAAATCCTGCAAATCGATTCCAGTCAAAGGAAGCGACCAAACTACTCGGAGGGGCTACCATCGACAAGCGAAGGTCTTCCCCTGATGTTACGGTAGAAGAAGCATCCTCCATAACCTCCATCTCGAAGGTGGGAGGGATATCCTCCGGAGCCTCCATCATGGGAGGCGGAGGAGGAGCTTCTTGAAGTACAGGGACAAGAGAATCTTTCTCCAAGTCTGATGAATCTGAAGAGATTAGAAGGACATGGGGGGTGTGAGATCCACTCTCGACAGAAAATACCTGGTACACCGCGGACGGGGCCAGTTCAACCGATCCGACGACCAATGGTTGGTCAGGGACGGATTCGTGAATTTGAATTTCTGGGGGAGTGGGATCGACCAAGGATGACTCTTGACCAATCATAGGATCAGCTGGCGGAGGACTCGAAAAGTGGCCGCAACCGGTAGGAAGGCATGGTCGCCAGAAACAGCGGGTTTTCCAAAACTCTCTTGGCTTCATCCATGTACGGAACAAAGGTGAATGGCATGGTGCCCTTCACACAACTTACGGTTGGTAATCTTACCTGCTTCTTAGGACATACCGGCCGGTGATGACGTGCCTAACCGACTCCCCGAAGCCAAGGCCGCCGAGCGGGCGACCATTGGACCATGCTTCAAGTACCTTGGGAATGCCAGGGAAATCTCAAAGAAGATGATCTCTCGTGCACAACATGCAAGGGAACTTGACTTTCTGTGGAGGGTTGGAAGGTTTATCAAGAGGAGACTTCTTAGGCGCAATAGCTGCAGAGCTAGCCTCTCCTTTATCGGACTTCTTCTTCTTTGTCTTCTTCTTCTTCTTCTTAGCCACTTGGTTACTCGAATCCAGACTTTCACTAGGCGAAGTAGAAGAGGAGGACGCAGAAACAGGCGAAGAAGGGGAGAGGTCCACCTTGGAATCAACATGATGTTGCTCAGGTGGAGGAACTGATTGAACAGTAGCCGAGACATTCGGGACCACAGAGGTTGAAAACAACCAAACAGGCAACCCAACAGTTAACCCAGGAAGGGACAACGTTGCCATATAAGGAGCACCAACATTTCCAAAAGGAGGAAAAGGACCCGGATTCCCATCGGAGGGGATTCCTTGGTTGGTGAACTCTGGAAAAGTTGCCATCAGAAACGATCTTCAGAACAACACCCTAAGGAAACTAACTTTAACCAGGAATATTTCGTGGGCAGTTAATTTTTAAAACATTGAAACAAAACTCTACCGTTTCATCTTTTAAGAGTCGAGAAACAGGGAAAAGGTGACTCTATCACTTTCAGATTGGAAACAAGCGTGAAAGGACAAGCGCTTGATGACCTTTTCAAATTTAAAGAGTCAGAAAAGATCGAAATGACTACTCAGGAATTCTAGGCAAAGGGTGTACCAAATAACCGTGAACTGCAATATACACCTTGGTTTCAAAATGAAAGAGAAATCAGCCAAGGACTTACGGTATGTAAAATGTCTAGAATCTTGTGTTCGGTGTATCACGGGTATAGGGCGGCAGACTCGACTTCCTACGGATAAAGGATTGAAACCTAGAGGGTCTCCCTTTATGTCTGTGACAGTACGAGGAGCACAAGTACGATAATGACATCTAGCGGCGACGACAACTGCTAGGTTTAAAATAGCAGAACACGTCTCTAACCTAGACCTCTAAATGTGTTTTTGTTAATGTTTCCAATACCTCCTTAGGTTAATTGAATCAATTTTATGGTTGATCTTCAATTATGTTTCGGTTTCAGGCCTGTAGTGTGTCATATAACAATCTCATGCGACTATGAGAAAAACGCAAGATTAGGTAAGATTCTGTCTGGTTAAGGAAGACGACAATGATGCAACAAGCAGCCAAAACTAAAGACGAAACTTTTAAACTAGATGGTTACTGTCAAAAAGTAATTTCAAAAATTCAACAATGCGAATAATGCAATGTAATCTATGCAAAATCCTTTTTTTCCGAAAACTATGCAATTGTAATCTATGCACAATTTCCTTTTTCTTTTCAAATAATAAGAATGCACTCAATGCATTTTTCGATGAAATGAGAATCTACTTAATGCATGCTTTCAATGAAAGAGAATGCACTCAAAGCGATTTTTAGCTTTCAATCATTAAACAATGTGATCTAAGTCCAATGATAAATCTCAAAAATACTTTTCAATGCAATGTGATCTAATGCATTTTAACAAAAAGAACACTTTGAGACGAAAACTAAAAAAACGCAAATCTTCTTAATGAAGGATGAAAGCAAAAGGGATGCAAACAAACACTAAGAATGCAATCGTTGTTTCAAAATACTTTGTGACAAAATCCCTCAAAAGTTGACAAGACATATGCGGTCAAACACAAAAAGGACTTCCAAAGCAAGAGATCAAAACAAGGCATTCATTCCCTTTTACATCAAACAATCATAGAAATAAGACATTCCAAATAATGAGCAATGTAATCTATGCTCATACAGAGGAAAGACCCGAAGGGAAAGACACACTGGTGAAGGATTAAGGGAAAAAATCTCAATTTTCATACACCCTGAAATTGGCACGACTTGTCCATTGACAACTAGCGCCAATTGGCACCAATTGGCGCGACTTGATCACTGACAACTAGCGCCAATGGCTAATTGGCGCGGGTTGCTAACTGACAACAAGCGCCAACGCCTGAAAATGAAAAAAACAAAGAATTTCTCCCAACCAAGACCAGACTCACCACTTCAAGCAGAATCCAAAACAAACCCAGAAGCAAAGTACTGACCAAAAGAAGCTTTCGAACAAGGGTAACCCTACCACCTACAGGAAATGGCGCGACTGTCTAGCTGTAATCCGCGCCAGATAGGGGATGGCACGAGTGATGAACTGGCAAACTGCGCCAACTGGCACAACTGTCAAGGCTAAACTCGCGCCAATCAAGCCAACTATGAAAAGGTGAAAATTCGGAAAAGCAGAGGTTAGCTTTGATTCTCTGGGGCTGAACCAAAATCCAAACACTCAGAAAAGAACCCAGCCCAGAAGGCCAACCAAGCAAGGAAAACCGCGAAACAATCAAAACGAGACAATCAAAACTAGACGTTCCCCAGTGGAGTCGCCAAATTGTGGAGGAGGTAAATCCCCTCTGCGGACAGAGGCGATCCCTACTAGCCCAGCAGGGGTCTAGCAACAATCATAAAATGTTATAGCGCAGGTTCCTAGTTACGAATAAAAGACCAAAGATGGAGGCCTACCTGGAGTCCAATGCTATGATCTGTAGAAGAAAGCGTTCCCATTCCTCAGCCTCGGCAGATCACGATCCCTCCACGATCTCCGCGGATGGACACCTACACATGCAAGAAACAACATGAATACAAGCATAAAATCCAGAATACGCAACTAGATATCAGTTAGAAAGGATATAACTCATATTAACATAAGTGAAAACAGAGTGGAACCATAACCATAATCATTCATTAAATAACAATCGAAAGAGAGTACAACCAATGTTCTGACGCCGTGATCTCCTTCGGAAGGGTCCCCAGTCGTTCACGTCTCGCAAAGCTCGCCAGGGAAAGGGAAAACCTCTCGTGAGTCTCTCGACGATAGTCTCCTTACTTGAGTCGGCCTTTTGGGAAGAAAGAGGGCTCTTACAGCACAAAGGCTCTTGGGAATTTGGAGATTCAAAGCTTAGGCACTTCAAGACTAGCTTGCCATGGAATTGAGCAGGCTTTTATAGATGGGGAAGGAGGGAGTTGGGATCCCTATTATTTTGGGATTGGCCCTATCAACAAGGAAGGTTCCATGGGAGGTGGCAAACCACTTCCCTTCCATAGAACTCCCGCAGCCAAACCTCCCAACTCAAGATAGGCAATGGTTTATGAGTTTGTTGAAACACAACTTCCGCCATCTTTATTTAAAAAACACTCCTTAAATTGGCTGGCACGACTACTGCTCTGGGACAGAGCGCCAGTTGGCGCGACCTCTTTGTAGGATTTTCCCCATTGGCACGAGTGGTGAACTGTCTGCCCGCGCCAATGCAAAGGGAGATGTTTTCATGATTTTTTGTAAGGAGATGTCTTTAGGGCAATTGAAGCTCATGCTTAGAGGAATGCATTGATGATGGTTTCAAGGCATGACAATGTTCGCAGGTCACAAAATGGGTCCTCCATTGTGCGGGACGGGGAATGGTAGGGACGGTGACAAATTACGCTGTATGATAGGGTATTATCACAAGTTTTTTAAGAATTATGAGAGAATAGAAACACCTCTAATAACATTAATGAAGAAATATGCATTTTCTTGGACTCTGGAAGCAACTAAGGCCTTTGAACATCTCAAAGAGGCAATGTGCCAAGCACCGGTCTTAGCTACGCCAAACTTCACAAAAACCTTTATTGTGGAATGTGATGCCTCAGAAAATGGAATTGGTGTTGTTTTAATGCAAGAAGGAAGACCTATTACTTTTGAAAGTCGTCCAATGAAAGGAAATTATTTACAAAAACCTATTTATGAGAAGGAAATGTTGGCAATACTATATGCACTAAATAAATGGTGACCTTACCTAATGGGAAGACACTTCAAGGTAAAAAAATATCATGATAGTCTTAAATAATTTTTGGAACAAATACTATCTTCAGAAGAGTAGCAAAAATGGGTCACATAGATTTTGGGTTATGATTTTGAAATCATCTACAAAAAAGGGAAGATAATTGTTGTTGCATATGCACTCTCAAGAAAGGATGAGGATGTGGAACGATTTCTTTGCACCATTTCTATTATCCAACCAGATTGGATAATCGAAGCAAGGGAGGAATGGAAGAATGACGAAGAAGTGTGGACACTCATTCAAAAGGCGCAAAAGATCCCAATACACCTGATACATTTAACTGGAAAAATGATTCATTATGGTACAAAGTGTTATCACCATATTGAGGTTGATGGGCTGCATCAATAGCCAATTTGGTGATAACACAAAGATTTATTATATATTTGTAAAAATTCCCAACTAAAACAAAAGATTATTTTGGAATTTCACACCTCTCCCTTAGGAAGGCACTCAATATTTTTAAAAACTTACTAGAGGGTCAAGTAAGAATTTTTTTGGCATGGCCTTAAATCTGATATTCAAAGGTTTGTGGTGGAATGTTTGGTCTACTAAAAAAATAAATTTGAGACAATTAAGACTTCGGGTCTGCTAAAACCTTTATCCATTCCAAGTCAACGTTGGGAGGAGGTTTCAATGGATTTTATCACAAGTTTACTCAAGTCCGAAGGAAAGAGTTTCATCACGGTGTTAGTTCATAGACTTACCAATTATGCACATTTTTGTGCATTATATCATCCTTTTTAAAGACAATGCAATTGCTACTGCATTTATGGAAACAACTGAAAAGCTACATGGAAACCCAAAGATTATTGTAAGCCACAGAGATCCCATTTTCACTAGAAATGTTTGGAAGGAATTATTTTCTTGTCTGGGTACTCAACTAGCTCATAGCTCATCTTTTCATCCTCGATATGATGGGAAAACTGAGATAGTGAAATTTTTTTTAGAAGAATATCTTCGTCTCTTTGTATATGATAAAAAAACATAATGGGTCAAGTGGTTACCTCTAACTGAATGGTGGTATAACACTTCCTTCCATACTGCAGTAAAAATGACCCCATTTATGGCACTTTATGGATATCATCCAACTTCCATCAAATCATCTTTAAGATAAAATTCTAAGTTTCGAGCAGTGGAATATCACATAGAGCATCAACAACAAGTTCTCCAACTCTTAAAGGATAATCTCACTTTGGTGCAGAATCGAGTCAAACAACAGGTAGATCAACATCGCAACGAAAGAAGTTTTGATGTAGGAGACTAGGTATTTTTATGACTACAACCATACAAATAAATGTCCCTTAAGCAAGTGAAGAAGGATAATAAATTATTTCCAAAGTACTGTGATCCTTACAAGGTGTTACAAAATATTGGCACTATGGCATAAAAACTGGAGCTTCCTGCATCTTCCCGAGTGCACCTAGTTTTCCATGTTTCATGCTTAAAGAAGGTTATAGGTGACAAGTTCCCAGTTGAAACAATATTTCTATAACTTGACAAGGAAGGAAAAATCATATTTGAACCTGAAGCAGTCACGAAAACAAGAACTCGACAACTACGAAATCAACCAATTTCAGAGTATCTCATCAAGTGGAAGAACTTACCCACTGAAGATTCCATATGGGAGGATGAGAATTTTAGACAAAATCATCCAGAACTACTCAAGCATTGAGGACAACACTTTTTTGAAGTAGAGAGGCATGTTAGGTCCGTATAATACTAGTGTATCCCCTTATTGTTATTGTTATTGTTATTGTATCACCCTTATTATTATTGTTGTGTCCTTACATTATTATTGTTATGTAGGCTTTGATTATATTGTGACCCCTTAGAACCCTATATATAGAAAGCGGGTTTTTTCATTTGAATTATCCAAGAATTTTTCATTTATGTAATGTAAATATGGTTTTTTCATTTGAATTATCCAAGAATTTTGATTTTGAAATTTTGTTTATTTTTTATTTTATTTTATTATTTGTATTTATTTTATCGTTAGAGAGATATTATTATGGTTTTCAAATTTATTTGAATTGTTGTTTATAAATTTGAATTCAAATTTGTGTTGGTATATAAGTTTATATGATATTAACTTGTCTTTATTATAATAGGTTGGTTAACTTATACTTATTGCAATTAAGAAATGTCTCTTCACTTAAGGTATGCTTATAGTTCCATCTTAAGTTAAAATATATTAGATTGCATCTAATTTCAACCAACACTAATACACATCTAATTTTGGTCTTAGAGAAACTTAACAATAATTTTATACTTGGCAAGGAATGATAACATTCAATCTCCTAAAGAGTCCACAACACAAACTTTTAGGTGGCAACCAAGGTAGGTGCCCAAGTTTTTTAATTTGAAGAATGTTATAAGATATATAACAGGGGAGTCTGGTATTCTTCATAAGCCTCTATAACACACGTACAATAGTTGTAGGGAAATTTTTGTACTACGAATTAAATAATAGATTTACATAGTCTAATCCTTGAAGTTGTTGGGGTCCCGTGTTTTGATAGATTGGATTACCAAAAGACAAGGCAACATCAGAACCAATCTTTAGAGTTCCAGGATCTAGTCCTCCTATTCTCAGAGAGTGATCTCTCAAATTTTTTGCAAAGGTATGTCTTGTTTTCTTTTAAGTATTGATTTTAGACTAGTTATTAAGTGCAAGTGTTTGTTTTGTTTGTTTGTTTGGCTGAATTAGTACAACAGAACATGAAAGGTCTAGGCTGTATAAACAAAAATTAGAAGTGTCAGATTCATTTGGCAATGGAGTCAAGAAGAGGTTTATGAAAAGATTATCAATGGATATGGGATATCAAAGGGAAAATCTAACTTGGCCATAGGATCCTTTATTTTTTGTGAATGAGATGGACATCAATGATTTGAAAAGAGAAAATAAATTCTCAACAAAGGGAACTTGAAAACACAACTTGAACAATAAAGAGGTATTTTATAGATAGGGCTAACCATGAATTCTACAAACCACACTTTAAGCAAATGATGACTTCAAGACAAATTTTAAAATGAAATCTAAGATTTGGGAGCACATCCTATTTCCTCAAAGATTTTATTTCAAAGGACTTATAAAACATAAAATATTCACTAATAATTGCAGTCATAGAAGAGGGAACACCTAACACATCTATGATCACAATGATAAAGACCTTTAAAACAATTGTTCAAGCAGGGACAAAGGGTATGATCAAAACAGACCTCCTTGGATAACTATAAACAATGGCACTTCAAAGGGAGACTTCAAAAACAGTTTTCAAGTGGCAACAGACAAGCAGGGAAAACCATAAATCATGCTGAAACCAACTATTTGAACTATTAGATAAATAAACAAGCATGAGGACTAAAGAGAAAGATTAAAGACTCTAAAATACCTCAGCAAAAGAAAACATAAAACAGTGAAGGATAAACAGGTCTAAGGTGATTCCAGGAGTCATTTCTTAGCCTAAAATTTTCATCCTACTGTAGTAAGAATTTATGTAACATAATGAAAACAGGAAAAAAAACAGACAGTTCATAATACATCACCAACATTCAAGCTCAGGGATCCAATGATAGAGCCTTCTCAAGAAAAAGCATGTCAAAACATAATCCAGCTTCCAAGACTTCAATTTCTTCTTCAAATTCAAACAGACTATGTATTATTTCATAGAGTTTCAGTGTTACATCTAGTGACCAACCAACAACTTCTCATCTTCTTCAAAAGTATTTATAGAAGAAATGAGGAGGTGGAAGAGTTTTAGGATTGAAGTGTAATTAATTCTATACTAAATGCAACTCCTAGCCTTGAAAACCATGCAAGGCATAAGGCAAGAATGCATCGAATTACAACTCTGTTTCATTTACTCTGTTTCTGCTTTTTTAGGCTTAATGGGCAAAAGGATTGACTTTAAGACTCTTTTTATCGTTTGAAATAACTTCACTGACAGTTTAAAATTTGTTCTTTTCTTGGTAATAACTGTGTAGGTGTCTTTAGGCAAATATCTTCGGACTGGGCAATAACTATGCCTTCTTTTGATTCTTTGAGGCTGCAGGTGGCAATTTTGGTAGCTGAAGAGGATAATTGGCCTCTGATGTGGCAGTGGAGGCCTCTTTTGCTGATATTTTCCCCTGTTTTACCTCAAAAAACCTTAATCTGCTTTTTGTCTGTGTTTTAGGCTTCATTAGGCCTTGATCTTCATCTTCGGGTCTTTGTTCTTAACACTGTCTTTGACTCCTTTAAACTGTGGATTAAAGCTCTGATCTTTGGGCTTTGGCTTTAATCATCCTTTAACCTTGATTCTTCATTACTGATACTCTTTGTTTGGCTTGTTTACAGTGGCATAAGTGGCTTTCTGTTAGATGGAGGGTTTCTGAGATCAAGGGTCGTGATATCCTTGATAACATGAATTTCATAACCTGCAACTCCTTTTTATTCTTTGATAAAGCCACAGAATCATCATTCTAGGCCTTTTTGTCACCTATCTGTGACTAGGAAAAACACAAAGCAAACACCATTTAAAACCCTGCAAAAACACACAAACACATTATAAAACCCTGCGGAATTGGTTTGGCTGCACTCAAAGGTTTGGTGGAGGGGATGGAGCTGTGAGAAATGGAGGAATTTGCAGCAAAAAGGGAGAAAAAAACCCTTGGTGGAAGCAAAACAGGTGCAAATGCAGTTTGGGCGCAAGGATGAATAAGAACCGTTAGATCAGGAAAATGAATGGCGGAGATTGCTCGAAAATATCGTTTGGACAAAGACAGAAGGCAAATGAAAAGAGATCACGATCTAATGTGGGCCATTGGATTAAAACATTCAACGGTGGAGATCTTCCAATGGCATAGTTTGGGAGAATGGACGAAGGGCGAAAAACTTGAGGTGCGATATAACGTGAGCCGTCTGATCTCAAAGATCGACGGCCAAGATTAAATGTGAGAATGATGGGGGCAAGTTAGGGTGGAAAGTGAAACGAGGGCGAGATTAAAACGAGACCATCCGATCTTAACAATCAACGGTCGAGATTTAAAACTGAAAAGATAATGCTGTGGAGAAAAGTGGTAAGGAGGAAAACCAGAATGGTTTTCGCGCAGCGTTAGGGCAGTTTCATGTTTTTGCAAAAAAAAAACGATTCCGTACACTTGCCGACACCTGTACCTCCAAATACTGCCCATTTCATGTTTTTTTTTGGTGTTAACTCGCGGGCGCAAAAAAAACGCGAAACACATCGGATGAGGGGCAGCAGATCCAACGGTGCGGATCGCACACGATGGATGAAGAGCTACGTAGGCAGAAGAAGAAGTGGGGTCCACAGTTATGTCATCATTTTTGTCGTGTGGTGGGCGGGTTTAAACGACGAATGAGGTTCATCGAGTTTAATCCCGGTTGGATCTGATAAATGAACGGTGGAGATTCAACGAAGGGGCGGATAGATGAGTGGAGAGAAAAGGTAAAGCAGAGGGTAAGGCAGAGATCAGGTGGCTCAGGGCCGTTGATCTGCAATGATCAATGGTCTACATTTTCTTTCACCATTAAACGACGGGATAATGAAAAACAAAGGAAAGTCGGGTTTGGGAAAGGGTTTTAAGCCTTTTAGCGCCCGATTGCGGGGCTTTGGGGCATATGGAGGTCAGGGGCTAAAGGAAATTGGCCCTTGGGGGCTTAGAAAACCTTATAGTGCAGAAAGGGTGTTTTTAAGCCAAAAGAAGGGATTTTAAAGAGTAAAACAGGGTTCCGATAGGTGAAATGAAGGGATTTAAATCAAATCAAGGGAGATATAAGGTTTAAAAAAGGATTTTGGAATGGTTTAGAGGCTAAATGAAGGTATTTTTTGAGGGATTTTGTGGGGAAAAATGGGTGAAAGGAGGAGTGAAAATGATGGAAAATGGGCTTCTCAAGCAGTTTTCTTTGGTAAACAGCAAGGTTTTTTTAGGATTAAAAGGGAAACAACAGTGAAGATTAACTGAAAGAGTAATAATCATCATAAAAACTTTAAAAGATGATAAGTTTTCAAAGGGAACTATCTCTTGAAGTTTTGAAGACAAAGTCTAGCCACCATTGGGTATGGCAAAATTTATAGGTGGCTAACAGAAACATCTGCAAGTCTACCTTCTACAAGAACTAACTATTCCTTAGTTCACTACATTAGTGTCCCAATACTCCATTGTGCTAACCCCATAATTAACACAATTGCAGATTTCCTTATCTACTCTTGTATGAATATCCAATGATTTATGAATTGAGGCATTATCTTTATATATGATTCTTTCCTCTCTTTTTTTTTCTCTTGAATTGAGGTGCCTTGCAACCCACGCTATGCTAAAGTGCACCTAAATTACAACTCATTTGCAAACCTTAGATATGCATGCTCTAAGGTGACCATCCCACCAATTTTATGCACTTGCTAGAACTTTTTACACCCTTTAGCGATTTGTGTTGATGTACCATGCACCCAATGATTTTGCATCAAATGGTTGCACTCAATGTTTCTTGTGCTCTAAGGAATTCTTGTTGTTCATCACAACCACAAGTAATGGAGTGGCCATATCCTTGGGTTTGCATGTTTCCCAAGGCCCCCAAGTCTATAAATGTAGCCAAGTCACTTTGTCATTCCATTTGGTTCTTATGTATGCCTTGCCATTATCCAATACTACCCGAGACGTGCTTAACCAACATTACAACCTACTAAGTAAACAACCAAAACTTTCCCATGTCTACGATACTCCATACCTTCATGTAAGGGAACTTGATAAGTCTAAAACGTGTTATGTCATTGTGCAAGGTGCCTAAGTCAATTGATCTACGCACCTAGCCATTACTATGTCCATCTATTCTAGTTAATGATACAAATAATGTTTGTGCTAAGGAGCTACTTGAAGAAATTTAATGCTAGGGCCTTAATTCCTTCCTCAATCAAAGTCATTGTCATCACTAGAAACATTTCTAATAATATTCTATCCTCTAAGTATAGAACTTAGACTCATTCACTTATTTATGACCGAATCCTTTAATCACTTTGCAATATCACTACTATAATCATTGTGAAACTATCCACTGTCCAATCTCCCTTTGAAAAGAAGTGCCTCTGCCAAAAATTTTCCAACAACAATTCTTAGATGTCTATGTGATTATGTTCCTTTTGGGTCTCATAAACAAATTCAATTCCTCTCTCTTTCAATTTATTTGTATATACCCCTATAAGTTTGATGTGAGAGGATTTTTATGTTGTTGGATTTTATGTTTTTTTGAGAGCTTATATATCTAACAATTTTTAGCTACATTTAGTTATGCAATATATTTTCATCATTCTAGTGAGAATTTACCTATTTAAAATTTTTAATATAAATACCTATTATTATAAAAAAGTTAAAAATACATCTCCACAAACATAAATCATAACTTTCGACAATTCACTTTATTCATATTGAAAACCTCTTAATAAATAATCACAAAATTTTACATACATTAATGTAATATAATGCTGATGAATATTGTCCCTAAAATAAACAAAAATATATTAAACAAATAAAAGAAATAAACTCAATATACTTTGTTTTCATTTTTATAATTAAATATGGAAAAAATGAAATTTCCAAAATCATTATGATTTTCATAGTCTAAGATATGTCTAAATATAATTAGGTTGTGAAACTTGGTAAAATCACAAATTAATTTATTAGAAGTAGAATATATTAAAAAAAATATTTTGCATCTTTAACATGATTATATCACAAATTTTATAAATTTACTTATTTTGAAATGTTTTTAAGTTACTCGGCTAACTATTTTCACTATAAGCATTAATTTTAATATTTAATAATATTATTTTAGTTTTTAATTTTAAAAATATATTTAATTAACAAAATTAATCATTCTCTATAATTTATCACTCTAATATTTTCATATATGCATTTATCAATCTAATATTATCCTATACTATTATTATTATAAACATAATAATCATTCCGAGGATAAATAATTACATTTATCTAATGTTATCCTACCATTATAAGTATAATAATCATTCCACCTGATAAATAATTGCATTTATCAATCTAATATTATCATATGCTATTATTATTATAAGTATAATAATCATTCCACATGATAAATAATTAAATGAGCATTAAATTAGAATGGTTTCAAAGACACTTGTGCCCATAGACGGTGGAAAACTAATGACGTTTATGAAAAGTTTCAGTGACCTAACATTAGATAATGACATTGCAAAGAATAATTTGAGGACCAAAAGAAATAAGAAATAGAAGACTTCTTGTCCTTTTAATAATAAACATGTTACCGGCCATCATAAGGAAACGGGTCATTGAATTAAGAGATAGATTAAACCAGTATATTTCTAAAGGGGAGGGAGGCTCAAGAAAAATGATTGAAACACAAGTGTCGTAATAAACATTTTGTAAAAAGGACATGTTTTATAATAATTTAACAATTTAAATACTTTAGGAGAAGGGTTATTGAATTAAAGGATAGTTTGAGCAAGCATAGTTGGGTAGGGAAGCAAACTCAAGAAACAATATAGATTTGGGTGGCCATAATTATAATTATTATTATTTATGAATATGAAAATATATATATATGGTTTTTTTCATGATATTTTTTCTAGTTAATTTTTATCAAAATTTCGGAGAAATTTTTAAAATTTTGAATTTAAATTATTTAATTTGGATAATTCTAGTGCCCAAATTTTTTTCAGGGTGATATATATATATATAATTTAAATTTAGTTTGTTAACTGAATTGCTATATAAATTAATTCTTTGCTTATGTTTATGTTTTTTTCTCTCTTTCAAATTTGGTTGTTATGTCAAGAGCATAGTATGGTAAGTAGATATATTGTAATGTAATATTGTTTAAATATCTGACTCAATAAAAATAACAATAAAAGAATCCCATGCTAAAATAAAAATGACTTCACAGTAAAATAACAAAAATACAAATTCTACGTTATTATTATTATTATTATTTTAAATTTTTGTTGGATAGGTAAGGTGAAATTGACTTTGGTCAAGTTATTGGTGGTTTTTAAGCTCCATATTTATGAGAACCGACCATATTGACTCATGGTATACATATTGAATATATCATATTTAAAGGGGGAAATTAAACCAACCTAGATCCATCTTAACTCCATATCTACCAAGCGCTTAGAGGGATCAAATCTAGTGAGATGAAACCATCTTTTAGAGTGAAAAGATATTTGATCCCTCTCAACACTTATTTGTAGATACAAAGTCAAGATATATCTAGCCTGGTTAATTGAATCACTATGTAAACTTAATTTTTTGTGTATGTTTATGTCTTTCTTTTTCTTTTATACTTAGCAAATTTTTAAGTCATATGTTTTATTATATTTTTGTGATCTATAAATATATTTTTATGTCCATAGGAATGCTTATTTTGAAATAGGGTTTTCAAAATTTTAATTTAATTATCAATAATTATTAGGTTGATGAGAAATATTTAACCACCATTGAATATTATAGAATAGTTTTAGTAGTATAGAGAAATCAAAGGCTTAGATTTATTTCCAAAGTAGTCATACCTTTTTCTCTCTTTTAATTAAATTCATTAATTAAAAAAAAATCATATGAAATGAGTTATGGTTTTTTGGGCATGTGGTATTTATAAACCATGGTATTCTAACAAAGCCTATTTATAGATTGAGCTCCACGATAAAGTTGGGGTGAATATCCATGATTAAGAATCTTGTAAATGTTTTTTAATATATATATATATATATATATATATATATATGTGTGTGTGTGTGTGTGTTTAACTTATATATTAATTATTCTATTAATATTGGAGAGCAAGAGAGACAAGGCATGGAATTTACTACAATTGATTGAGTTAAATATTTGAATGATCTATGATTTTAATTGCCCATTTCATATGATCAATATGAAAATATGTCAAAACTAACAAGTGTGACAATAAGAATATTAAAAGAAAATAGTTTGAGATTGATTACAATGACGACTATTTGTAATTTCCCACATTCTTATTATTCACAGTTTCTATCATTCAACAATGTTGCATTAAAAAAAAAATCATCATTTTTCTTCATTCAAGTTATTAAAAGTCTCTATCATCTCAAAAAATTGAGGTAACTGAGAAAATATAAAATTAAAATGACCATATTAATCTTATACATATTTAACATATTTAAAATTATCAAAATAATTATATGTTCAACAGATTTTGTGTGACCGTGTATGGTTGAAACCAACCTAGATCCATCTTAACTCTAGATCTATCAAGCGCCAAGAGGGATCAAATCTCTCGAGGTGCAAACCTTTCCTCAATATTTTGACTAAAAAAATATATTTTCACCTCGAGATATTTGATCCCTCTCGACACTTGATAGATTTGAAGTTAATATGGATCTAGGGTGGTTTTATTAGAAGGGTAAAAAAGGCATAACTTCTTGGATATAAATATAATGAACACTACTAAAAATATTACAAAATATTCCATGGAGTTTAAATCCATATCATCCACCTAATTAGCATTAATAATTAAACTAAAATTCTCAAAACTCTATTCCAAAATAAACACACCCATTTACATAATGTTGGACACCTAATCCTCTAAGGGTTGGTGTTGAAGGTGAACAACGAAAGGGAGTCTAATAGACCACTTGGAATATGAAACAAAGGGTCACCAAACTTGTATAAATATGTATATTATGAGAATAGTAAATGTATTCAAGGTTTATCATTCACATATATGTCTCTGCGATGTGCGTATAACATCGTATCAGAGCCATGATGTGTGGCCTTAAGAGAATTTATTAGAATAGAGGTTGTTACAATTTTTCAATTTCTTTGTTGTGAGAAGACCAACCCTGCAAAGAGGAATATTCTCTGATTGTTAGAACTGCACCTGTGCATTTTCACTACACTTGAACTACACTATGCTCGTCTGTAACATTATTCCCAACATATTCGCTGCCTCTCCTAAGTATTTAGAGTCGTAAAACCTCATCATAACATATTATCTGCCTCATAACATATTTGAGAAGTCTCCTCATACATATTTTCTTCTGGCCTAGTAACTGGTTTTTCGTGCACAGTCTTGGCTCCATATACAACCTCCACCATATGCAGCCTCTTGTTACAGTCGGCCCTCCTCCCCCTGTATGCAGCCTCCTATACATAACTACCATATCGAATCCTACCAATACATTTCTCTTACCAATACATTTCTCCACAATATACGCTGCTCCTCATACGCATGTGCCTTACTGCTCTATTACAACGACTCCATGAGCTACTCTCCCATAAATGAACTCCCCCAAAACGGTCCACGCATCGGCCTCGCAACTTCCCTTCCTCCTCCACAATCGACACCATATCGACTCCTTACTCTGCGGTGACCCTACACCGCTCCATCGATAGTGCTTTGCCAATTCGTTGAGAAAATGTTTAATTGAAGCCAAATATGATTGGTAGGTCCCTATAATAGTAGTGTAGTCTCTTATTTTTATTGTTAGCGTATCCCCCTTATTATTATTGATGTGCCCATGTAGTCCCCATATTGTTATTATTGTGCCCCATAGGATCCCACTATTATTCTTGTTGTGCCCTTACATTATTATTGTTATGTAGGCTCTGATTATATTGTGACCCCTTAGGCCCCTATATATAGAAAGTAGGTTTTATCATTTAAATAATCAAATAATTTTTTATTTATGTAATTTAAAGGAGGTTTACCCCTCGAAGTGGATAATTTTTAAGTCATTGATCTATATTTTCTACTATTTTGTGAGTTTGTTCCATAACATTTGGTATCAAAGCTTTGAATTCCAGGGTTTCGCTTCTTAAAATGAGTCATCTTGGAATTTTCGCTATAAATTTTTCTATGAAGCTTCATACTTTGAAATTAAAACCACATGGAGTTAAAATCGTGGTGAACGTTGTGCTGAAATTTTAGATCTTGGTTCGCTATCTTTTTGGATATATGATATGAGGAAGTTAGGGATTTTGCAAACTCCAGAATTCAGTCTCAAACAGGTGACTGAGGGTAAATTGTCATAACTTTCACTTAAAATATTGGATTTGAATATTGTAAAAAGTGGCTGAAAGTGATCAAAGTTTATCTTTTCCTGTATCAATTTGAGAGCCTTAAACAATGACACATGGAACCCCTTACAACTTCGCTCTACTGAATCAATCCATAATCAGGTCATCATGGTAGATTTGGCATAACCTTATCTTGAATAATCAAAATAGGGTCTGATCTATGGAATTGGAAAGAAGACTCAAAGGGATACTATAGGACTGAATTTGAAATCTCGGGGATCCAAAATCACAGAGATACATCAGGTTTAATATTGAGCTCCTCAAAAGCAAGAAAAAGGTGTGTATTTTTTTTAAATTGCATAAATTTTGTTTGAAAAACTGGTTTGAAGTGATTCCAAGGGAATATTTAAGAATTGATATCAGTATTGGGTTATAAAATTCATCTAAAAAGGAATTCCACGCCCATTAATCCCTCAAAAAACTCTACTATGACACATGAAGAGGAAGAATTGCAACATGATATATCAAAATTACGAGGCCAAGTGCAACAAATTTCACTCTCACAAAGAGTAACAAAAAATTATATGGAAGCTAAGATAGATGGTATGGAAGATAAGATAGAAGCAAAAATTTAAGGTTTAAAGGATGGTTTAAAGGTAGACATAGAAGAAATGGTTCCTAATGGTGAAAATGTATTAGATGAAACTCATGATGAGAAAAAAAAATGTTAATCATGATTTCATACCATCTAACGTTGGATTGAAGACCCACCATATTCCAAAGATCGATATGAGGAATTTTGATGGGAAGGATCCGGTAACATGGATACTACAAATAGAGCAATATTTTGATGTCCATAATGTGCAACACATATAAAAGGTATGCATTGAAAATTATATTTTGAACCCAATAAATTTTTATGGTATCGATGGCTTTATTCTCGTAAACACTTGTCTCTTAGTAGATTTTTATGGAGGAAATGATAGCACATTATGAGGATACAAAGAGAAACACCTTTTTTATCCAATTAAAAAATCTCAAACAAAAGGGTTCAATGGCAGAGCACATTGAGGACTTCCAAAAAATGAATGTAAGGGTAACTGATATTCCATAGGAACATAGGATTTATGTCTTCATAGTGACTTAAAAGGATAACATCCAACATGAGGTTCTCCTTTGGGAACCTGATTCATTGGAGAAGGCATTTAGGTTGGAAAGAAAATTTGAAAGAAAAATTATGGCGACAAGGAAGCCTACCACTCGTAACTATAAGGATGGAAGCATTTCTACTCCTAGATTTCCACAACCTACAAGGTTGACACCACAACAATTGGAGTAAAAGAGAAAAAGGGCTTTGTTAGAGTTGTGATAACAAATACACTACAGGTCATAAGTGTGTTGAGAAGAAATTATTTTACATAGATTGTGAAGAGGAGGAAGAAAAGGAACAAGAAAATCCAAAAGAAGAGGATATACACCAAGAACCAAACTTAGAGACAGAAAAAATGAGTCCGAACATATCTTGTAATTCATTGGTAGGAATTACCACTCCTCAAACTCTCAAGGTAGAAGGAAATATAAAAAATAAAAAGGCAATAGTGTTGATTGATTCGGGTAGTACCCATAAGTTTATTCATTGTAAGATAGCCAAGGAATTGAATTTCCTCCTATATCCAACACCACAGTGTCAAGTGATGGTTCAAAATGGAGTCAAACTATAAATGGCTTTATAAAGTTCCATAATATCAAAATAACCATGGGGGAATATATATTGAATAGCCCAATGATTTCCATTCCAATGAGTTGTGCTCATGTTGTACTAGGAGTTCAATGGTTACAATAATTGGGTACGACAGCTTTTAATTTCCAGGAAATTTTCTTGAAATTATTTTGGGAAGGAAAGGAATTTGAATTAAGGGGTATCATAGGGAAGAAAGGAAAGATAATCAACTCTAATGGTATGAAAAATATTCTAAAGAAATAACAACGAGGCGTAATTTCACAATTATGCTCACTAGAGTTTCAAACATCAAAATCATATATTTCTCCAGATCTCCAAAAAGCCTTGGACAATCATTACAAGGTATTTGAGACTCCCAAATTCCTCCCACCTATTCATGATCATGGTAATGCTATTCATTTGATTCGAGGAAGTGTTCCTCCAAACATCAGGCCTTACAAATATCCCTATTCCCAATAGAGCGAAATTGAATGTATGATTTAAAAAATGATAGAGTCTGGTATAATTCAACCTAGTTAAAGCTCTTTCTCTGCTCCAATAGTATTGGTGCAAAACAAGGATGGATCATGGAGCATGTGTTCGGATTTTATGGAGCTAAACAAGCTCACTAGTAAAGATAAATTTCCCATTCCCGTCATTGATGAATTATTGGATGAATTACATAGAGAAATTTACTTCACCAAGTTGGATCTTCGTTATGGATATCATTAAATTAAAATGAAGACTGAATACATTCCAAAAACAACAGTTAGAACTCATGAGGGTCATCATGAATTTTTGGTCATGCCTTTTGGCCTTACGAATGCACCTTCTACATTTCAAGGGTTGATGAATTCCATTTTCAAACCCTTCCTTCGAAAATTTGTGTTAGTATTTTTTATAAAATACTAATCGACATCAAGTATTGGAAGGATCATGTTCAACATGTTGATAGGGTGCTCAAACTATTGGACGAGAAATAATTAAATGCAAAAACCTCCAACTTTTTCTTTGGAGTATAGGAGGTGGAATATCTGGGTCATATTGTATCTCATGAGGGTATTAAGATAGAACCTAACAAAATTAAATCCATTAAGGAATGGAAAATTCCCACAGCCATAAATCATCTGCGAGGATTTCTTGGGTCAATAGGGTATTATCGCAAGTATGTTAATAATTATGAGAGAATAGAAACACCTCTAATAACATTAATGAAGAAATATGCATTTTATTGGAATTTGGAAGTAACTAAGGCCTTTGAACATATTAAAGAGGCAATGTGCCAAGCACTAGTCTTAGCTACACCAGACTTCACAAAAACCTTTATTGTGGAATGTGATGCCTCAGAAAATGGAATTGGTGTTGTTAATGCAAGAAGTAAGACCTATTGCTTTCGAAAGTCATCAAATCAAAGGAAATTATTTACAAAAACCTATTTATGAGAAGGAAATGTTGACAATACTATTTGCACTAAATAAATGGTGACCTTACCTAATGGGAAGACACTTCAAGGTTAAAAAAGATCATGTTAGTCTTAAATAATTTTTGGAACAAATACTATCTTCAAAAGAGCAACAAAAATTGGTCACAAAAATGTTGGGTTATGATTTTGAAATCATCTACAAAAAAGGGAAAATAAATGTTGTTGTAGATGCACTCTCAAGAAAGGATGAGGATGTGGAATCATTGATTTGCGCCATTTCTATTATCCATCCAAATTGGATAATAAAAGAAAGGGATGAATGGAAGAATGATGAAGAAGTGTGGGCACTCATTCAAAAGGTGCAAAAATATCCAAGTACATCTGATACATTTAGCTGGAAAAATGATTCATTATGGTACAAAGTGTTATCACCAAATTGAGGCTGATGGGCTGCTTCAATAGTCAATTTGGTGATAACACAAAGATTGCTTATATATTTGTAATAATTCCCAACTAAAACAAAATATTATTTTGGAATTGCACACCTCTCTCTTAGGAGGACACTCAATATTTTTAAAAACATACGAGAGGGTCAAGTAAGAATTTTTTTGGGATGGCCTTAAATCTGATATTCAAAGGTTTGTGGTGGAATGTTTGGTCTGCTAACAAAATAAAGTTGAGACAATTAAGACTTAGGGTCTACTAAAACCTTTATCCATTCCAAGTCAACGTTGGGAGGAGGTTTCAATGGATTTTATCACAAGTTTACCCAGGTTCGAAGGAAAGAGTTTCATCATGGTGGTAGTTTATAGACTTACCAATTATGCACATTTTTGTGCATTATCTCATCCATTTAAAGACAATACATTTTCTACTGCATTTATGGAAACAAATTAAGAGCTATATGGAAACCCAAAGATTATTGTAAGCGAGAGAGATCCCATTTTCACTAGAAATGTTTGGAAGGAATTATTTTCTTGTCTAGGTACTCAACTAGCTCATAGCTCATCTTTTCATCCTCAATCTAATGGGAAAACTGAGATAGTGAATTTTTTTTTGGAAGAATATCTTCATCTCTTTGTATATGATAAAAAAACATAACGGGTCAAGTGGTTACCTCTAGCTGAATGGTGGTATAACACTTCCTTCCATATTGTAGCAAAAATGACCCCATTTATGGAACTTTATGGATATCATATGACTTCCATCACATCATATTTAAGAGAAAATTCCAATGTTAAAGTAGTGGAATATCACATAGAGCATCAAAAATTTTTTATCCTACTCTTAAAGGATAATCTCACTTTGGCGTGGAATCGAGTCAAACAACAGACAGATCAATATTGCAACAAAAGAAGTTTTTATTTAGGAAACTAGGTATTTTTACGACTAAAACCATACAAAAAAATGTCCCTCAAGCAAGCTAAGAAGGATAATAAATTATCACCAAAGTAATATGGTCCTTACAAGGTGCTGCAAAATATTGGTACTATGGCATACAAATTGGAGCTTCCTGCATCTTCCCGAGTGCACCCAGTTTTCTATGTTTCATGCTTAAAGAAGGTTATAGGTGACAAGCTCCCAGTTGAAACAATATTTCCAGAACTTGACGAGGAAGGAAAAATCATATTCGAACCTGAAGAAGTCATGGAAACAAGAACTCGAAAACTACGAAATCGATCAATTTCAGAGCATCTCATCAAGTGGAAGACCTTACCCACTGAAGATTCCACATGGGAGGATGAGAATTTTAGACAAAAGCATCTAGAACTACTCAAGTATTGAGAGCAACACTTTTTTGAAGGAGAAGGGCATGTTAGGTCCCTATAATAATAGTGTATCCCCTTATTGTTATTGCTATTGTGTCACCCTTATTCTTACTGTTGTGTCCTTACATTATTATTTTTATGTAGGCTCTGATTATATTGTGACCCCTTAGACCCCTATATATAGAAAGTAGGATTTTTCATTTGAATTATCCAAGAATTGTTCATTTATGTAATGTAAAGGAGGTTCCCCCCTCAAAGTGGATATTTTTTAAGTCGTTGATCTATGTTTTCTTCTACTTTGTTAGTTGGTTGCATAGCAATGATTCCAATATCTGCGTAAGTGCATATTCATATGATGAAATTCCAAGTGGGAGAAGCGTTGTATATGCCGAGAGCACTAAGGAGGGAGATGAAACCAATGCCAACACTGTCGAGGGAGAACTAAGGAAAACAAGAAATTAGGAACAATGTCAACACTGGTTGGAGAATATAAATCCATGATAAATTCTCCATGTTTCTCATCAATTATTGTGTCTTTAATATCCTCTTTTTAGTTGACCAATGAGATTTAGGAACATCAGTTGTTGTCATTTTATGTACTCCTCCTTAGCATGAGTTTCCATCTCTTGGAGGAAGAAATACCTCCCTTCCTTCAATTGAGTCGAAGTTTGCATATTTTGTGGTTGTAGCTACACCCAAAGAAGTCAAGTTTTTGAATAATACTGAGCACGAGTTTCCCTCTCTATGCTGGATGAGATTCCCACCTTTTGGACGATTTTTTATGAAGAGAAAGGGGATGAGTTACCTAATATATTATTGTTGGTATTTTGGGACAATTTTTCCTATACCAGAACGTGTTTGTCTCAGTTTGGATGCCATTATAGAGGTTAAGTGTGTGGTTGTATATTTATTTCACTGGGTCGAGTTTCTAAGTCTATTTGTTGATTGTGGGAAGTGCAAATTTCTTCTAGTGTGATATCATTCAACGGATATCATTGTTTACATTTATAGTTTGAAGAAATGATTGAAGTTGACAGTTTGTATATGATACACGAAAGTCCACTATAGGAGCATAAAATTAATTGAAAATATTGCACATAGGGGGTGAGAAGTCATTGGATGTATCAAGAACCCCTACACATAATCAAATCTCCAATTTATCTCTCATAACTCAGCCATGTATTTGGGTTGATTCCTTAACTAGTACAACAATTGGTTTTATCCATAGGTAGAATGACATTGAAGTTGTTGTCGGAAAATCCATACATCTTGTCTGAGTGGATATAAATTTTAAACAATTATAAAGCTCAAGACTACATTACCATTCTTCTCTTGTGATATAAAAGTGGTTTGGACAATAGCTTTCTTTTGTTCTTTATATCCATATTTTACGTTGCACCTATATTTTGTGCTAGTAGTAGCTATTCAATAAATTTTTTTGGGAGTGAAGGTACTTCATTTGGGTTAACCAATAGTCTTCAATTAGAAAATGGCTGATGGAGTATTACAATTACTAAAAAATATGATATTTTCAACAGTCGATGACACACTCAAAATAAAAAAAACCACTCTTATTGACATTCAAATATGTCTACAAAATGCACATGAATTTTTTTTTTTACAGCTCGAATCCCATCTACAGGAAGAATAATTACAACAATGGAGTCATCATTCTGAACCTATTTCTATTCAGAACATTGAAATAGACTCCCATAAAAAATAAATCAATAATGTTGAAGTTGATTCAGATCCAGTGCACAATGAAGCAGCAGAAGTTCAGTCTGCACTTCCCAAGCCCATCATCAAACCTTGTTAAGGGCTTGTATATAACAAGCACATAAATGGTCTTAGATATGAAAAGGATGTGTCCTTTCATATTCCAGATTACTCAAAGCCCATCCAGTTTTAGAGTGCTATATTCTTTTATGGAAATTCACCTTTAGTTGTTCCAAATTATGCTCCTTTTCCATAGTAGCCACAACAGATTATTATATGAAAACATTATGATCGAGTTGGCCATATGAAAGATCATTGTTTTGATCTTCATCCATGTGAGAAATTCCATAAAACTACTCATTCTTCACATAGATGATTCAGAAAAAACCCTCCTGCAAGAAAAAATATTAATCTTGGATGCATCGCTTCTTGGCAATGGGCATCAACAACAAAGAAGATGTTTCAGTCATATGTTAGAATCTCTTCTAGAATATTTAAATTTCTTGCAGATGATTTTTCACCATCATCTCAACTTGTATCTGGCAGGGGGGGAATGATGGTCATCTACAAGCTTCAAAGCCACATCAAGCGAGCCTGAGCCACAACCTTCCATACCATATTCAAAGTTGTAGCCAGAGACACAAAAGTTCAAGTGAGCTTGAGCCACAACCTACCATACCAAATTCAGATTTTTTGCTAGATATAAGCATGCCCCTAAACATGCCTTTGGTTGGTTGTCAGCCTTAAACCATCTATGCAGTGTTGTGACCTCCCTCTTCAGGTTGATCTTCTCCCTCCTAAAATAATTCAGGACACTTCGTCTAGTAGAAAAATTTAGCTCTTACCAGTTTCGGAGGAGTTCCATGAATTGCATTAAGCATTTCAGAGTCGGTGGTCATCCTCAAACCACTGCAGGATGATACCTCCCTTTTTAGGTTGAGGTTGTCCCTTTTTATGTAGGTTGTAGAACTTCCTTTTCCATGTTGAAGGTATCCATCTTCAAAGAATTAGGAGCACTTCCTATAGCAGAAGACTTCAACTTCATGCCATATTTTGAAGTGTTCCGAGAACTACACTAAGTGTTCCAGTCTTGGTGGTCATCCTTAAACCACCTCCTTACACCATCTTCTCATAGAGCACATTCAACATATTGTTGTCATGCACTATTGTATTTTGTAGTATAGCTCTCTTCTTGGACTCATACATACCCCTTCATATTAAGGGAGGAACGTTGGACACCTAATCCTCTAAGGGTTGGTGTGGAAGGTGAACATTCAAAGGGAGTCCAAGAGATCACTTGGAATATGAAACCAAGGGTCACCAAACTTGTATAAGTATGTATATCATCAGAATAGTAAATGTATTCAAGTTTTATCATTCATATTTATGTCTCCGCCATGTGCGTGTAATACAATATCATAATTTTTTCCCAGGGAAAATCAATTTCTTTCACTATCAATTTTTTAAAACTTATTCAACATTATTTAATATATAATTAATTAGAAAAAATATATAAAAACTTAATACTAAAAGTTATATTTAACCATATTTATATTGAAATTAAATGTATAATGATTGGTTGGTTTTTAATTGAAGTTGATATATATTTATATTAAAAAATGGCCTACAACCATGTTGCATAATAAATAATTCCATAAGTAGTTTGTTAAAAAAATGTTATTATGTGGAGATTATGATCATCCTCCATTGATTAAAAAAAATGAAAAAAAAACTTGATAAAAGTGAAATTTTTAATATATTTACAGGTATACATCTTTAAAAAAATGTTTTATAATAACTAAATTTTAATTTTTTTTCAAATAAGAGGTTAAAAGATTAGTTTTACATTTACCCTACTTTATGAAGTGTCTTGCATTTTCTGATTCAAATGAGGTTGAAAGTGCTTTGTAATTTTTCCTTTCATTGCATCTCAACCTAAATAATGTGTCCTTGATGAGCTAGTCATAAGATCAACCATGCAATGCTTTAGCCATTGATTTTATTATCCTAACAAGGAAATTTCTTCACCATGTACCAACGATGTCTAAAATATTATTCCAATTTCTTACTCCTTTGCTTCAATTTGTTTATTTATTTAGTATTGGGAGAATGAGGGCTTTTCCTTGTTGAAGAAGTTGATTTTGCAGAGAATAATATTCAATTTTTTCCACTATTAGAGCCTTGAACTAGAGCATTATGTTGCATTGAAAATTATTAAAATCGAACGCAAGGAAAAAGGGTACATCTAAAGCCAAAGATCCTCATTTATATAGGGTAGACACAGGGGCTTATTTTCATTAAGTTTATCTTTCTTCAAACCTCAGGTTTATGCTTAAACCTACTATAGAAATCAAACAATCTCCTAAAATCAAGACTATGCATCATGGTTCATAACCTTCTCATCAGTTCCTGCACTTCTATGACAATTCCTCAACCATGTGTAGTACCAAATTTCTTCGAATTTTCACCGTTAATGTTGAGACGAGACAAAAATTGTTGGGATAATTTTCATCTATCAAGACTATAAACTAATGGGACAACTTTCCACAAGCCTCAATTCTTTACCCATGGGGAGTGGTAGGAACTACGACTGTCGGAAATATTTCTATCTATTAGTGTTTTCTATCGATGCGATCACTCGTCGCTTGCTAGATAACTTTAACATGTTTTCATTTTTTTATCAGGTGCCCTTCTTTCAACAGTGTCATCTTGGGAATGGTAAATAAATGAATGAAATTTATTGTGGCCCCCCACCAGGTCTATTGTAGTGCAACATTGGGGGTCTGGCATAGAAATTCCTGTTGTGGGACCCTTGTTAAAGGAGTGTTACCTATGAATGGTGCAACTATGGTGTGGGATAGATATGGTTTTGATCTATGACCCTATTTCACTGTGGAATACCCTTGTTCTACTTTGAGTTAATGAGGGTGAGGGGTCTGAAACCATAATTATCCCTCAAGCAAAATTTCTCTGGTTTTTATTATCTCCAAATTGACCAAATGCTTGTGAGTATGATTAACCCTTGGTGTTCTGGATGCCTTCCTATCCGTTGGATATCCTTCCTCACGCAAATGTTGGTTTAATGGCCCGATGATCCACCCATGTGGGGGTCACACCTCATCTCACTCTCGTCTACAACCATATAACTCCTTCGCTCAGTTAACTCTTGCACATCCTAGTGTGGGACCTACACTGTATGTATTCACCTCACAATACTTAAATTCAGAGGTCTAGAGATCTTCCCCTCATGCAACTCAATTATTCCACTTAAATTTTATATGCTCTACAAGTCGGATGCACTTTGAGATAGAGGTGGGGTCTAGGTGGAATAAACTATGAAGATGAATTCGATCTAGAAATTTGCCCCTTTTGTTTTGCTTCACTTTTGCTACACTTAACTCCACTTTTCCTATAACTCTCCTCTGACACATACAAACTCACTCATTCATGTTACAACCATGAAAGCCAACCTGACCATATTCCACCACACATTAATTAATACACAGGCATAGTAAGAACAAAGAATTTATACACACATACACATAGATCAATCGTACACCATAATGAAGGATCACATCACACAATTTCTGTTAACACAAGTCCTATATAGGTTAGGCCTGATTACATGATATATTGCCCATATACTCTCTCGGACCTCTTGGTGAGTCCTAGTATTGCACCAAGAGTGCTGCAACTCCTAGGGGCTTCCCTACTTTACTTTATCAACTCGGGGTTTGTACAAACTTGGAGGTGACAGTGTTATATACACAAAAGATGCATTCTACTCATGTCATCCTCTTCTACTCTACGAAAGGGTGCTAATTCTAGGGGTTCTTAGTGAAGTCTGTCACACTTCAATGAAATTAAAATAAATTGCATAAAGGAAATGACAAAAAGGAAACTAAACTAAATTGCTGAAAAGAAATGACAGGAAAGGAAAATAATTTAACTTGCTAAAAAGAAATGGCAGAAAAGAAACTAATTTAAAGTGCAGAAAGGAAATATGAGAAGGAAACTAATTTAACTTGTTGAAAATAAATGGCAGAAAAGAAACTAATTTAAACCAAACTTAACTTGGCCAATCAGCTAAACACACCCAACTTATCTTATGCTCTATCCACCATGCTTCTATCCATGACTTAATTCTAATTGAAAAAGTGTTGATTTTCAGCTTAGAGAAGAAAGGGATAAAGATGCTCATGGAAGGCTTAACACATGAAACAAGGCTCAAAGGAGTGAAAAAGGTGTTTGGAATTTATTAAATCTTATAATATCACAAAAATCCTTTGGAGTGGGAGGCTTTTAAAAGTGTGATGGCAGACTTGCGATGGGAGGACAGAAGTGCGATATGTGATATCGCAACCACAATATCGCAAAGTTGGAGGAGTAGCAAAAGTGATGTTCAGGAGTGTGAGAAAAATGTGAAATGTGATGGGATAGAAGTTGCGAAGTGTGATATGCGATGGGGATAAAAACTGCGAACTGCGAAATGGGATATGTAAAATGACGTGGCGGTATGGGCCGGTGGCAGAGTATGACAATGATATTGCAATCGATGTTGGGAGCGGGGAGTGTTAAGAGAACTAAATAAAAAATGCTATTTGCAATTTGCAATGTGGGGAAGTATGGAGAATTATCGCAATCGGCGTTTGGAGTGGTAAATGTTAACGGGAACCAAATAAAAAATGCGATTTTCGATTTGCGATGTGGTGGAGTATAGAGAATTATTGCAATTAGAGTTTGGAGCGGTGAGTGTTAACGAGAACCAAATAAAAAAATTCGATTTGTGATTTTCGATGGGATAAAAACTACGAAATGAAAAATGTGATATCAAAATTCATAATATCGCAAATATGGAGGGGTAGCAGAGGTGTTGTTCAGGAAAAGGTTGCGAAGTGCGAAATGAGCTATGAATGGAATTTTGATAAGTATTTTAAAGGAAAAAAAGTAAAGGTTGCAAATGAAAAGTGCGATACGGGAAGGTGCAGCAATGCAATTGTGATAAGTCTGAAATTTGTGAAGTGTGAAATGTGATGGGTGACGTGGGAGAGTGCTATAGTAATATCGAAATCAGGGTTCGGAGGCATAAGTACTAACGGAAACCAATATAAAATACGATTTGCGATGAGTGAAATACGGTAGCGGGTGATTCAAGAAGAAAAGGCGGAGGTGTAAGTACTAACGAAAACCTAGCTCTCTGAAACTTAAATCAGTAAAATGAAATCAGTCTTCTCATTTTATGAAATAATAGTCTCGTACATTTCTCAAAGTTTATTCGCTGAGTACAATAATCAAAAGATCAATAAATTGCAGCAGTGTTCCCAATATAATCGAATTTTACCTAGCTCTAGCTCTGCTCTATTTATTCTACAAGGCAGCTACCAATAGCTCCCTTGAAAATAGTGATTGATTCCACTTGACTCCAAGTAAACATAGATTGAGTGCACTTTGTTCTTTGAGTTTCTTGCTTGCCTCTGGAATTCGAATTGTTGGAGAGAATCCCTGGGGATCCTTTGGCTACCTTCGAGAGTTAAGGAGGGTGGACAATCATCCTTTAATTTCTCCTTATTGTATCCTTCAATTCTTTATGATAAAATCTTCAAAAATAATGCCAATTACTCATGATTTTCTGCACTCAACCTCATATTAGGCACTCAGAGTATGTTAGCCTTAATCACCACCTATACTAGCATCATAAAACCAAATAACAATAAAAATTCAAGAAAAAGAGATTTAAGAACGCAAAAAGTTGACCATTAACCCCTCCAAATATGTCTAATGATGGATTTCATTACCTCTCTTGGTCCTTAGTCTTTCATTACTTCCTCTTTATTCTATAATATATTCCCTTGACTTCAACTCGTCCTCTACACTCTTTAAGTAGAAAAATTATATGTATTACATCATGGATGTTGTAACTAACAAACCACTTGTAAATATACATTTTCCCTCTTCCATAAGCTAATTCCACTTCACCTAATATATTTCCTACATTTTTCCTCTTGTTTTAGTTGCTACAAAAACACCCTAAAATTTTTCCCACACCCAAATTTTAGGTCCCCCTTCTTCTTTTCAATATCTCAATGGTTGTGAATATGATTTAAATTGATATGATATTCCCTAAACTAGCTATCATCTAGGGCTATGATGGCTCATGTTTTACAAGGCGCATCGAACATGTTCATTATTTTCTCAACTTCGTTCTCATTCTACTGAATGGATCAGGGTTCATTAATTTACTACTTTCATAATGCATTCTAAAGTTTCATTCGCTCTATGATGTGTTGTAAAAGTTATAGGCATGAAGTTGGTATGCTAGTCATGTTTCACCTTCAATTCTTGTGCCCTAATTCACACTTTTAAGACTTTTATTTTTCCCAAGCATCTCATGGCATTTTCAATTACATTTTGCATCATCATGTTAAAAGGATTCCATGCATATCAAAGTCATTTCTAGTCAATAAATAAATTATATGATTGAATGTTGCATTGATTTTATAAAAAAGGTAGCCCTACATTAAAATTTGGATATTTAAAATAGACATTGTGTTAAAATCACTTTTCAGTCATCAACCATCCCTTTGTAACTTTTTGTAGCTCTCACATTACCAGTGATCAAAGAATTTTAAATCATGTATAAGAAATCATATGTTGAAAGACTTAATTATGACATTTCTTATGAAATGTTATTTGTTCAAAATTTTCCTTAATTAAAGAGGTCTCATTTGTCATATTATAGGGATTTAATTCACTAGAGTGAAATCTTCGATATTTTTGCATGCGTTCATGGTTCCATATGGAAATGGATTTTTATTTCTAACTCACAATTAGTATCAAATTTGTAAACATATGATAATAATATGTTGGAAAGATGCACCAAAAGGGTGGAATTAATATTTAATGATAGAACAAAGATTCAACATGTGATAACATGAAAAAGGACATCCATAGGTTACAAAATAAAGTGAACATGGTTATGCCAGCCCATGCCAAGAATTACACAACAACGTGGCATGTTAAAGTAATTACAATGGATATTTTAAAAGATATCTCGTCAATACATTAAAGGGATGAAGAAATATAGTACACTAAGACAATTCAAAGGAGTGACATATCAAAGGTGAAATAATCATGCAATACAAATTAAAGAATGCAATCTTACACCCTGACTCAACATATGCGCATGCGAAAACAGTGAGATGCAAAAAATACATGCGCGAGTGATGAAGCCATGTTTCAAAAATGTGGTCGAAGTTGCACCAAAGATAATGTGCAATGGGGATTATATATTAATGCTACAATAAGGAATTATGACAACACATAAGGGTTGCAAAATAATGCTTCAGAACCATTATCAAATTTCTCTGAAATATTACATTACATAACACGCTGAGGAAATATGTTATAATGCGGTACAACATGTGGATATAAGACAATACAATATTGCAATAGATGAGATAGAGAATAATTCAATATTAGAGGAAATTTCAACTCAAAAATATCCACCTAAGAAAAAATTAAAAAAAATAATAAAATAATGCCATGTAGACAATTTTTTAATATATCATTTCTATTATTTTACTTTTATTGAAATTGCCCAAATAAATGTGATGTTTATCAAAATAACTGTGTATATAATTTATCTTTAAATTAATTTAGTAGCACAAGATTTAATATAATTTAAATTAAAAAACTAAATTTAAAATTTAAGTTAAATTTAAATTACTTATGTGTCATTAAAAATAAACAACCTTATACATATTTCATATTTAAATTAATTTATTAACACAAGATTTAATAAAATTTAAATTAAAAATGAATTTAAAATTTCAATTTAATTTAAATTAACTAAATAAATACACTCTAATCAAAATTACAACATATAAATTTTATATTTAATTAATTTACTTACACAAGATTTAGTAAAACTTAAATTAAAAATTTAAATTAGTTAAGCGACATTAAAAATATTATTGATACCATAAATTTTATAGAATAAGATATTAATTTTATTTTTAATATTTAATGTACTTTTGGGTCACTTGAGCACCATTCACGCTTAATATAGGTAAATTATATGATTAAAAAATTCTTAGTCTTTATAATTTTAAGGATTTTGATTTGCTTATACACTATGACATGTAAATTCAATGTTAACCTTTTAAAATAAAATTTCCTCTAATAATAATATGATCCAATGATCTTTGTTAAAGCATAGTGAAACCAAAATTATAACATCAAAACTAGCGCACACATGAAAACACAATGAAGAAATACTAATACATGGTGCACTGGAAAGATTTGATGAGTGCCACATTGAAACAAGTGTTGAGAAACATTTAAATGATGCATTGAAGGATCACTAAAATGCACACATTGTTCATTATACATATTGTGTAGGAATAATATTAAGGCAGCCTTGGAAAGATAGAGCAATTGCGCATGCAAATAAAACAACGAAAATACAATACAACGTTGCAATAAGGTTAAATGTAATGTTATGAGGAAAAGATACAAAAATCCATGTGTACTACGCTAAGAAAAATCAATGCACAACACGAGGAATGATGTATGCCATATGCATTGAATAATGCATCAAATTCCAACATATTAAAAGGTCGAGTATCAAAGCCTCAAAGGATGGAGGTGAGCTTGTAATGCCATATAATTTCATCCAAAGGATTGCTAGTGAAATTCCACGAAGTTATGATAAAAAGTAGTGATAAGATGATTTTTAAAACATTTAAATGGTGCATATATATGATATACAAATCACATGTTTAATTCTTGTGATATTATCAAGGCGTTGGAAAGAAATGTATTGATACCGTATTTGGAATAAAATATGATCCCTTACGTTGAAACTCTTCATGTGAAATAAGGACCAAAGGCTATGTTGAATATCCATACATAGCCAATTGTTGAAACTATTCTAGAGAAATGTTTAACAATGTGTTAAATTCCATTCCAAGGAGCGTTGTAATCATCAATGTGCCACGTTGAAAAATTAAAGGAATGTGCCCCACATGAGAAATTGGTTGCATCAAAGGGGCATCAAGGCACCATAATACAATACATGCATTGCAAGGATAAGAAAACGTATACGCCATAAAGTTATGATGCAATAGAGATGCATGGAAGAAACATTACTTAACAAGTTAAAAATGTCATATAATTAGGCCGATAGGCCTTCTCTTTTGAAAGAGATTAATTTTTTTTTCGTCAACATATTCATTGTACAGAGGACACCTGTTACTCATTAAAAAAATAACACCTGTTACTCATTTAAAACTGGTTCGAACTAACTTGTTCTGTTCCCGTTATTCGCTCCGCATGCTGTGTAAGTTCATGCTCCGTCGCGGAAAATCCAGAGTTGGCTCTGATGGGATCTTGTAATGTTGATGAAGGGAGAAGATGTGTATATGATGAAAGTTGGGGATAGTCGGGCAATCTTGGCGAAGAAACTAAAACCTGATCTGGGTGAAATCGTTTCTATATCTCAGGCAGTGGGAGAATCTCGACCTGGAGACTCCGACAAATGGACGAGGAACCTCCACACGGTTGGTGCTCGATAGTGCCGAATGATATGGATCTACCAGGAAAGAAGCCAACCTTAGGTGTTGTGCAGCTATCTTTGGACCACAGTACTGGTGTTTTTTTCTACTTTGTTTCATCATTCCAAGTATTTACCTTGTCAAATTGGCATTATGAGGCATCTTACTATCAAACTATATGCATTTTAGGATTGATTTGTTTAAGTGGTGTTTCTTCAGGAGGTTCACAGGATCAAGGCAGAGCATACAGATGATGTACTGCCTATCATGAATGACCGTGTCAAAGGGACGCTAAAGGTCACACATGCATTTGGTGCAGGCTTCCTCAAGAAGGTTAGAGATTATCCATTCAGGAATTTACCCAATGCTCAGTGTTAGATCAATCTAGGTTAAACTTTGGTTTCGATCTATATCAGCTACCTGGGAAGTTAGATTAGCTATAATATCATCCATTAAGATTTTAAAGACCTTCATGTAAACACACATAATTTGTATAAACTGCTTATTTTGTTCATAATTTCAAATATTACAAGTAAAATTATGTGACTTTCAGTTTCATAAGTCTGCATTTAAGACATTCATCCATTCGGTTTAAAATTTAGCCAATGAAGTAGATTGATCACATCATGCTCTGGGTCTGATGGATGCTTATCTTCTTGTGATTGTAGCCGAAATGGAATGATGCTCTGCTTAAAATACAGCCCTGCTACTTCGGATCCAATGTATAATCCTTCATTTATCAATGCGTTGTCATCTGTTAAAACCCAGTAGGGTTTGTTAAATAACCAATACCCAACGAGACAACTATGCCATTCTAACAGTCTCATCATAGGATTCTACTGTCATGGGCCTGCATTTGTTTGAAGAATGGGGTCCTTTATCATCTGGATTTATAAATATAGAGTTCCTTATGTCATGTTCTCTTTGATAATATGGCGTGTTGTTTTGTTCGAGAGTTTAGCCAAGGCAGCCTTGAAAAAAATATGTGTTTTTCTAGCTGCAAGGTGATGACATTGTGGGATTCTGTGGCACTACAGTTTGGCCCTGCCCATTAGCACAATCGCCAATATAAGACGATCTAGGCTTCCTTTAGGTGTATCTGATGTGTTTAATAATTAGGTTGTAAGTTTTGGCAAGTGACGCTTATGTTGAGATATGATGCCCGCATTTTAAATATTATATTTGTGCTGAAGTAAATTCATGGTTTACTGGGATTTCAAGTGCTACACTTTCTTTTCTGCTTGATGATGCAATGTCAGAATCTAAAATCCCCAATTTGTGTCCCCTCCAAATGCTGATGATTGAATTTTGAATCTTGTATCTCGGAAGAATAAATAGCACTCTAGTGATCTCAAGCCTTGTAGAGACACTCCAAAACCTGATGTTCGATTGTTGAATCTTGTTTCTTGGAAATAGATAGCTCTTTGGTGATCTCAAGCCCTGTAGAGACACTCCAAAAACTGATGTTCGATTGTTGAATCTTGCTTCGTGGAAATAAATAGCTTGCTGGAGATTGAGCGCTCTGGAAATAGATAGCACTCTATAGTGGGTCTGTTCTCGATTGCCTGTATTTGTGCAAATCTGGCATCGAGGGTGATTGGTGAATTGGTTTCATTTGTTTGGGCCATTTGTAACGCTGTTCTATAGCCTCGTAAAATTTTAGACTCATCGGGTGGATGTTGTGTGTTTAAAAATATGGTATCCATGTGCCGGAAAGCGAGCTTTTGCCTAGACGGCCTTGATATATCTATTATTTTCTTACTTAGTTCATGGCATGGAAGGATTCCAATGCTGCTATTTCTGTTTGACCTCCGAACATGAGGTCTCAACGCCGATTAATTTTCTTTTTATCTAAAAATGAAGGGCTAACTGTAGAATCATTCTTATTGTAAATAAAGCATATTTTGGAGATCTCAGGTCCCCATAGAGGTGCATGTTTCATTCGCTTGTAACTTTGGCATTAAGGTCTCTGCTGCAGATGGGATTGAAATGGCTCCTCGGGATTTGAATTATGGCGTCGTGTTAACTAATGCCACCCAATAATCAATAGATCAAACCAGTTTGTTTTGTGCATACTGCATAAATGAATGATATACAAAGGACAAAGTTCCTGATGGTTGCTTTCATCGTGGCAGAGTAAGGACGAGGGCCCATCAGATATTGAAGATCCACCCCCTAGATTTGGCTTCGAAGGTATGTTCATGCTACACTGTGACACCAAAACAACTCTTTGATACCATTCTGTATATAGGTAACACTTTAGTTAGTGATACTCACAGAAACGGAATCAGTTTAAATGAGTATGCCTGTATTGGTACATGCTTTGTAGGTATCATAAATAATCCAAAAATTGCTATTCAGAATGGATCAGAGTGGAAACGCAAGTGAGTATTTTGATATAGTAGTTCCGTTGGTTGCATGCCCTTTGAAGGTTTTCCTATTGACGTATCATTTTCTGTTTGTGTTTATTCAGGTTGTTGTGACAATTGCATTAACAGTGCTTACAAGTTCACAAGGAATACTAGTTGCATAGTCAAAACGACCTGGAAAGTATGACTGGTGCCACTTCAGCAAATTTTTTGGTGGGCATACCATATGAGCTTTTGTTCACTCTGTTGTGTTTAATTTCTATTTTTGAGTAGTCTATCACACTGGACAAGATCATATGCAACAATTTATAGTTGGAGATTCATTTTTCTTGCAAAGGTATCAGTCTGCCTGTTGATGGTGAAGTTGCTGTCATATTTTCAAGTGGTGACTCTAAAATGCACATTATCGTTGATTGCTCTGCTTCCGACATGGGAAAGAGAAGGAATCACAGAGGATAACAAGTAATATTGAAAGACCTGTTTGACTAGTAATTTCTTGATATGCAATTAGGTAGCTCATTTGTATGAGTTACACATAAAATGTTGCACATACAATACATTATTTCCCTGCACAGCTGTCTGCCGCAAATAACATTAGTGTTGGATAGATCTCAACCATATAAAAATATGCATCCCTTTTTCCCACTTGCTTTACACTTCTGGAAAGTTTTGGTTAAGTAGTTGCAGAAAAGGGTTCTATTACATTTTAGGCTATTATTGTATTTTGATATTTGAGCAGAATTGTGATGCACTTGCATCATTATTTGTTTAGATGTTCTGAGTTTTCCATATTATCCCCATGGTTATCTAACTCTAAAGTTAAATATAAGAATGTGGCAGACACATGCAACTGTTTCCAATTGTTCCATTTGTTTCAAAATCTTGAAGGGTGTTATGCACAAGAGTCAAGACAAATAATTATGCTAATTATGCTAAAACCACTCCATATAAAAGTTGTTATGCTAAAACAATTCCAATTGCATTGACACAAATAGTGCTTTCCTCATTTCATAGTTACAACAAAACTTTCAATACAACAAGAACATATTCCGTTCTTGAAATGATGGAAACGATTTACATCCCCTCACAACAATCTCACGATTGACAATCCTGGAGATGAACTTTTTCGCACTGTGGTAGTCACCACACACACGGAGATTCTTAATGATCCAGATAGGGGTGCCAGGTCTTGTGTTAAGTAGCCCAAAAGCAATTGCCAGCATCTCACTATGACTGTGGTGCATGTTTTCTTTCACGTCCTCCTCTACATCATGTAGCACAAAATCTGTCATAGGTATATATCTTGCCTCCTTCATCTGTTTTCCCAAGGTCTCCAACATAGCATAAATTTTGTTTGATTGAGGATGTGATATGTCACCGACCAGGATTCTCTAGGGTTGCATTTCATTCCGGGACTTGAATATCTTTGAGCACAAGTCTGACTATCTGAGAGGTAACACGCAAAGCATGTTTTTTTCCTTAAAGTTCTGAAATCGGTCCCTAGTCATTGATGGAGATAACAAGGGGATCATCCTTCCTATCATGATCTTTTGAGAATAGTTGTGGAAACTTTTTATAGGAAAAGCACTGAGAAAACCCTAACTGGACTGCTGCAAAATTTCCAGAAAGCAGAGCAAAGCCCAATACTGCATATTGGACCAGGAGCTTTTAACAAAATATTGCAGCTCAAATTTCAAAGATAAAATTATTATTTTATTAGATTATGGCTGTGCCAAAAACTCTAAATGCTTGGATGAGAAATTCTTGGTCATTATCCCCAGAATGGATGTTATTTTATTTGTAGCATCCCAAAATTGCCTGACATTTATTATTTTATTAGATTATGGCTGTGCCAAAAGCTCTAAATGCTTGGATAAGAAATTCTTGGTCATTATCCCCAAAATGGATGTCATTTTGTTTGTACCATCCCAAAATTGCCTGACATTTCTTAAGTTATTTCTGGGGTCGTTTCGTAGTGGTAACATCCATTAAGAAATAGCCAAGAAATGATCGTTCCTCAGTTGTTTTGGTCAACAAGGAAACTTTTTTAAAATCAGCCTTCATAAAACATAAATGGGCCCTAATTCCTTAAAACATAAAGAGACGCTTGTGGGCTTATTCTTTACTTGCAAAATGTGAGATTTGAGCTTCCATAAATAATCCAGATAGCACGTGCGTCTTAGAGAGTTCTGGGCTGCACTTTAACTTGGAGAGTTTGAGGCAGCATGTGTCGTGAAGGAGCATTCTTGGAGTTCAATATTTACTCAAATAATATGTTGGGAAGTTCTTCATATTTGGGGCTTGCTTTTTAAAGGTATTCTTCTCCTTGGTCTTATTTTCTGCATTTTAACATTTTCTCATTTTTACCCACTCCAATCTCTAGCATTACAACAAAAAGCTCAAGCACCCCTTCTATTGCTTCACAAAATAACCCCTTACACTATTCCAAAACGAAATCCATCAACAAAATTCTTGGAAACCAAAAGGGTATTTGATGCAAGGTTGTGCGCAACTCTGAAATGTCGTCATCCATATCCTCAGAGAGCATTTGGATCCATTGTCGCAAAAGTTTGCAATACCTTAAACAATCTGGATCAATAGCAAGAGAGAGGTGGCATTTATGTGGGGTTGGGACTTGGGAGAGAACAAAAAGAAAATTGTGACAAAATTCTTATCTCAAAATGGCAATAATATTAAATTATTTAGTGAACGACTGAAAACAAGAGAAGCTACTTGTCCTACACAAATAAACGTAGACCTTATGATAACAGCACAAAATCTCCCACACCATTTTGGTACTATTCCTGAACGCCCAAACGATTGCCTATGGGATGTATAAGATAGGCATAACATCGATGCATCAATTGGGCAAATTTTATTTGCAAATGGCATAGCATTTAATATGTGTAGATCTCCTTCGCAGAATGATTGGTCGACAATTTAATAAACAAAGCACCAAAAGGATATCCACCCCCCAGTTATAAGAAGATGCGGACTTTTATATTTGTTTATAGGAGGGCTTGTAAAGAGGCAAGATTGCAAGATATTTCAGATAGTCGAAGCAACTTTGGAGTCTTCGATGTATCAGATGGCTGGACAAATATTAATCATCAACACCCTGCCTTAATATAAATGGTTTCTAAGCCAAGAGCGGTAATGTTTTTGACATGTAGCAATTACTATTAAGAAGATAAAAGGACGTTCAACACTTGATGGGCTTCTTTGAAGAAGCAATTGTGGGGCTAGGTTGGAAAAATGTAGTATGAACTATAATTTAATGGTGCTGCTAACAATGTGCTTGCAGGTTGATGCTTGAGGAAGAGTACTCAGATATTATGGACTCCTTGTGCTATTTATTGAGGCAAGTCCCGCCTCGAGACATCAATATCATTACATGGGATAGAAATATTTTATATGAAACTAAAACGACTTACCCTGTTGCAGAGCTCCTGAAAGTGCACATGCTTGGAGAGCACTTACAAGGGTGAAAGAATTCAGCTTCATGCCTACTAATTGCATTTCATTAAAGAAATTCAAGGCCTCAGTAGCATGCCCACTTTGGGAATACCCAGGAATAATTGCATTCCAAGAGACCTCATTTCGGTGAGACATGTTGTTGAATAATTCTTTTGCAATCTCTAATTTTCCACACTTGGCATACATGGTCACAAGAGAATTCTGCACAAAGACATTAGCCTCAAATCCGCTTCTAACTATGCAACTGTGTATCTGCATTCCTTCACGTAGACCTGCTACTTTGATACAACCCGAGATCTACCTGTATCTACTTGTATGGGAATTTCAAGGATAAGATTTAAGATAGTTTGGTGAAGAGATGAGAAATACCCAGCTACAGAAAGGAAGCTGACATCCCCTGAACAGAAATACCCAGCACAAAAAAGTCGCAGGTAAAACCAGTGAATAACAAAAATCAATGTTGGATAAAGATTGAAAATACTATTGAAGAGAAGTGACATCATCTGACGAAATACAGCCTGAGAAAAGTCGCGAGGTAAAACTAGTGGATAACAAAAATCAATGTTGGATAAAGGATTAGAAATACTAAGCTGTAGAACCGAAGATAATGAGTACCGAATTTTGCCACTAAATACGCATTGCAAAGCGGACCTCGAGTATGTAGTAAGTACAGCTATTGCATGTCACAGGTTAGGATTGAAAGAAAACAGTTCATTACAAGTTGCTAATATCTTGATTGTGTGGAGAGTGCGTGTGGATTATGTTGGTAATCTGATTAATTAATGGGAAAATGAGATAAATATTGGTCATTGACAGAGGTCGGTGAACAGTAAGCGATTCGTCATATAAATTATACGCACTCTTTGGGTTTCGGGTCATAATTGTATATCATATTATATACACTCAAAGATTCATGATATAAAATCTGCATCTTTTGACCCGTAAAACGATATTTTCACGGTATAGTGCTCTACTGCCCATAATTTCTTCATATTTCGGGCCATCAAATTGAATATAAATCGAGAAAATATGTTAAAATGTCATCATTAATGAGCAGATCATCATCTTTACCGACATGAGTGACGTCACCTTGTACCACATAATTTTCTTTTTCCCTTCATGTCAAAAACTACAATTACTTCAAATTAATAATTCCATAAACAATATACACTCGGCCTCTTTGCACCTTAGGCAACTACTAGTAAAATACATTAGAAGGAATATGGTCACATCGATGTAGTCCAAAATAGTAGACCTCACCCCCTTATTTTTGAAATTTGTGATTGTGATTATGCAACTACCATATCGCAAAAAAATTCTATCGCATGTTACAATGGTAGAATTATCCCACTGGCCACTAAAATGGCGATTGCGACTTTGAGTAGTGAAATGAAAAAAACACTAGTGGAAAATAATCAATGATAAAGGGAAGTGCATTCGATATACAATTACGATGACGCAAGGGGAATAGGATTGTAACAAAAGGATGTGCACTCAATAGAAGGATGCAAATATACACTACAAAAGGATACGTAATGTTAGAAACTATTATTCAAATTATATCGAAGAAGTTCATTGAAATAATGTCTTGCATCGAAAGGCCACCAAAGGAAGTGTTGAAGAAGTATCATAAGGTTACATTGGAGCCATTTCAAGTTGTCCAAAGAATACAGTGAAAATAAGTGTGTTGAAGGGAGTGATTACAATGTTGTGTTTGCGATGTATATGTGTTAAAATAATGCACTACAGAGCCCATTAGTGCAACTCAAGGTAGCAAAGCCCGAATTATTACTGCTAAAAATCTCGCTGAAGTGCCATCGTTCACGTGCAGTCTAGAGCAGCAAGCACGTCCTCCCTTACTACTAAAATGTCCACCCCTTCTAGGGTGCGCTCACACATTAAAATTGTGACTAACACAATGCTACTTCATCTTCTAGCGGAGTGAAGTTCAACAAGTGAAGTCCAAATCAATTGAAGGGGAACATATGAAAAGTAAGAAAGGTTATATGTTTAAGGATTGAGTTATACAAAGGGCGTATCAATACATCACGATTCAAGCATGGTAAAATATACACCAAGAAAAACAACATGATGGCACACAATGATTAAATTCAGTGTTATAATGTGATATAGAAAAGAATTAGAAAGGAAAATCATTTAATGTAGTGTAAATTATGTCAAAAGTGTTAAATGGAGGCTATATTATGATGGTATACCATAAGGCAACAATGTATTGAATATTATAACACGTCAAAGGATCATAAAAGAACCATGCAAAGAATATTACAAGCGTATAAGCGAAGTTCTATTAAGGGATAATTATATCCAATTTGATGCAAGGAGATATCGGTACATGTATTTAATCAATGTAATGCAGTAATATATGAAACATTGTGATGAATGAAATTAATGAACAGAGAAAATTTTAAGGATGGAAGTTAATCTTAAAGTTTCGAAATCTGGCGAATCTTAATGGTCCCCAATATGTAAATTTCAAATTTTTTATGATATTTTTGTAAAGCCATTTAGGTTTATAATTATTTTGTATTAGTATATATAAAATCTTGGCGATTTTTAGGGTAACAAAAAATTATACTATAAACTTTAGGTGAATTAGTTTTCAAAAAAATGGAAATTGGCGAATATTTTTTTTTGAAAAAACATGGAAAATTAGCCCACTTGCGAATATTAGCCCCTAAAATTTTCCATGTTAATGAATTATATGAAGGAGATAATAGAATACTGTGCGATGTGGGAAACGATCAAAGGGATTGATATGACACCTTGCAATGGATATTACAAAATGACGAAGGAAAACTGAGCCAAACAGTTTGAATATCACTATCTTAGGGCCATAAACTCTTATTTGATTCATTAGAGGAATTTTGAGGTCTAAAATAGGCCTCCTAAGAAAAATGTACAACAAAAATAAAATTTATAAGAGCCAATAAGATTCAAGATGATGATGTCAACCATGGGGGACGATTCACCATTTTTTAAGTAAATGGGTAAAAAGATTAAAAAATAATAAAATAATAACACTACTTTTTCAACTCATATTTTCAACTTATCTCCCAAATTTTTTAGTCAAATTTCGAGCATGAGTAATCGTTGGATGCAAAATTTAATTTCTCATCCAAGGATTACCCATGTTGTATACTTTTTATAGACTCTGCTACACCAAAAAATGAGAAATACATGAAAAAACGTGATTGAAATCACTTTTTTCATGTAGTAGGATCCATCAAAATTATGCAACATGGGTACTCCTTGGATGAAGAATTGATTTTTTCATCCAACGAGTACTCCCGCTAGAAATTTGAGTAAAAACTTTGGGATATAAGTTGAAAACACGAGTTGAAAAAATAGTTTTTTCTTTTTTCCCTATAAAATTTGATGATGTAATTGAATCTTATTTTAATGTTTCCACTATTATTTTATAATTTCCTTAGGAGGCCCATTTTAGACCTCAAAATTTCACTAATGATATGGATCAATTTTGTTTTGATAATTATTTCTTATTCTATTAAAATCTTGAATCCTAATTAATGGTCATGTGTTTGTAGGATTGGTGTTACGGAGTAGTTGTTTTCCATTTACATAAGCAACAACTATTTAATGATCTAACTAGCACCAAGGTGACCCTCATGCAAAACAAAGACATCATCAAGCTTATTAAAGTACAATTTATTTCTACAAGAGGACATGTCAAATCTCGTTGAATCCCCTTTAATCATATTGTACATATATTATTTTTTTCATTAGTGAAAAATATTGAGATCATGGAAAAGGGAATATCAAGGTCACATGGAAACCTAAAGGGTCCTAGGGAAGCTAAAGAGTCATGGGGCATTGAACATTTATGAGGAAGACCGAAAGTGTAAACCCTCCTCCCACATTTACCCAAGTTAACCGATTTACCAGGGTAAACATGTCAAAAAGAGTTAATATGATAAGAGTCAACCTACTAGATCATCTTAAGGGAGTGGAATAGACAAGACAAAGCCTTAATGACTTCCCTTAAGTGATACAAGCCCCCCAAGGGCTAAACCACCCTTCCAAGTGCCCAAGTCCTAAGTTAAACCTTTTTCACTGTCCTGGACTCCCATATGCTGGAACAACACTGCCTAATTTCCACTGTAACCCTCTAGTCACATCCATGATGCCTAAAAGTGAGTGATTGCAGTTATTTTTAACCAATTATATTTTGACGAACACCATTTGAGCCACTTTTTCAGGGATATTATTGAGACCATTTCCCAAAACTTGACACAACTTTCCAAAATGGTAAATGACACAAGGAAAAATCCTCTAACATGAAACTTAATCAATGAATTGACCTAGCAAGGCCTAACCATGACACACATTCCATAAAAAACATCATGAACATGAAATCTACAAGTCATAATTACACATCTGAACATAGGGATCTCATACTTATCTAAGAATCGTTAAGAAGTTATGATGCTCTCAAGTAATAGCTACATTATCATCTATTAGGTCATACATTCATTAACCATTCATTTACAAATCAAAACATGATGAGAGGCATAAGTAAAGTGTGTCATAAAACCATGCTTATAACTAACATATACCAAACATATTAAAAATGATAGAAAAACCATTAGAATGACATAATAACAAGCACATTTCCTCATAAAACTCAAGAGGAAAGATTCTTATTATTCATATGCAAAAGCCAACCATGTGAGGGACTTCCACATACCACCCAACCATAGATTGGGCTAAACCAAGTCATTCTTTCAACCAATCACCCCCATGCCATATTCCAAGCATGAATGTGGGACTCACAACAAAGCCAACCAAGGCTTCCTGAGGCTTTACCATGTATCCCGCCTTTACCGGTCAAGGGATGCATAGGCTCGAAAACCTAATCTATAATACCAGGCTTTACTGTGTATCCATCCATTAATAGTCAAGGGATTACTAGGGACAAAAACTAAACATACCGATATTTACCTCAATCATGCGATATACCGTTCAAGGGATCACTAGGCCCTAAACAAGCATGGATTCCTCCAGATCTCTCCACCTAAATTGTGATGAATTTCCTGTCTCCACCCTTACGATTTACCATCTATCCCACCATTATCGGTCAAGGGATTCCTAGGCCTTTGGGAATTTTCCCAAGACCACCCCATTCAGTTTCGAAACCAACCAATAATCCAGTTCAACCAAGTAATATAACCCCAAGGCTGAAACTAAACTAGCTGGAATCAAAATCACTTGTAGTAAACCACCTAGATTCATACACTCTTCTTTTCCTTGTTGACAATATAGGCATCTGGAAACAAACTTTGCCACTTCCTTCTTTAGATTCGACCAATAGTAGAACTTCTTCACCATTGTTAATTTTTTTTTATATGCTGGATGACTTGAATACAACTTGACATGAAATCCCCTCAAGATAAAATTCTTGAGCTCATTTTTGTCCGACACATATATCATGTCCCTAAACTCGATCAAACCATATGTTGTAAGACGATAATCCGCATTTTGATCACTTGTAACCTGTTGTTGTAACTCGTGCCTAAGCTCCCTCTACCTTTCATCATGTTGTCCTTCCTATAAGATCTGATCCTGTAAATCTGTCCCATAAGAACTCATAGTTGTTATATGATTTACCTGCACTCCTCTGCTAAGAGAATATGTAACCATGTTATCTTTACCCTTGATATACCTAATCTTAAATTCAAAATCACTAATCATCACCAACCATATAGATTTCATGGAATTTAGATTTTATTGATGAAATAATTATCTCGTCCCACTGTGGTTTCTCATCAATACAAACCTCCTGTCAAGAAGATAGTGTTTACAAATATTCAATGCATGGATGATTGTTGCCAACTCAATATCATGCGTCACCTAATTCTTCTCATTCTCATTAAATTTCCTTGACTCGTAGCATACCACCTATCCCACTTGCATCAAGACTCCACCAAGCCCTTTCTTGTAAGCATCTGTACACACCATAAACTCTTTATCTGGGTCCACAATCTTGAGAACTGGAGCATTTGTCAACAACTACTTCAATTTCTAAAAAGTTGTTGCACATTCCTCTATCCATTCAAATTTATTTCCCTTCCTCTGCAATGATGTAATAGGATAGGAAATACGTTATAATTTTATGATGAACCTATTATAATAACCTATTATTCCCATGAATGATCTGACTTCATCCACATTTTTAGGAGCTTCCCGTTTCATGATAGCTCTTATCTTTTCTGGATCCACTGCTATGCATTCCTTGGAAACCACATGCCCCAAGTAATGCACCTTTGTATTCAACATACCTTGGTATAGTTTAGGGAAGGATATATCATCTGCGAGATCAACCAGATTAGCACCATACATGTATAATCCTAATTACAACAACATACCAACATCATAAATGACGACACTGACTGCATACCATGACCTTATACATAACAATAATAATCATAACATTACATGCATAACCATCCATATAGACAATGACAATCATAAAAAATATATATATTTATGATAAGCTTTCATGACAAACTCATCCTAGAAACAACATCATCAAATTCTACATGACAACACAACAATAAAAATGACCATCACCAATGATAATCATTAATGAATAAAATCACAAAATTATCTAGACAAGGATGAAATACATTATTAATCAAGCACATGAAAGTATTTTGAGCATTATTCAAACTGAAAGGAACTACAACATTAGTCCCGAAAGAAATCTTGTAGATGTCCTCTTATTTAATGCCTATCTTATGGTATCCTGATCTCAAATCAATATTCAAGAACAATGTTTCTCCCTTCAACTAGTCATAAAAGTCATCAATCCTTGGAAACAGATACATGTTATTAATGGTTACCTTATTCAACTTCCTGTAATCAATGCAAAGCTTGAGAGCACCATCCTTATTCTTCACAAACAATATTGATGCACCCCAAGGCGACAGACTTGGTATAATCTATCCCTTGTCAAGAATTTCCTTTAACTACAACTTCAATTCCACTAACTCTAGAGTGCTCATTTTTTAAGGTGCATTTGATGTTGGTGTTTCCCATGGTACCAGCTCAATAAAAAGGTCCACTTCCCTGTAAGGTGGAAACTCTAAAAGATCTTCTAGAAACACATCCTTAAACTTATTTAAAACTAGGTACTTGTTCAAGACCTCTGCATCCTCAACATCCTTACCTTTATCACTATATATATGCACTGCAAATAGTGCATACCCTTTCCTGTGACTGTGATTTTCCTACATAGTTGTAAACATTCTAACTGATATTTCCTTCTTCTTACCTTGTAAGATTCTCTGTTCTCCATTGGCATCCAAGCACTCACTAGCCTTACCTTAGTCCTGTGACTATACACCCAATCCATACCCAATAGAATATTGTATGATACTAATGGAAGTACATTAATATTTGTTGATGTAGGCATACCATTTAACTATAATCCAAAAGCTCTTACCCAATGATCAAATCTTATATTTGTACCTGTATCCAGTTTCACTAACCAAGATTATACATGTACTTCTTTTCTCAAACCACACTTATCCACCAATTCAGGATAAACATAACTATAATTAGATCCAGGGTCAATCAAAATAGAAACAACTTGATCACAAAGCTTACTGTCCATATCGATAATAGATGCTTGGTGATCCGCCTACTTATTATCAAATGCTGCATAGATCTAATGAATGCTCTATCCAACATCCCCAACTGTCTTCTCTTCATGAGCACTATAGATTTGGTTCCTGGCACCATGATATGATGGAAAAGACCTCTTGAAATGCTCGTTGCCACATATCCAACACTGCAACTATCCCTTACCATCACCTCTAATATGTTTCCCTTGAGGCTATGACCCATGCCACTTTCCAACCGCATTAAACTTCTTATAAGGAACAACATTTTATTTCTCACCTGTATCTTGAGGTATTCTTCTCTTAGGTTTCCATTTACCTTTATTCTTTTCTTTCCCTTTCCAACCCTATTGAGGCTGTCTTGCACTTTGATTTCTCATAACAATACTTCAACATTCTAATGGCTTCTTCAAGTGAGAGAGGATCATCATACTTAATTAGATCTCTAAATGCTAATGGTAACCTTCTAACAAATATCTGAATTTTTTCCTTCTCATCCTTAAGATAAAATGCATACCTCAATAACTCTAAGAAATTAGTCATGCTCTCCTCATCTGTTTCCAATACCATATTTAGCTCATAGAACGCCTTGCCCTTACTATCGTAGTATCTTTCTAACAAATATTTCTCCCTGAAAATTCTCTTGAATTTCACGCCAACTTAACTCCTTTGTCCTGATGTCTCTAACACATTTCATGTCTTCACACCAGATGTATTCTTTCCCTTTGAGGCTGAAGATAGATATTATGGCCTTCATGTTCGTTGTGTAACCATGCATCTCAAGGAACTTATTCATCTCAAGAAACCATGCGTCTGCATCTTATGACTTCTTCAAATCTCCATAAAATTTAGGCAGTTTGGCTTTCTTGAACTCGTTTGGAAATATCCCCTATAATTCCTCATGTAAGGATGATAACGATGATGACAATGATACCTGTCAAAATCAAAACAAGAATAGAACTTGTGTCCATCACCTCTACTATATGGTGTATCCAAGAACCTTCCATCTATGATCGTGGCATCTATATATGAATTGTGACCACCATGATATCTGCTACCATATTCCTCATCAGTCCTTTCCTCCTACTCATGAATAATCCATGGTTTTCCATGTCTCTGCAAATCTGACAAGCTCTCAAGGATGAATGGATTAACCTCTAATTCTTTCTCTTGTTCCATAGAGAGTCTATCCTCTTATTAAATGATGATCATGTCATTATCTACTTTGCAACTCCTTATTTATGCCTTCAAAATTCTCAATGTGTCTACTATGTGAGGGGAATACTCATCTTGTAGCTACTTATTTGACCTGTAGGGAGAGTCTCAAGAAATGTCATCCACCATTCTAATATTCATCTTTGTCTTCTACATCCTGCAAGAATATCATGTTAGATAAACTGTAATATTCCCAAATGGGGAAGAAACAATATATGAACACAAAAATGGAAATAGCAGTGTAAATAAACACATTAACATTGGAGACCATTATGGAGTCATAAAATTATGTATTATAGCAACAAATAAATACAAAATAGTGAGGCATAAATCATACACAATGAGGAAACAAGCCTCCCATAAGCAATCAATCCCAAGTGTGAGCTGCTGTTACAACACAAAATGCCAGAGAGAAACTAAAACGCAGTAATATTGAGTAAAACTATGGCTGGAGATGATAAAATGATTTAAAAACATTCATATAGGCCCCAATAGATCTAAACATACAGATATGGGCACTAGATTAGCTTTCCAAGACAACCCAAAAGGGTTTCCGGAAAATGCACACAATGTGCCAATGTAACCTGCAGCCCTAGGGCTGAAGATATGATGCAACAACAGAAATGAGAATATATGGCTAAAGCTGATGTAGAAAACTATAGATTTCTCCAATAGATTCTCTGGATGAAAGAATGGCTCCCCCACTGAAAAAATCACCTCCCAAAACAACCCCTGCAACTCCTCCCTAAAATAACACAAATCTGGGATGAAACTGCATTGTAGGGGATTAATACTTCTTAGCCTGTTGTTAAATGTGTCAATAAATCTCAAGGGGCTTCTTTACAAGCCTTTTAATAGATTGAAAAATTCCTCCATTGAGAAACTTGCTTTGAAGACACCCAAAATGATCCTCCATTGCTGCACCCTGCAACACAGCACAATATTCTATAGAAACTACGCTGATGAAGAAATATGTAGCTTGGCCTTAAACCTGAGTGTGGAGATGAAGTGTAATGCTCCTCCAAGAGGCCTCTCAAGGAAAGAGATGGGATTCCCGCTCGGGAACACCCGGTGATAAACAATAAAACAAACTCAACTAAACAACTGAAAATGAAAGAATTGTAAGCAGACCACATACAAAATAATAATCTAAAACATAACCAATATGGCTGCCATCCTCTTCCTTATATAATTTTTTGAGCCTTCCCATGCCTTGGCCCTCATCTAAACTGCATTGTGCATGTGGACAAGATCCTCCATGTTTGACTGTGCTGTCTTTCCAAGTCATCCATCATGTCTAGGTGCAATGTACACCCTCTACATCATGTATGCATTAATTGCACAACTTCCTCCATCATCTCATCATGAATGCTCCATGATCTTCTGTTTGAACCCTTCAAAATCTTAGTTGACTGTATCAACCTCCATGATCTATCTCATTAATGAGACATGATCTCCAATTCCATTCACATTAGTAGTGGCTCCACTACCTCATTATGTAGATCTAGGTTTAATTAATCCGCATTCACGCATAAAAAGTGGATATTTATTCATCTTGAGGATTATGGGTCTCTCCACCCTTTTATTTACTTAATTCATTAAGAAAATTAAGAACTATAATATTCCAAATGTCATATGAAAAATTGGGAATATTACAGTCCTCCCCGGCAAAATGTTGCTTGTCCTCAAGCAACTGCAAAAGTAGATGCATAAGAAATCCATTTCCCTCCAAATGGAATACACATAAGGAAGGCCTCCTCCATTTGCTTCAATGTGTCATGCATGTTTGGTCCCAAATTTGTCTTTCAAAAATGCATAGAATGACCTCCAACTATATGGTTTGATGTCCTCCTCTTTTCATGGTGTACCAAGTGACAACCATATGATGTCCAACATCATCATCAACACATGAGATACATAAAATAAAGTGGTTCTTTTCACAAAGGAAAAGATCCATCTTACAATACACCTCTTCATCCCATGTTTCATGAAGTACATTGAGAATTGTCATGCCCTCATCTATAGTACTGTTGGCCTTGTTTGTTCCAATCATCATTCCAACATTATGAAAAAGAAGAGATAGAGACATATGGGTAGATCAAAGTGTCAAACCATATTATCCCAATAGTAACTACCAGAGTAGGGCCTCTTTCTGCCATCCTCCATCTCCTCGAAGTAAGATGGACAAGCCAAACTCCCCCAAAAGTAACCAAAGCAGCAAGAGATCTTGCTGTCTCTTCACATCATCATGTGAATCATGGAGTAACAACAACATGTTGAAGGACATATAAAATTTCATATCAGCCCAATACAAGCAAATTCCATTATCATACATCATGAGAGTACTACGCCATATTACAAACAATATAAAACACATAAACATAGGAGATTTCATGTGATGGCCAAACTCTCTTAAGGACATCAAGGACGAACATGCCTTCTTTTTCTGTAAATTATCATTGTTACACAAGGCATGAGACAATAAAATATGAAACTTTGGGTAGTAACCATACTCACCCAAGAGAAAGCAGAACAACCATGCCTCCTTCTTCATTTCATGAGTGTTTTTCAAGGCATGGATCAAAGAAATAACAGCCTTTGGGTAGTAGCCAAACTCACCCAAGAGAAACCAACACAACCAAGCTTCTTGCTGGCCCATGTAATATATTTGCAAGTGGTCATGCAACCCCTTGCTAATCATTCTCACCCACTCATCCCAATGTGAATGATGAATGATGTACTGCATACATATGGTATCCTCCCTTTGTAAAATACCATCCTACCCAAAATGGTGAAGAAATTTTCACTCCATGAAATGTTGAAGTGCACCTCCAATGAGATCTCTTAATGAGACCTTTATCTCATCCATGGCCTTCCAAAACCAATGAGGTTCTAGATCTGTTGTAGGTAGAAGTCTCTCTTTGAGTTGTGAGATGCTCATTGAGAAAGTGTCATCAAGAAAGGAGAAAATATTTCTCATCTTAACCTCCATTGGTTCATGAGTGAAGCTACTTTCAGAATGCTCCAAGAATAGTGGGGCCTCTTCATTATCATTTCTACTAAGTGACAATGCTATAGTTCTATAGGGTAATACATATGTTGTCTCAAAGCAAGGTACAATACTGATCTCATAACCATTTATTGTACATAGGTTCATGCTCATCCTTTTTTCTGCAACTCTACATTTCAACTCAATAGCTTGAATGTAGTCCATCCATGATAAACTGGGATAGCTTTTCATCTCCTCCTTGATTAGATCAAGGGTCCTCTACACTGTGATATGTTGTTTCTTCAATTCAACATTTTGATCTAACCCCTGGCTATGCATTGGGCCTTATGGCACGTCTCCATCAGTTCCAATAAGATCTACTGAAACAATAGGTGATGAATGTGTATGCATGCCTTGGATAAACCGATGTGTGGGAACCTCTTGACAGAACACAAGAGTTCCTCCAACTGGGACAATGGTGTCTCCAACTGCTGGTAAGAGAGATGGTTGCTCTTCTACCAATGTACCAGTGATCGAATCTTCCTCCTCTTCCTCATGCATCTCCTGAATCATGCATGTGACTCTATATGTCAAGAGCTCAAGACCATCCTGCAAAGTTACAAGTGTCTCTTCTCCGGATGTAAGTACTTCTGTAGCAGGTGGTGAATGTGGTGACTTCTTGTCCAGAGTGACAAGATTGACATCCTCCTTTGTTTCCTTAGGAAAAGTCTCCTTGTGACCCATCTCTGTCTTCTTCACATAAAACTTCTTCCTTAACTTGTGAAATAAATATGAATATTTAGTCACCTTTTCATGATCCATGTGACTAAACCACCAATCATTTGCTTCACCTAAAAGATGAAGTGCTGCAATTTGGACAACCTCTTTTTTAGCCACTGGATGTAGCATAAAATGTATATAAATCTTTCCTCCAATAATTAACTGTGCTTGAGGAAGATCCATTAAATGTAGGCAAATATAATCTATTTTACCTCTTTCTTCTATCGCTGCTATAGGATATTCTTTCTCCTTGAGTTCAAAGAATTCTTGGAGAGTTAGACTTTCTCTTAATGCTCTAGACTCTTCCTTGTACTCTTCAAGATACAAACTGAGAGTCTCATGAGTCTCAGGTCCTCTTCTTTCTTCATTTCTATACCTCTCACCTTCTCCAAAGAAAGTGGGCATATTAGAAATATGAGGAGATCTATGATTCTCTGGTTTTCTTTTCTGTTGATCAGAAGTGCTTGGACCTTCCTCTTCAAATATTGTTCTTGGATCCTTCCTTTGCCTTTCTCCCTTCATTTAATAGACCTCCTTGGAGAGATCTTGTAAGGATCTAGAGAGAGGAATGGAAAAAATATCCTCCTTCATGATAGATCTCATCTATCTGCTTCTTCTTTTGATGAAAAAGATGAAGTGTCCACAAGATAAGCCAAAGATCATGCTCTGATACCACTGTAATATTCCCAAATGGGGAAGCAAAAATATATGAACACAAAACTGGAAATAGCAGTGTAAATAAATACATTAACATTGGATACCAATATGGAGTCATAACATTATGTATTATAGCAGTAAACCAATACAAAATAGTGAGGCATAAATCATACACAAGAGGAAACAAGCCTCCCATAAGCAATCAATCCCCAATGTGAGCTATTGTTACAACACAAAATGTCGGAGAGAAACTACAACATAGTCATATTGAGTAAAAATTTAGCTGGAGATGATACAATGATGTAAAAATACTGATATAGGCCCCAATAGAGTCTAAACATACAGATTTGGGCACTAGATCAGCTTTCCAAGACAACCCAAGAGGGTTTCTGAAAAATGCAGACATTGTGCCAATGTAAGTTGTAGCCCTAGGGCTGAAGATATGCTGAAACAAAAGAAATGAGAAGATATGGCTGAAGCTAATGTAGAAAACTACAGATCTTCTCCAATAGATTCTCTGGATGAAAGAATGGCTCCTCCACTAAAGAAATCACCTCCCAAAACAACCACTACAACTCCTCCATAAAATAACACAGATTTGGGCTGAAACTGCGCTATAGGGGATTAATACTCCTTATCCTGCTGCTAAATGTGTCAATAAATCTCGGGGGGCTTCTTTACAGGCGTTCCAATGGATGGAAACCTTCCTCCACTGCAAAACTAGCTCTTAAGACACCCAAAATGATCCTCCACTGCTGCACCCTGCAACACAACACAATATTCTGTAGAAACTACGCTGATGAAGAAAGATGTAGCTTGGCCTTAAACATGAGTGTGGAGATGAAGTGTAATGCTCCTCCAAGAGGCCTCTCAAGGAAAGAGATGGGATTCCCACTCGGGAACACCCGGTGCTAAACAACACAGAAAACTCAACTCAATATATGAAGAATGCAAGAAGTCTAAACAGACCACATACAAAATAATAATCTAAAACATAACCAATATGGTTGCCTTCCTCTTCCTTATATAAGTTTTTGAGCCTTCCCATACCTTGGCCCTCATCTAAATTGTGTTGTGTATGTGGACAAGATCCTCCATGTTTGACTGCGCTGTCTTTCCAAGTCATACATCATGTCTAGGTGCAATGTACAACCTCTCCATCATGTGTGCATTAATTGCACAACTTCCTCCGTCATCTCATCATGAATGCTCCATGATATTCTGTTTGACCCCTTCAAGATCTTAGATGACTGTATCAACCTCCATGATCTATCTCATTAATGAGACATGATCTCCAATTCCATTCACATTAGTAGTGACTCCACTACCTCATTATGTATATCTAGGTTTAATTAATCCACATTCACACATAAAAAGTGGATATTTATTCATATTGAGGATTATGGGTCCCTCCACCCTTTTATTTACTTAATTCATTAGGAAAATTAAGAACTCTAATATTCCAAATGTCATGTGAAAAATTGGGAATATTACATAAACCAAATATAAACGAAATCAACATACCTCAATATAGTTTAGGGGAGGATATCTCGTCCTCAAGATCAACCAGATTATCACCATACATGTATAATCATAATTACAACAACATACCAACATCATAAATGACGAAACTAACTAAAAACTATAACCTTATACATGAAAATCATAATCATCCATATATACATTGACATGCATAACAAATACGTATATAGCTGACAAGCATTCATGACAAACTCATCCGAAATACAGCATCATCAACTTCTATATGAAAACAAAATGATAACAATGACCATCACCATGCATACAAAAACCTTCATGCATGCATGAAAAACACATTCCACTGATCCAATCCAAGAGTTGAACCATGATATGGTACCACTATGTAACACCCTCCTTCCACATTTACCAAATTTAACCAGCCTATTGGGGTAAACATGTGGCGAAGAGTTACTATGATATGAATCAACCTCCTAGATCACCTTAAGGAAGTGGAATCGACAATACAAAAACTTAATAACTTCCCTAAAGTGTTATAAGACCCCCAAGGTCTACACCACCTTTCCAAGTGCCCAAGCCTTGAGTTAAACCTCTTTTCATTGTCTTAGACTTCCATACACTGGCATAGAACTGCCTAATTTCAACTGAAACCTCCAGTTGCATGGATGATACCTATAAGGGAGTGACTGCAATCCTTTTTACCTAGTTCTATCCCTACAACCAAGGAATTTTAAACACTTTTTTAGGGCTAGTCTCCATACCACTACACAGAACTTGACACCACTTTCCATAATTATAAATGACACAAGGAAAAATAATCTAACACAAAAATTAATCAAGGAATTGGCCTAGTAAGGCCTAACCATGACAAACATTTCGTCAAATACATAATGAACATGCAAGCTACAGGTCATAATTACATATATGAACATAGGGATATCATACTTATTTGAGAATCAATAAGAAGTTCTTATGCTCAAATATAATAGCTACATTATCATCTATTAGGTCATACATTCAGTAGCTATTCATTTACAAATCAAACCATGATGAGAGCCATAACTAAAGTTTGTCATAAAACCATGTTTATAACCAACTTATAACTAACAAATTAACAATGATAGAACAACCATTAGCATAACATAATAAAAAGCACATTTTCTAATAAAATGCAGGAGGAAACATTCTTATTATTCATATGAAAAATCCAAACAAGTGAGGGACTTCCATGTACCACCCAACCATAGATTGGGCTGAACCAAATATTTATTTTAGCCAATCACCCCCATGAAATATTCCAAGAATGAATGTGGAGCTTACAAAAAAAACAACCAGAGCTTCCTCGGGCTTTACCATGTATCCCACCATTACTATTCAAGGGATTCCTAGGCCTGAATAATAAACATACGCTACCAGGATTTACTGCAATCACTCCATATACCAGTCAAGGGATCACTAAGCCCTAAACAAGAATGGATGTTGTTGGCCCTTTTTTTTTATCCAATTTTTGCTAATTAAATACACTTAATTTCCATGCTATCCATCCATATACCATCCATATACACCTTATTTTGACCAATTTATGCATATTCAGGTATATAAATTATGTTTTGCAATTTTTAGATGTTTTACAAAAATTGGATTTTAAGTGCATTTTTGGAGAGGACAAAAAATTCCCGTAATGGCTTCATTGAAGTCATACTTGCATGACACCTGGGCACAAGATGAGCACATATTTAGAAATCTTTGGAAATAAGGATGGACATGTACCTATTGATTTGGTCAAACCGAGCTAAAACAAGACCGGTCAAAGCTGGTCAAACAGGACCTGTCATTTAGGAAATCCCTAGGAAATAGGCCAAATTTGGTAGTTTATGGGATTTTCCAGATTTTGAGTGAATGGATGGACAAGATTGACCAAGATAGATGGGATAAGGATAGACATGGCTATTACAAAAATTTTAGTCAAGTTTGTTTTAGATCTTTCTATTTAAGCCAAGAACATTGAAAGCATGAACATGTAGAATTTGTATGATTTCACTTTGATATTTCTGAAATTTGTGAGTTAATTGAAGAACCAATTATATATTCTTTCTGTTGTTCTACATGGTGAATTCTTGATTGAGTTTCATTAGATGATAATTACTTTTAGTGTGTGAGGTAAGGGTGGAGTGCCCTCACATTGAGCTAAGTGCACTTTTTGGTTAATTTAGTTGAAATTTCATGAACTAGTTTTTCTTCATGTTTAATCAGTTAATTAGATGTATGATGATATGTTATGTTTGCTAATGAATCTTAATATTAATTATAATCTGCATATGAAGGGTCAAATCAGTGTTTAAGTTAAACTCTCCTTCTAGCTGATCAGAGAATAGAAACTAGAATTCTTCTTTCTTGCTTTTGTTTAAAGTGATTTTCTGAATTTCAAGTTTTCATACAATGGAATTAATGATGAATAAATTTATAAAGAATCGCATAAAGGATATCCTAAGTTATGGGCCTCTTCTATTATTATTTTATGCATATTGAGCTATTTTTCAGTAGTGATTTTGATTTATGTTCATGAAGTAGTATTGTAGAGAAGGTCATCCTGGTTATCCTAAGTTAGGAGCCTCTTCTTCTACTTATTACATATTGAATTAGAAATTATTTAGCTTTTTTATTTGTAATACACATTTCCTTTAATTTCAATAATCCATATTCTATAATTGATTGTAGTTAAATCCATATAGTTTGGACATTCTTCCAAGTTTACTGTATTACAAGGTTGATAGTAAAATAATTGTCTGTTAATTTTACCTATTAAACAAACTGACTCTTTTATATATGTAAGAAGCCATACGACCAACAACACCAACAACTCTACAAGATGATCAAGATCTAGGAAAGATACTTGAAGCTAATAATAAGAAGAAAAATTCAAGTTTTACCATGACAAGCCACACCCATTGTCAAAGAAGCCTTTCATAAGCCATATTTATCATGACGTCATTCATCTACCACATTGAATGTCAACTTCCACAATCATGCATATTGAAGTCCAAACCTATTTTATATCTATCTATTCATGCTAACTTAAACCTATATTACTTTCATAAGCATTTCATACTTCCCGAATCCATTACACCTCGCCTCTATCCAGGAAAAAAAAGTAGAAAAAGATACAAAATAATAAAGGAGTTTGGTTGTGAAAATCCAGGAAACTGGCACAATAAAAACTCGAATTCATATCAGAAAACCAAATTGTTTGGAAAATATTAATTCTCTATTTTTTTTTACTTTTACTTCAGTTTGATTTTGTAGAAATAATCCTCCAATAGTTCCAAGACTTGAGGACAAATCTTAACATAAGCAAGGGGGAAATTCGTAATGAAACTATGCAAATAGTTTGAGCAGTTGTATTGCAGAAGGGACTTGAATTACATGTCAAAAGGAACCTGAGACATCATTGAAAATATTATGTAGAAAGGACCTTTATTACATGACAGAAGCAACCTAAAACATTGTTGAAAATTACATGTCAGAAGGGACCTGAAACATTATTTATAATATCACTGTAGAAGGGACCTGAACAACATCAACATCAAGGATACTTAATCAATATCAGATGCAAAAAACATGAAAGAAAAAATAAGTCTCTACATTTTATCATGGAAAACCATCATTATGATAATGAGGACATTGTCAACCATCAACCAGTATTTTGACCAAAGGGCATCATTAAATAGTATTGACATCAAGCTATATAACGGGAGTACAAGTACCGTAAGTGAAAAAAAAATTCTCTTAAAATCTCAATTTAAAATTTTTCTAGAAGTTGTTAAAACTAATTTAGCTTGATATGCATTCCATTACACTTACCACACTACATTTTACCTATATCCTACTTACATTCCAAAAAACTATCTTCATTATCCTACCCATCATAATCATATTCATTATAATCCTATTCCTATTCATTACCCCTTTCCTACATTAACCTTCCTACATTAACCCCATTCCTATTCATCATTCCATATACCATTACATTAATCACAATCGTTTCTTTAAGCATTTGGATAAAAAATAAAGGACTAAAATTTTTGCCTCATAAGGAAAGTTGCCTACAAAACAAGCAAGGGTTAGTGAATGATGCAATAATATATTTGTTTGATGTACAATGATATGATTTCTACTCTATTTATGGATTTGAAATGACTTTAAATGGTCATTTAAAAAAGAGTTATATTAAAAGAGTAACAAATGCATCATGTGTTAAAATAACAAAGGGGATGAATAAATTATGACCAAAAAGGACTTGAAAAACTAGTGAAGGGTTATTCAATGGAAGAAAATGATGATATTAAAAGTGCATTTAAAAGAGCATCATAAAGAAGAAATATGCATAAAAAATGAAAAAATGATATAAAAAAAAAAGAACATTTGTATTTGCAAATGGAATGGGGAATTTACAATAACAAAATTATATGCATGAGGGTGCATAAAAATGAAAATTATCCATATAACCTAAGATGGTCAATAGAAGGCGCATAAGAAACCAACATATGAAACATTTGAAAATCGATTTGGCACAATGACAAAAGGTTGATAGCTATTAAGCCACGGTGGAATTTAGTTCAGAAGATACAACTCCCAACGTAGAAGCTCAGGGAGGAAACAAAGGCTCATAATTCAAAATGTTGCACATTTATGTTCCAAGAGCACTATTCATCAACACAGTACCAGAAGGGGAGATAAAAAAATTTCGAAGTTTCTGAGGTATATGGTCTTGAAGAGATCTGGAGCATATCCTTGAAAAACACTGAGTCTCATTAATTACACCAGCAAATTGAGCTGTAAGTTACAAATCCCCTGAATCATAGTGTTTAAGTTTAATTGGGAATGAAAATAAGTTAGTTTTTAAACATCATTCAGCGTAGATATCAAATTAAAGTTGAGGTGGGTTGTTGGAAGCCTAAACTAGAGTCTGAGACTCCAAGTTATAGCGTTGGCAACATAAAAATCGAGCTCTTAAGGTTATGAACAGAACTCAAGTTACATTGTTGCTAAGGGAAGTCAGTTTTAAGGCTATGAAATGTTTGAGTGCTAGAGTTAAACCGTTGGTAAAAAAATAAATCCTAATTTCTAAGAGTAGAGACAACAAGTTGAGTTTGAATAGGAATTAAATGCAATCAGTTTGATCTTTTTTAATAATATTCAAAGTCTAAGATTTGCATTTAAATAACTGGGAGTGTAAAATCTCAGCTGACGACGTAATATGCTCTGAGCTGGCAAGTGTTGGTGGCAGCTTGAGTTTCAAGTGAATAGTGGCATCAAAGATCTGTGTTTAGGCTACAGGTGTGTGAAACAAGTCCAGTTAAAGTCCCAAATACATGGGGGTTGTTGCGGAAGCACCTATAAAATTGATTTCCTTCTAAAAATCAATTTCTGAATAGGCAGTGAATGGAAATGCTAAGAGCGGAGATGAATTGTGATTGCTCGAAAATAATGTGATAAAAAATGGCAAAATATTGTAGATTGTTTTAAATTTTCTAGAAAAACGATTTTTGAGAAGATAATTATCTAGAAAATCGATTTCTGAGGAGATATTTTCCATAAAATCAACTTCTGAGGAGACATTTGCTATAAAAAGTCGATTTGACTGATGGAGATGGACTGTGTATGGTAAAGAAAAGTCAATTTCATTGTTGGAGATGGATTTTTGGTTTAAAAAAAAATCAAATTGCAAGGAGTAGAAGACTGTGAAATCGATTTAAAAAGCAAAGCCTTATCTTTGTGAACAAACAAGCAGTTACAAAGTGAAAACTTGATATGACAAAAACGGATTCAAATCGCAATTTTCTATCATCACTTGTGGAAATCAATTTATGGGTTGGAATTTTTTTATGCCAATTATTTGTGCCAAATAAAAAATTCTGTCACCATTTGAAAAATTCGATTAGAGGGGGTAGTCGATGCATAACAAAAGAAACATCGGTAATGTTTTCTAGAAGACAATATTTTTTTTTTTTTTCAAATTATTTTACAACAGAGATGCCAGAGACAGTAATGTTTGTGAGAGGTAGTAATTTTGTCAAATTTTTTTCAATACTAGGAAGGATTTGAGACTAAAAAAATTATTAAAAACATTACAAAATTCATAGTGTAGAATTTTGGCAAAAAGAAAACAAAGAAGATAAATTTTAAAAAAATTCAGATTTATAATTGCCAGACTTAAAAATCATTTTTTTCAAACATTCGATTTCTCCAGCATAAGCATTCTCTCTAGCATTCTATATATCCAGCATAAGTACATCTCCAACATTCGATTTCTGGAATAACATAGAGTTAATTAATCATTTCCAGAATTCGATTTCAGACTTTGAGGATACAAAGGAAAATTGATTTCAATTCCTGAGGAAGCAGAAAAGGTAAAATTGAAAGAAATTGTTAAGATTTCATTTTCAGAATTAGATTTCATTTCTAGAATTCAATTTCATTTTCAGAATTAGATTTTTTTAAAAAGGACCGTGACTAAGAAGTCATTTTCTAAAGGAAGAGACAGGGTATTTCCCAGAACATTAACAATTTTTTTTTCTCCAGTCATCAAAATATAGCTTTTGATCAAAAAACAACAAAGAAAAAAATGAAATCTCAGAATCAAACGTCCAGTTTTGAATTCAAATACAGCTTTAAAAATTCAGAATTTTTAAGAAGCCATGTATTTCGTTGTCTTTTCTAAGGAAGTGAAAATGAAATTAGAAAAATAAAAACATGGGTTTTCTTCAGAACGAGCCCAATTAGACTCAATACGAATATTTTTCTCAAATTCATTTATATTTGGATATTTTCTTGGTTCTTTCAACCCTTATTTTTCATATTGCATGGAGTGGTTGAGTTCAGCTAGGAATCAAGGTCAGATATTTGTTTAAATTGGATGTCAGTGAAAACTCCAAGTCCAAGCTACAACTACATGGTTTGAAAATATGAAGATTCTAGTTATCTAATTGTCAATGTAGCCCAATTTTTTTGGTGGTAGTGTAGGTTCAAGATCAAATTTCCAAGTGCAAGATTGGCGTTAAAAAATTCAAGTTCAAGACCTCAGTTTCATTCTCATTTACACAAAATTCCAAAACAAAGCTCGTGCATGATGGTGTCAAGTGGTATTGGTGAGTGCATAACAGTAAAAAAAAATTATCCTCATCTTCGTGAGTATTCACTGTAGAAGATTGATTTTTAAAAATGAGGTAATTCATTGCCAGAAAATCGATTTCATTTTTTTAAATAGAAACAGAGAGGGGTAAATGAAATTTCTCATTTCCAGATTTCATTTTAATTTTTTAGAAGATAGAGGAGTAAATAAAAAAAATATTTCCAGAATTCATTTTTAGTTGTTGATTTTAAATGTTGAGGGAAAAATCAAACATGTGGATGTCTAGAAATCAAAAGTGAACTTGTTTTCAGAAGCAATAGTGATGCGAAGATTGTTCTCAAAAGCATTTTGATAGACTATTTTACAGAAAGGTTGTTTTAAAAGTTTAAAATAAAATCCTCCTCTCCACAAGCAATTAAAACAGAGATTTATAAAACAGAAAAAAATACATGAGGGTATTGACATCCTTTTACAGGAAACTTATAAGGAAGCTTCGAGATCAGGAGCCAAAATCACAGGAACATCAGGATCATGTACAATATCTACATCAGAGCTTAGAAGGTCTAAGAGAAGGAAGCAAGCATCGGGACATGCTTGCAAATCAGCAAGGGGGAGATGTTGGCCCTCATTTTTTTATACAATTTTGCCTAATTAAATACACTCAATTTCCATGCTATCCATCCATATATATCTTATTTTCACCAATTTGTGCATATTCGTGTATATAAATTATGTTTTGAAATTTTTAGGTGTCTTTACAAAAATTGCATTTTAAGTGCATTTTTGGACAAGATTAAAAATTCCCATAATGGTTTCATTGAAGTCATAGTTTCATGACACCTGGGCAAGATTTGAGCACATATTTAGAAATATTAGGAACTAATAATTGACGTGTATCTATTGATTCGGTCAAATCGAGCTAAAACAGGCCCAGTCAGAGCTGGTCAAACATGACCTGTCATTCAGGAAATCCCTAGAAAATAGGCCAAATTTACCATTTTATGGGATTTTCCATATCTTGAGTGATTGGATGGATGATCTCGACCAAGATAGATGAGATAAGGATAGAAATGGCTATTAGAGACATTTTAGTCAAGTTTGTTTCATATTTTTCTATTTAATCCAAGAACATTGAAGGCATGAACATGTAGAATTTGTATGATTTCACTTTGATATTTCTGAAATTTGTGAGTTAATTGAAGAACCAATTATATCTTCTTTCTGTTTTTCTACATGGTGAATTATTGATTGATTTTCAGTAGCTGAGAATTACTTTCAGTGTGCGAGGTAAGGGTGGAGGGCCCCCACACCGAGCTAAGTGCACTTTCTAGTTAATTTAGTTGAAATTTCATGAACTATTTTTTCTTCATGTTTAATGAGCTAATTAGATGTATGATGGTATGTTATGTTTTCTAATGAATATTAATCTAAATTATAATATGTGTATGAATGGCCAAATCAGTGTTTAAGTTAAAATCTCCTTCTCTCTGATCAGAGAATAGAAACTAGAATTCATCTTTCTTGCTTTTGTTTAAAGTGATTTTCCGAATTTACAGTTTTCATACAATATAATTAATCATGAATGAATTTATAAAGAAGGACATCAAGGATCTCCTAAGTTAGGAGCCTCTTTTTTTATTCTTTTATGCATCTTGAGTTTAGTTCATTAGTGATTTTGATTTCTGTTCATGAAGTAGTATTGTAGAGAAGGTCATCTTGGTTCTCCTAAGTTAGGAGCCTCTTCTTATGCTTATTACATATTAAATTAGAAATTATTTAGTTAAGTTTTATATTTGTAATATGCATTTCCTTCAATTTCAATGATTCATCTTCTAAAATTGATTGTAGTTGAAATCCATATATTTTGGACATGCTTCCAAGTTTTACAAAACCAAATTGATAATAAAATACTTGTGTTAGTTTGCTCAGTAAACAAACCCAACAGATGCCTCCAGATCTCAACCTAAAATGTGAGGAATTTTCTCGTCTCTGTTATCATTCTGAATTTTTGAGATTGTGAGAGTAAACACAAATGTAACATAAAAACTGCTTTTAAGTCTAGAAGCTATCCCATCTAAAATCATAGAGGGATCTCTCTGTAAGATTTAGCTTTGTTTTCTGTAAATTTTAGGATAGTTATGACTATGAAATTTTTTGTTTGTCTGTAATTGTTTTGATTGATTTGGTTGATTGAATGCATATACTTCCATTGGGCTATGGAATCTATAAAATAAACATGGATCTTTATTAAATTTTAAAGGAGTTTCAAAGGGCAAGATAGGTGAACTAGTTGGATATTTTAGATTTAAAATGATATGGAACAGAAGAAAAAGTACAATTCAGTTGAAACTAAAGAGAAATTAAGAATTCCTTAGTTTTACTTCATAAGAAAACATTAAAATTACTTATAGCCAGAACAAGGTGTATATTTCGACAAATCCTGATCGTCATAGTTTCTGTAATTTAATTAAGCTTTAAGAAAGAATAGTAAAGGAAACAACGAAATAACACATAAATGAAGAGAAGCACTTCACCAATTTTTCCAAAACATGAATCCTGTGAAGAAGTCCTTGTATTAATGATCAATCCATCGACTGGAAAAATCACAATAGCTTTCAGAAATTAATATTCAACAATCAACACAGAATACTTCGAAGTGTGAAGTATTTATAACAATATTTACAAAAATCCTATCACAATCGACATGGTATATTTAGCAAAATCTAAACAAATTATCTATTTTGCAAACTAATCAGATAGGTGGAAACTACATTGAGAGATGGCCCAAATTTGGAGGAAGTTGTTGCTAAGTTGTCCTTTCTGTATTTACTGTGTTGATTGATCATGTAAATTTATTTGGAGTTACTAATTAATCCAGTAAATCACACAACTTATCCCACCCGTATTCATCCAGAATTGTCATCTTTGTTACCTTGCTATAGATTTCATCTACTTTAGTATATTTTTCAAAAGTTGGTTTTACCACAAAAATGTGATTCACTTCATGTTGAATCTAAAAATCATTTCCCATTGCTTCAAGGAAAGTTGTTCCTGTCAAACTTCCCTTTATGTTGGTGAATTTAGAAATGTCTCTGGCTACTTCCTTCAGCTCCTTGTTGTAATCCTCTTATGTAATTAATTTATCATTAATTACAAACACATTGGGTAAACCTTTTTTATTCAATGCTTCAATTATACTGAAAAAGATGTCAACTCTTGTCTCTAGTCCTTGGCATTTCTCTTCTAATAGCATAATGAGATTCCTTTTGGTTAGAACCTTCTTGACTTACAATATAGTTTCATTCATGTCATCAATTATTATGTCCTCCAATTCATATTTATTATTTGAATTTAGGAATTTGATGATATTGATGCTTCAGTAGGCTTGTCACCCAAATTCTCTTTGATGTCTTCAATAGATTTTGTAGATTTTTGTATCAGGTCCTTCTGCTCAAAAATGATTTGGATGCATGACCAAATATCATTCATGGAATTGAGGATGTTTATCCATATTCTTTCCTTGGCTTGGGCGAAGGTTTGGCAAATAGCTGACTCTCTTTATTCTTTCTGTATCCTTTCTAGTAGCCTTTGGGATCTTTGTGCTTCAGCCAAATGTGAAGCTTCACTTCTGGTTTTCTATTCCTGTAAAGCTTTGACTTGCCCCTGTAGTTTCTTCATCTCTTCTTTCTGTACTGGTATGTTTTTTATGGCCTTTGTCAATTGTTCAACAATATATATAGATTGGGTTGAAGGAATTTATGGTGTTGTAGCTCCTGTAGTAGGGATTTATTTGAGGGGAACTGAATCCAAAGGAACTATAACCACATGTGTATTATATTCCTTCTCCTTAATCATATTTTCCATTTCTATCTCCATTTTCCCGATTTGGGAATTTTTCTCCATTATTAAATTCATCATATCTCTCTTCTCTATTTCATATTATTTTATATCTTTGGTCAGTGGATCTTCTGTTGCTGGTAGCTTTAGTTTCTTCCTCAATGCTCCAATGTTAGCATTCTTCTTTTTAATCAGTTCCTTTGCAACCTTCACATTTTCTGGTTCATAGCCCATCTTAAGAACCAAATCTTCCAATGATTTGATCCTTGTGTCTTTAGCTAGAGAAGAGATCTTCTACATCTTCAGCTAAGACTCGATGTTTGAAAGTGACACCTGCAATTTTGACATAGCCATGGTTGTATTGGTTAGTGTAGAAAAAATCATCTCACCAGTCTATTTGTGCATTTCCATTTGATCAATGGGATGAATGTCCGTGGTGTTAAAATAAAATGTTTTCTTTTTGTAGTTTGTTGTTGTCTTTGGCAGTGGAATTTGAGCCTCTAGGAAGACCATCTACATCCTCCCATTTTCTGAATCAAAGGTTGATAGCATCTTTCTCTATGAACTGGCAGTCTGCTTCCAGAACTTTGTGTAGGTGTTGTTCTTGAGAATCTCATTCTTAATATTGATTTCTTTGTATATGTCAAAGATACTCTTCTCCTTTTCTCATTGAACAAACTTGGAGGTCTAAGTTGTGTCTGGCTGACCCTGTGACACTGATGACATTGCTGGAGATGTAACAAATTTGCTACCTGATGGTGTTTCTTTGATAATCATGACAACTCCTTGTTCTACATTCTTTTCTAAATCTACTTTAGGAATCATCTTGGTCCTCTTTCTGTATATGATCCTAAACTATTTACCTATATTGTCTGTCGCTGAAGGTGATTCTTCCTCTCTTATCCTCTTTCCCACTTTATCCTGAGGAGTAGGAGTTTATGAAGTTTAGGTAGACACAAGTTGTTCTTCGGCTTCCTGCAAAGTATTCCCTGTCCATGTCAGTTGATTGACATATCTTTCAATTTCTAGTTTCTGAGTATGGGTATAAGGAGTGGTTTTGTGTTCAACCCTTAACTTAGAAATTAAACCTAGAGGATCATATGACCATGTGAAACTAAGATTTAAATCCATCTGTTTGAGAAGCTTGTCCGCTTCTTCTCCTGTTGTCCTGTTGTTGCAAATAAAGGGGCCAACTTGAGTTTTAATCCTGAGTTGGGATTTCTTCTTGGTTGAAACAAAATTTATCTCATCTAAGTTGATGTATTCTAGGTAAAATAGTCTCATTCGAATGTATTTTGGCAACTTATATGGTGGAAATTCACACCCATAAACCTTGATCTCGGTAGAGTTTTGGTACAAGTACCAATCTCAGGTTTTTTCTTTCTCTTTCAAATGTAGAATCTTCTTGATTTCCTCACTAATCCTCAATTTTAAAAACTGGTTAAAATGATCATCACTGGATGTATGAATTGTTCAATGTACTGCTTGAATGTAAATGCCAAAATAGGAAAGAATGTGGATTCCCTTCCTCATCTAATTTCTGCATTGAAAACTTGAATATGCCTACATGGTAATAGATAAACATATAAACAATAATAGAAGTACACCTGAATACTCCTTCAATTAGTAACTTAAGGATTTTCTCACGTATACTATTAGCTTAGAATTGACTGAAATTGAAAAATGATTGAAGGCTTATGATATGTAGAAAATATTGACAGGAAACCTAATAGGGGTTCATCTACCCATTCATCAGAGTAATAGCCTAAAAGTCAGGATAACACATAAATTATTTGCTTGGCCTGGTATGAGAACATGGAATATGGGTAAGGTGGAATTTTTCTAGGAAATTGGGTATTTTCAGGCAAGAAGATGTCAAAAATTTGTGCTCTTTTGGAAAAATCCAACTTTTGATAGATTGAAATCAAGGTTTCTATGGAAAAAGGAGTGTTGGCTTCTATAGGAGGGCCTGCATCATCTGGTCAATGGTCTTAGAGGTAATGGTGAGTAAAATTTCACCACTTGGGGCTATGATAGATCTGTCATTTGGTACATAGTGAGTTTGGCATTTTCTAACAAATTCAGGGGAGTGAAAGGTCTCGAGAAAAATATAGTGAAAGAGATTGGACTCCTAGAGTCTAATTTCATCAGTCTTATCTATGAATTTATCTTTAAACCAACAATAGAGTTCAAAATATCAAACTCACACTAAGTCTCGAAGATCTTATAGTCTTGGTCTACAAGGGGAATGTGATCCAAGTCTACAAAGGGATGCACCGTGGGGTGAATAGAATATTTATAGTTTTTATTTTTTGGAAGCATCCTGTTAATGAAAATTTATAGAAACAGTAGGAAGTGGCAAAAATTTACCAGGAATTTTTTCAGTTTGTAGCATACTGGTAGAAGAATTGGGGTTTTTTTCGTGCTCGGTCATATGCTTGGTCAATAGTAGAACAACAGCGGCACATGAAATATGGAAAAAAAGGTGAATTAAAATATTTTTCAATATAATAGGTGAATAATGGTGGTGTGACAGAGATTTATGGTAATGGGGATTTTTACATTGGAGTTGAGGGTTCGTTGGAGTTTGAAAAAATTTCCTGGGAAAACATTAATGGATTAACGGTTATCCGGGGAAACAATTTAGCTGGCTAACGTTTATAGCCACGTGACAGGATAACAATGGAGGGGAGTGTGTGGGTGTAATGTTCCAAATCTGGAATTTCCTGCTCCGTCGGGAATAACTTAAGATATTCCAATATTCCTTCTATAGAAAGACCACAAGTCCATTCCAGAGATTTATTGTTGAGGAATTTACTGGATATGTCACCTTCAAAAGGAAGTGTGACATCCAGAAGCTATCTGGCCCTTCACAGACTCTGTCTATGGATATGCAATATTTCCACTTCGGGAATTTCTGCTATAGGATCATTGAGGACGCCGTATAAGGAAGTCACTGCATAAATAAGGCAAACTACTACTATAATTCCCTAGAACACATCTAATACAACTCCCTTGCAGAAAATGAGCTCAAATAAATAACTCTAGATGGGTTATACATATCTCCCCAATCTAAGCCTCTAAAACAATGCTCAATGAGAGAGCTTACTGTAATATATGAACATAACCATTAAACTCCGCAAATCTGAATGCACCATAAGAGGGAAATGTATGCAGCCAAAATTATATGATTGTATCAGCAATAATATACAAGAAATAGTTGAGGGACAAGCCACTCAAGCTTTAAGAACCAACCTCCAATGAATGGGCAATAAAATACACAAGTTGCTGCAACTCCACAAAATGCCAGAGAGCAGTGACTGCACTGTGTATATGAAGGTAGAAGCTACTGACTATACATGAAATACAAATGTGGCTGTAGGATACAAATAAATAGCCCAATAACAAAGGAATGGGTTGAAATACTAGATTTCTAGCCAATCTAGGAGAGATTGCTAGAAATGCTGGAAAATACAAAATGTGACAACTGAGTTGTCAATACAACTGAACTGAAATATGAATGAGGCCATGGTAGATATGAAATGTGATTTCCCTCCTCTGATAATGTCTCTAAGCACAAAGGGCTGATCCCTTTGCCTCAAAAACACACTCCTGATGAGCCCAATGAACTCCTCTCTCACTGCCTCCATAAAATAACGCAGTTTCCTCCATGGAATGTGCAGTGGGAAATGATGGAATGTTGGCCAAGTGCCAAAGATATGATATGAAGCCCGGGAATCCTCCTTGCAGCTACTCCAATGAGTAGATCACTCCTCTACTAAAGAAAACAAGTCAAGAAAGACTCCATGAGTTCCTCTCTTGCTGCCCCTAGCAACAAAACGTCCTCTCTGCTGTAGAGCTAACGTTGTAGATGATGGAAGTAGCTATGGCCAATGCTATATTGAGGAAAATTTATCTCAATCCTCATCCTTCCTTGAGGAAGAGGTAGGGATTCCTGACCGCGAACACCCTAGTGCCTGAGGGCACCACCACCCTGCTAAACAACCCGGGGATGCAAGCCTTTGTAGACCCTATTCGAAATTATATTCTCAAGCATATCATCCAAATGGGCTGCCATCTCCTCCTTATAAAGAAAGGGAACTCTTCTCCACCATGGTCCCACCAATTAGGGTTTCCACCCTCATGTGAATTTCCTCCCTCCAAAACTGCACATCTTCTCTAGCAAGCTTCTCCTCTATAGGCAACGATGTTGACTTTTTTCAGAGAGGACTAAATCAAGTGATCCAGGTTCCATTCACACCCTTAGGTGTTTATTCCAGCTTCTTATTCACCTCCTTTTCACATAAGGAGTGTTATTTCTTCATTAGAATGGGGCTAAGGTGTCTCCTTCCCCATTTTATTCAACAAAAATAAAATATGCAACTATAATGTTCCATTTAGCTTGAGGCTAAAAATTGGGAACATTATAGTCCTCCCCTCCCACATGTTGCTTGTCCTCAAGCAACTGCATAGAGAGAACAAAATTTCTCCCCCTTTCTTCTCTTGTGGCCTCCTCATCAACAACCTTTACCACTGCTCAAAAGATGCTGCAATAAACCTGTCCTCCAATGCTCTCTCCCAAGTTTGCAAATTGAAAATGATGCTCCCTATGGAAAGATAGAAGGTGTAGTGGAATCCTTCTTGATGTGCTATGGCCTCCTTAAGGTAGGAGTGATGACATGCATGGGAAAATTTTTCTCCCAATGATGATCCTCTCATCTATGCTATCATCCAAATGAAAATCTCATCCCTAATTTCTGCAATGTGTTGGGGCTGAATGGAGAGTTGTTTTGGTTTCCCATGATGGCCCTCTCTCCATTTTTTGTGTGCATGGGGCTGTCTCTATCCTTGGGCTAAAATGGTATGGCCTCCAAGAATGGCCCAAGCCACCCCATCAAGAAAATCAGCCATGAAATGCCTCCTCAAATTCTCCAAGTGGTTCCTCGTGGAAAATTTTAAGGATGGAAGTTAATCTTAAAGTTTCGAAACCTCGTGAATCTTAATGGTCCCTTTAAATTTTTTATGATATTTTTGTAAAACCATTTAGGTCCTTAATTATTTTTATTAGTATAGATAAAAAATCTTCGGGGCGTATTTTTAGGGTAACAAAAATTATACTATAAACTTAGGCGACCGCTTTCAAAAAAATGGAAAATTGGCGAATATTTTTTTTGAAAAACATGAAAAATTAGCCCACTTGCGAATATTAGCCCCTCAAATTCTCCAAGTGGTTCCTCCCACAAGACGAGACAAGTAGCAATGTGGAAATCATGGTTTTCCCATGGTGTCTCCTGCAAGATAAGACATGTATAATGGGGAGATTCATGCTCCCAATGGGCTGTACATCCATTACTCTCCAAAGAATGCTCCTCATGAGTGTACAGACATCAGAAATACAAGGAGCAATACACAATAAAAGCAAGTTGTCAAATGACAACCGAAGAGTGGTTCAAAGTTACACTCATGGAACCTGCACAGTGCCTCTTGGCCTGCCTCAAAATCACAAATAATAAGTGCTTAACTAGCCACTTGTTTTCTGCCACAAACTCCTGTCAAGATGGAATCATAAATACAAATTGATGCCAATGGTGCACACCAAGAAACATGTGGCTTCCTCCACAAACCACTATAAGAATGGCCAATTCCATTTCTGCAAATGGCTGCAAATGCATCCTCATGTAAAATTGAAGAAGGAACAAGTCTCCTTGATACATCATGCTTCTCAATCAATGAAAAGAAGTATAATACAAAATATGAAATTATACCTCCTCCATCCTGCACTAGAGCTCTTGAGCTGAAATGGATCAACTGAAAATTTCCCCTCACCTCCAATGAGTAGGGAAGTGGCTGTGATTTTATCTCCACCATAAATCAGGCTATGCATCTCTCCATATGTTGATATATGTCATGCTAAATTCCCTCCAAAGTGAACTCCTCTAACAAAGAAAATTATGCATCCAAATGCATAGCTAGGAAGTCCTCATGTGTTGCATGCAATAATTTCTCCTTGAGACTAGAAGCCCTAGTCAAGAAGAGTCTGCCATAGTGATAGTTGACCATATCATCCACCATGTATCTATCATATCCCTCCTGGTCATCAAGAATCATACATGCACCAATATCCTAGGAATACTCAACCAAAAGCTGAGTCCTCCAACCTGGATCAATCCTCCACATAGACAGTGCTGGTAATCTGCAATGTGATGCTCCCCTCATGCTGTTTCCTACTAATTTTACATCCCTCATGCCAAAGTGATCCTCCAAGTTGCTGCCATGCCCACCATGCAACTTCTCATGCTAAAATAGAAATGATGATCTCTGAAAATGAGCCTCCCATGAGAGACTATCACCCCCAAAGAATCTCCCGACCATGGCCAATGTAAGCATGAGTGGCCTCCATCTACTCCAAGGCATGAAAGAGTTCTCCCTCAAAGGAAGAATCCTCTGTCTCTCCAAATATTTGGATCAGTCATCCTCCATCATGAAGATGCTATCCTCCATCCATGCAACAAACTCTATCAACGCAATATGACTGATGAGAGTTGGTGATGCTAAAAATGAGAGAGTGTACCCCTCCTCCTTGAGTTCATCCCAAACTCTCTGCGCTGTGATGGATTCCTCCAATGTCTCCACCCCTCTGGAATCCAAGAGTTGTGAACCACAAAGCATGATGCCTCTCATCATCTCTACATCAGGTGGCCTCCCAAGTGGAATGCCTCCAAAAAATGAGACATCAAGATCTAAAATAGACTGCATGTATGAGTGGACTGATTTGTCCCTCTCTCCTCTGCGCCGTGCAGTCTCTTTCCTTTGTGCAGAAAATTTCTAAAATAGATAAGGGTGAATGCCCATCTTCCCTTCATGTTGATCCTTCTGCTCTTCTTCTTCTTCCAATGGTGCAGCGCTGTAGGTTCTTCTATGCACCTCCTCTCTACCAACATGTGAGTGTATCTCCTCCTTAATGAGAGGCCTTGGATCTTGGCCTCCTTTGAGAGAAATATCTCTACACCCTCATAAATGGAAGAGTGCCTTCATATAATGGGGGCCTTGCCTCTAGCAAGCCATCCTCCTGATTTCCTCCCCCTCTAGAAAGATGGAATGATCTTTGTTTCATGGTCCCCTTCCATGCATGCAAAGTGTTTGAAGTTTTTTCACACGATGTTTTACATTGGTTTTCATCAATCCCTTTGCAAAACTCTTTGTGACTTCAACATATGATCTCTGATTTGCATGAAAACATGAAATAGAATTCTGAAACCAATCATCATGAATCATACCTTTGAGTTGCAACGCTGCTCCTCCAAAGGCCTCAACTTTTTCCTCTATCCTTCTTGCAGTAGCTATGGGCAATGTACTACGTTGTGGATCTACATGTGTGGCTGAATGCTCACACCTAGGGCTTGCTTCATCCACAAACCCTTTCAGAAAATTTCTCCAAGTTCCCCTTTCATCAATATTTTCAATGATTTCTTCAATGGTCTGGAAAAGAAGAAGGGAGACCTCCTCTTCCGTCATTCCTTTTCCCTTGTTTCCTCTATAAATATCCTCTCCTTAGAGAAAAGATCCTCTTGTTGATGGCATTAAATCTTGTGCACAGACTGAGCCAATATTGATGCTCTGATACCACTGTAATGTTCCAAATCTAGAATTTCCTGCTCTGTCAAGAATATCTTAAGATATTTCAGTATTCCTTCTATAGAAAGACCACAAGTCCATTCTAGAGATTGATTGTTGGGGCATTTACCGGATATGTCACCTTCACAAGGAAGTGTGAGATCCAGAAGCTATCTGGCCCTTCACAGACTCTGTCTATGGATATGAAATATTTCCACTTCGGGAATTTCTGCTACAGGGTCCTTGAGGACGCTGTATAAGGAAGTCACTGCATAAATAAGGCAAACCACCACTAGGATGCCCTAGAAAACATCTAATACAACTTCCTTGTAGAAAATGAGCTCAAAGAAATAACTCTAGATGGGTTATACAGATCTCCCCAATCTAAGTCTCTAAAACAATGCTTAATGAGATAGCTTACAGTAATATATGAACATAACCATTAAAATCTGCAAATCTGAATACACCATAAGAGGGAAATGTATGCAGCCAACATTATATGATTATATCAGCAATAATATACAATAAATAGTTGAGGGACAAGCCACTCAAACTAAGAACCAACCTCCAATGAATGGGAAATAAAATACATGAGTTGCTGCAACTCCAAAAAATGCCAGAGAGCAGTGACTGCGCTGTGTATATGAAGGTAGCAGCTGTTGAATATACATTAAATAAAAATGTGGCTGTAGGATACAAAGAAATAGCCCAATAACAAAGGAATGGGATGAAATACTAGATTTCTATCCAATCTAGGAGAGATTGCTAGAAATGATGGAAAATACAAAATGTGACAACTGAGTTGTCACTGCAACTGAAATGAAATATGAATGAGGCCATGGTAGATCTGAAATTTGATTTCCCTCCTCTGATAATGTATCTAAGCACAAAGGGCTGATCCCTTTTCCTAAAAAATACACTCCTGATGAGCCCAATGAACCCCTCTCTCACTGCCTCCATAAAATAACGTAGTTTCCTCCATGGACTACGTAGTGGCAGATGATGGAATGTAGGCCAAGTGCCAAATATCTAATATGAAGCCCGAGAATCCTCCTTGCAACTCCTCCAATGAGTAGATCACTCCTCCACTGAAGAAAACAAGTCAAGAAAGACTCCATGAGTTCCTTGCTTGCTGCCCCCAGCAACACAACGTCCTCTCTGCTACAGAGCTAACGTTGTAGATGATGGTAGTAGCTATGGCCAATGCCAAATTGAGGAAAATTTAGCTCAATCCTCATCCTTCCTTGAGGAAGAGGTAGGGATTCCTGACCGGGAACACCCTAGTGCCCGAGGGCACCACCACCCTGCTAAATAGCCCAGGGATGCAAGCCTCTGTAGACCCTATTCAAAATTCTATACTCAAACATATCATCCAAATGGGCTGCCATCTCCTCCTTATAAAGAAAGGGAACTCTTCTCCACCATGGTCCCACCAATTAGGGTTTCCACCCTCATGTGAATGTCCTCCCTCCAAAACTGCGCAGCTTCTCTAGCAAGCTTCTCCTCTATAGGCAACACTATTGACTTTAGTTAGAGAGGACTAAATCAAGTGATCCGGGTTCCATTCACACCCTTAGGTCTTTTATTCCAGCTGCTTATTCACCTCCTTTTCACATAAGGAGTGTTATTTCTTCATTAGAAGGGGGCTAAGGTGTTTCCTTCCCCATTTTATTCAACAAAAATAAAATATGAAACTATAATGTTCCATTTATCTTGAGGCTAAAAATTGGGAACATTACAATGGGAAGGGAGAGCGAGAAAGAAGGGTGGTTACGCTGTTTTTAAAGTGGGGTCAGAGTGGTTAGTGGTATTGTGAGGGAGGGTGCGAAATGTAGAGGGCGTGACACGTAGCGTGGGACTCGTGGGAGTAAAACCGTTTTTTCAGACCCCACCCTCCCCCCCTGGCAGAAAATGTAGGATGGCGAGGGGGGGCCGAAAAGCAATTTCGGCCATATATTTGGTGTAGGGATAATCAAGTCGTTCATTTGAGCGCCTAGATTAACCACTAGCTGACAAAATCCTTTTGTCCTCTTGCTGAATTTATTATATGGATAAAACTTTGGATAAAAACATGTGCATTAGAACTTTGGATAAAAACATGTTCATTAGAAATTTGGATAAAATCCTTAATGAACTAAAACATTAGGAAAATAGTGGTTAAGTTGAATTAACCACATTTTATCCTTTTTTACTTCAAATTTTCACCTAATCCTAAGAATAACCTTTTATTCATTCCAAAGGGTGCATTTGGACTTGCAGACCCTTGTTTTATTTCTTTTTGGAAAAAAACAAAAACCTACTCTATCCCATCCAATTATTTCTTCATTGATTCAAATTAAACATTTGAATCAACATTATGTTTTTACCTAACTAACATTAGCCAAGATTAAACAACTTGGCTAACCTTATTCTCTAATCTAATTAACAAAAAATTAAACTTGTTTGGCCATGATTGAACTGTATGATCCAAAAAATGAGTAAGGGTTGTGGAATTTTGAACAAGCTGCACAAAACCTTTATTTTGTTTAACACAATCAAAGTATCTATCAAGTAGTGGAATTTAGATTTGCAACACTTTCAATACTATTTTTTGTTTTTCTTTTATGGGTTTTTTATCTTTATTTTTTATTCTTTCTCTGTTTTTTATTTTTCTTTTTGTTTCTTTATTATATATTTTTTTAAATACCCTCTTTTCATTTTTCTTTTATATTTTTGGAAATCATTTGAAAATTGAAATATTATTTACAAAATCATACAACTGAGATAAAATATCCAATCACCTTGTGATCCTATAAATTATAGGACCATAACAATGGCTCCAGCTAGGGATGGCACTTTTTTAAGAAGTGCCAAGAACCTATAACCAGTAGCCTTGATTGTTCTATCTCAGCAATGTATGCATTTGATTTTTTTTTTCTGTAGTATTAGTTATGGTGGAACATCAATCAGGAGCTGAGTGCCTTCTCCACGGGCTTAAAGTTCTATCAATATGTCACCCAATCAAAATAGCAAAGACAATGATATTTACAATGATATTATCTAAGAAACATCTCTATTATTGTGAGTAATAATGCTTCAACATTCGACCATTCACAGGTCCACCAGGAATCTCTGTTCCATCCAAATATTTGAGAAAAAATGCATTATGACCTCTGAAGGCATCGATGATATATGGTCCTTTTCACAGATTATCAAATTTTCCATGCTTGCCTTTATCTTCTCTTCTTGAATCCCAATTTAAAACACTGTCACCCAACTAAAAGTCAGGCCTTGGTTCTTCTGTCAAAAATATTTTTGACATTCTCTTGGATAACTCAGGTTTTGTTATAGACTTCTTCCCTGGATTGTTGTAGTTGAATGGTCTGATTTATCCTTCTCTGAGTATCATTTGGTTCAACCTGCAACTCTTGTATTATTTTCATAACTGGAATCCCTAAAGAAGATGGGAAAACAAAATCCATTCCATAAACTGATTGGTATGGTGACATGCCAATTTATTTCTTTGTGGTGAGTCTATCAACCCAAAGTGCATTTATCAGCTTTCTATACCATGGCTTCTTGTTGTCATCTAACAAATTTTTGATAATTTTAAGCAAACTTTTATTTGAAGATTCAGCTAACCCATTACCTTGAGGGTAATAAGCAGTTGAATGCCCTAGATTGATACGATATTTGCTGCATATATCTACCATGTTATTTCACTTAAAAGTTGATGCATTATCTTTGATAAGCTCACTTGGACATCCAAATCTTTACAGCATATTAGTTTCTAGAAATTTGATAATCACAACATCAGTTGCTTGTCTTGAGGGTGTGGCCTCAATCCATTTGGTGAAATAGTCAGTGGCTGTGAGGATCCATTTGTGTTGGGTTGAGGATGGTAGATGTATTTATCCAATGAAATCCAAACCCCAGTATTTGAAAGGGCTATCAACGAATATAGGTTTCAAGGGTAGTGGCGGTGGTTTTAGTTTTCCTTCAAAAATTTAGCACTTATGGCAGGGGGTAACTTTTTTATGAACATTTGGAAAAAGGGTGGGCCAGTAAAAACCATCTCTTAGGATATTATTGGTAGTAGTCTTACAAATTTCCGCCACAAAATCCTTCATGAAATTAATGCATAATTATTTCTGCATCATCCTTCAACAAACATTTTAGTAAAATTCCACCAATATATTTTCAATATAAAATGATATCTAAGATACAAAATTTCACAACCTTTAGCTTAAGAGATCTAGCCTTTGTCTTAGTCAAACTAGGAGGAGCTTGTAAATTGAATAATACAAAAATGAGGCCTGCATACTAGGGTGAGGTTGTAAAAGCTTCATCTATTTGTGGCCCTCGCCTGCTCCTCTTGATCATCTAATGCAGCTACAAAATTAATATCCAAGGCTTGAAAATTAGACTCGGCCATTAAGTTCGCTAGTCCCTGTCCCTTAATGAGCTTTGTGGGTTCAATTTCAATGTCATATTCAAGAATGATGGCAATCCACTTACCTCTTTTACCATCTAGTCCATTTTGAGTAAGGATATCTTTAACCATAGAATTTGGTACAAAATCAATTATGTGCGAATGAAGAATATATACTCTAAAATCCTTAATTTCCTTTATTAGAGAAAATTATTGTTTTTCCATTATATAGTATTTCAATGCAACATATCTTAGAGCCTTGCTAAAGAAAGAAATGGGCTTCTCATATCCCTCATTGTTTTTCTATAAAAGAAATGTTGCAATGGTGTGTTCAGATGCAAATGAAAAGATTATGAAATCCTTAGTAAATTCTCGGCTGATTAAGACTGGTGCTTTTGTCAGAGCTTGTTTCACTTGGTAAAATGACTTTCTCGCTTCAATAATACATCTTATTTATGTGTTTTTCTTTAACATGCTTGTTATATTCTTGAGGAGTTCTGCCAGGTTGGAGATGAATCTTCTTAGACAGTTAATTTTACCAATAAATGATTTAAGCTCTTTAACATTTCTAGGATGAATTATTTTCAAAATGGCTTCAATCCTACTCGTATCATCCTAATACCCTCTTTGGAAATGATATGGCCCAGAATTTTTCCTTATTCAAGGCTAAATAATTTTTTCTTAGGGTTAAGGGAAATCCCAAACTTCCTACACTTCTCAAAAAATATTCTCAAGTGTAACAAATGATCTTCATAATTTTTGGAATAAATCGTGATGCCATCTAGATATATAACAATAAATCTGCCAATTTCATCAGAAAAAGAAATATCCACTACCCTTTGAAATGTGTCTCTAGCATTCATTACCCCAAAAGGCATATTCACATACATGAAGGTACCCCATGGAGTAGTAAAAGTTGCCTTATCGTGATCATCAGGGTGAACCAAAACTTAGTTGTAACCCAAGAAACCATCTAACAAAGAAATCTTACTGGAACCAACTACCTTTTGAAAAATGTGATCCATCTTAGGTAAAGGGTAATTTCCCTTTAGTGAGACTTTATTGAGGTTTGTAAAATCTACACACAGTCTGATTTCACCTGTTTTCTTCCTTGTTGGTACTATATTGGAAACCCACTTAGAGTACCTAAGAGGTACTATGATCTTAACATCATACATTTTCTTGATCTATTTCTCGATTAAAGGCATCAGTACTGGGTTTATTCTTTGGAGTTTTTGTTTAAAGGGTTTCAGATCTTCTTTAATGGGAATTTTGTGTTGTATTATGTTGGTGTCATAAGATTTTAGGTCATCATAACTCCAGGCAAACACATCAGTGAATTCTTTGAACAGAGCAATGCATTTTTTCTTTTCAGTTGGTGGTAATGATTTAGATAGTTTTATCATTTTTGGGTCTTTTTCACTACCTATGTTGCATTCTTCTACATCTACTCCTGTGGGCTTAATCTTTGGTTTCTTAGCTACACCATTAAATTCAAACAACTCTCCTAAGGGAACCAATCCTTTAGGTAAAACATTATCTTATAATTGGATTATTTCTAATTCCTATATTTCTTGATCTATTTCAAGAAATTCTACTTTATTTACATTTTTATTTACATTATTGTCTAATTGGTTCTCTAAATTAGAATGTAAAACTATCTTATCTTCTAAACCACACTCTACATCTATATTATCTTCTTCAAACTCATCCTTGGATTGCAAAAAAATTTCAATTTGTTTATGATTGCCAAATAATTTCCAATATATAACATTGTCTAGGAAAATTGGCCTATGTTTCACTTTCATTATGTATTAATGGCTGGGATGGGGCATTTTACAGGCACTAGTAAAAAAGGCAAGACTATCAGCAAGAATATTTTGATTTCTAGGGATCACAGAAAAGTCATATTTGACAAAACACTCCAAAAAATTGAAAACAACATTTATATATGCTCTTAATCTAGGATGTTTTGTAGAATATTCCCCTTTTATTTGTTTTATTATTAGCTCAGAATCCCCATGAATGGAAATTATTTTAGCACCAAGTTTTTCCAGTAACTGCAATCCTAGTATCAGTGCTTCATACTCAGCTATATTATTACTGCATTGGAAATTAAACTTGTATGAATGTCCCTCGGCATGATTAGTTCCTAAGTTTGAAACCCAAACTCCTAATCTAGAGCCCTCTTTGCTGCAAGTCATTGAGATTCAACAAGATGATGATCCTAGTGAAAATTAAGCACCTACACTAGGTGGGGCCCACAGACTATTTTTAGGTGTAAGTCTATTTTTAGAATGGTGAGAAAATTATATTTATAGCGGGAGTCTATTATTATAATGGTGAGAAAATTCTATATATATATATATGATGTTCTATTTTTAGATGCATTTGCAAAGCCTATTTATAGATCATATTTCTAAATATAGAATGCATGTCGATTATTATTATCTCTTAATAATAATTGGACAATAAACATTAATCTATTCTCAATGAGCACTTGGAAATAGTTAACTGAAGTGGAAAATCAGTTAGCTAAGTGGATTTCGAGTTGAGTGGTTGGTTGGTGGGACATGCAAGTGGAATTAGTTGTAACTGAGTGATAAAAAGTTGTAACATAGTCGGATGTGTAGTTATGTGAGTTTCAAAGTAGTTTAACTCAGTTAAGTGAGTTAAACTTAGTTGTGCTGGTTGCAACTGAACATACACTAGTGAGAGATTAGTGAATTAATTATTTAATTATTTTACAAGAAGTGGTGTCACATGCAACTAAATTTTTACTACTGTTGACTACATGCATGTCAAATCCAATGGAGACCCGGTTGAGAGATAGGTGAAAGGGACAGTTTGACTATCAGTTTTGACATTAGTGGGTGCCATCATGCAACCACACACACATTGGATATGACAATGACGATTACACAGTCAATGCAAGCAAGATCTCATTCATTTAGGAATTGTGATTAGAAGGGATTGCGCAGTGGAGGAAGGCTGTTAGGAGGTAGTAAATTGGCGGATGTATTTGCCAATTTTTGTATGACAGTGTGAGATGATTGTAGATTCTACTGAGAGCTCTTCGATTAGAGTTTTGTATGAGATTGTTTCATGATCCATGATATTTACATAATATATTATAATTGGGTTTTTAGATTTATGTTTTCCCGGTAAAAACATCTATGTTATGTGTGATTGATCTTACTTCATGTGTTTGCAATTGGCGATCGTGTTTTAAATTTCCGCAAAGATTTTTTGTAGAAGAGATTTTGTATTTAACAGTGGAATATAATTGTTACATTAGGAGAATCTAGGCAATACATAATTTGTATTACAATTTTTACATGGTATTAGAGCAAAGAAGATTGCAATTTTGAAGCAGTAGCTGATTTTGTTGGTGGAAACAATTCGAATCTGCTGCAAGAATTTCTTGGTGCCACAGTTGAGTAAACATTGAAATGGTTTTCAATGGATTGCAGCTAGAGTATGCACTCGAGGGTAGCTCAAACTAAATTTCCTGGAAGGACATGATGGAGGCAGTGCTTGAAGATAATGGCTTGAAGTAATTCATCAATAGGATGTCTTGCTCACTTCGACGATGGCATTACTCGACACATGGAAAAAGAAAGTAGCGAAGACGAGAAGGATTCTATTGGATGGTGTATGAGACCACATTGTCTCAAGCCTTCATGGGAAAGCCACTCCATTTGCTATGTGTAAGGATTTGACAGATATTTTCCAAAGCAGCAACGACCATAGGAAATTGGCGTTGAAGGATAAACTCTGAAAGATCAATATGGAAAAGGGAAACAATATTCAAAATTATCTCACAAAGTTATTCCAAATTTGGGATGAACTGGGGAGTGTGGGAATCACGATTGCTGATGATGATTTGGTGAGCTTGGCTCTCTTGGGACTTCCTAAGAGTTGGCACAATTATCAAGACTCTGTTAACAAACGGGAAAAACTACTAGATTGGGAACGACTGTGGTCAGATCTAGTGCAAGAGAAGTTCAGGTGGAACACCAGAGATGGATCTTCATCAAAGCATGATGATTAAGGGGATTTTTCTTTGGCTTCCAAGGAAAGGAAAGGGAAGGGGAATAAATTCCATTCAAAAGCCGAGTCTAAAGGCAAGAAGCTAGATTTTTCCAAGGTGAAGTGTTTTCACTGTCACGAACATGGGAATCTCGCCACTAACTACCCACAGAAAAGAATAACAAGAAGGTTGTTGGAGCTGCAACTGGTGAGGCCCTTGCCTCGCAATTTGAACTTGATTTCTCTTTGATCGCATGCTTGGTTTCAAGCGTAATGGGATCGGTGTGGTATCTTGATACTGGTGCTTCCTTCCACATGACAGGAGATAAGGATATTTTCAGTGACTTGGAGGAAAAAGATCTCCAAATGCAAATAGAGATGGGCGACGATGGAGGACAAATATCTCCAAATTCATTGGTACCATTACCTTTAAGAGGGAGTCAGGTAAACCATTTCAATTGAATGATGTTATGCATGTTCTAGGTTTGACGAAAAACTTGGTCTTAGTCACAATGTTGGAGGACAGAGGCTATGACATTGTTTTCAGTGATGGAAAAACTTTCCTGCGACACAAAAAAATGGGTCAAGCCAAGAGGATAGAGATTCAAGTTAAGAATATATACAAGCTGGAGGTAGAAGGTTGTGCTATCATGATGGGAAAGGTGGAAAAAGTGGTGAGCCGAGATGAGGGAAAATTTTTGCATAGGTGATTGGGCCATCTTCATCATGGAGCCTTGAAAGTCATGCAACAAATATCTACTGGAATTCCAATGGGAACACTTGCTCAGTTGGATTAGTGTAAGGGTTGCACCATGGGGAAGTATGCAAAGTCCAAATTTCATGAAAAGGAGAACTGTGCATCAGTGATCCTGGAGAGATTTCACATAGACGTGTGTGGACCATTCTTGGTTGCTTCAACAATAAAACACAGGTATTATGTTATTTTTTTTTATGAATTTTCTCGTACATGTTGTATCTTATTCATGCAGAAGAAGGATCAAACATTCTTAAAGTTTTGTGAGTTTAAGGAATTGGTTGAGAAAGATTCGGGGAAGCAAGTGAAGGCTTTGTAGAGCGATAATGGTGGAGAATACATCTCTAACGAATTCAAATACTTTTGTAGCAAAGAAGGAATTTGATGAGAACTCATAGCGCCTCATAATCCACAGAAAAATGGGGTTGTGGAGAGGAAGAACATAATGATCATGGGTGTTGCACGAGCTATGATGCATGAACAGGGCCTACCAATGTTGATCAGCAGTTGTCATTGATGTCAACCCAAGCAGCACCAGGGGCTAACCCAATATTGCATGGGAATTTTGACCTACAAAATTAATATATTATGGGTCAATAATTGTTTTAATGGTTTCTACTTGTCGAGATTTTTCCGTTGATATATGGCACGCCATGTAATTCTTCACGGTTTGAGAGATATTCATGTTTGAAGTTTGTACCCCTAGTTAGTGGGCTAAAACCCCATGGGGTTGGGGCATGGGCCATTAAAAAGTCATAATTAATATTTTTTAAGCTCCTAAAATTCATCCCACGTTCACTTCTTGAAGCCCCTATCAACCTAAGCATTTATATAAATTGTGATCTTCATTTCCTCCTTAGGCAAGGGATTTCGCCATTTGAAACAGGTCATCGTGGAATTTGCGCTCTAACATTTTTTATACAAAGGTACAGAAGATGAAATTTTTAAGAGGCGAAGCGAAAATCCTAAGGAAGCTTCTGTAAAAAATTTAGATCAAGCTACGCAATATGTTTGGAGAAATGATTTGTGGAAGTGAGGGTTTTTGCAAGCTCCTGAAATTCATCTCAAAGAAGTGACCTTGGTAAATTCGTCATAACTCTCTCTCTCTAAGTATCGGATTGGAATTTCATAAAAAGTGGTGGATAGTGCACAGTATGTACTTTTTTCTCTATAAATTTCAGATCCAAATGAAGAAAAAGTGACACGTGGCATGCTTTACAAGTGCGCTCTGCTGAAACAGTCCATAATTAAGCCATTGTGAGAGATTGGGTATAACTCTCTCTTGAAGAATCAAAATTGGGTCAGACCTGTGGCATTGGAAAGATGAATAAGAGGACTACTATAGGACTGAAAATAAGATATTGAGGATCTGAAATAACAGAGATACACTAGATTCAATATCGAGCTCCTAGAAGGCAAGAAAAAGCTAGATCATGTGTTGTCAAGGGTTGGAAAGGACCAACCTTTCTACGGTAGCAAAGCAAAGCAAGGTGCAACAGAGGGTAGCATGAAAAGAGTAGCAACCAAGGTGCATAATAGTAGCAAGATTTTCATCATATGAAGACTTTAAGTGGGCAGCACTGCATACAATCATTGTAAAGGTATCATTGTACTTAGTCATTGTAAATACATTATTGCACAAATTGTACTAGTGTCTATCTGCCAAGGGTTGAAGAGGTAGTGTTGGGAGGTCTAGGATCATCATTAGGTGGTTGTGTCAAAGTTGGGGTTATGGTCTAGTATATCTTCTTCTTCTACATCATTCTATATCATTGTAAAGTGGACCATTTTCCCTGGTATGGGAGTCCATTCATTTTTTATTCTTCTATAGGGTGGTAGGGTGGTGCTAGGGTGAGTTGTAGCTCATTGGGTGTTGGGGCATCCATTCAGTTGACTACTGAAGAATCTCGGGTGTTGGAGCATCCATCCAGTGGGAGCTAGAGAAGAATGCTTTTCTAGATTCTAGGAAGTTGGAGCTTCATTTTCAATTGGAGTTGAATATTAAAGAATTATTAGAAAAGCATTAGGTGGTTTTTGTCATGGTGTGGGTTTCCACCTTAAAATTGTGTTCATTTGTGTTCCTCTTGTTTGTTGCTATCATTGTACAAACACTGATAATAATTGAAGATTAACTAATGCTCTAATTGAAAGGAATACTGATTCACCCCCCACTCAGTATTTCCAAGAACCAATGAATTTGTGGGTGGAAGCATGAAACACTACGGTTTATGTTCAAAACTGTTGTCCTCATAGAGTACTTGGCATGATTACACCTGAAGAAGCTTTTACTGGTAAGAAACTGGATGTTTCTCACTTTAAGATTTTTCGCTCATCTGTTTATGTGCATGTGACCAAGAACACTAGGAAGAAGCTGGAGCTGATTGCTGAAGTTTGGATATTTGTGGGGTACATAGAAACACCCCATAATTATCGTGTGTATTTTCCAAATAGTCGAATTACTGTGGTGCGATGAGATATAAAATTCAATGAGGAGAAAGCCATGAAGTTGTCGGTTGAGAGGGAGGTGGACTTGCATGTAGAGAAGGAACTTTTGGTTCCCAAAGATGAGTCTCTAAATGTGGATCAACCATAGGAGGAGGTTCATGGAGTGGAGGAGTCCACTCACGTAGAGCCAAAAATCAGAACTGGCAGAAGGCGTACCATAGAAGCTGAGAGGCTAAAACTTGATGCGACATAGAATGTAGGAGTCCCTACTTCACAGTAGAGACAAAGACAGTCTCCTGGCCGATTCACTGGATACATGTCTCTCATGAGAAAATGTATTGTGACTGAGCCATATTCCTTTCAAGAATTAGTGCAGGAGCCCACATGGGTAGATGCAATGGTGGAGAAGTATGAATCCATTGTCAGAAACAGTGCTTGGGAAATTTTTCCAAGGCCGGTTGATAAATCAATGGTAGGTTCAAGATGGATCTACAAGGCAAAGCAATCTTCTGATGGGAGGATTGAGAAATACAAGGCCAGATTTGTGGCCCAGGGCTTCTCACATATCGAGGAGATTGATTATGAAGAAACCTTTGCACCTGTCGCACGATATTTTTCCATAAGGACCATCCTTGCTCTATCGGCACAGATGGGTTGGCACATTCATCAGATGGATGTGAAGACTGCATTCCTTAATTGAATCATTGAGGAAGAAGTGTACATTGAGAAGCTTGAAGGATTTGAGATCTTTAGCAGCGAGTCACATGTGTGCAGACTCAAAAGAGTGTTGTAAGGGCTGAAGCAAGCACCCCGTGCTTGGTACACTCGGATCAATAGCTATTTCACTGGACTTGGCTTCACCAAGGATGAGGCAAATGCAAACCTATACCAAATTGTGGTGGAGGGTAAACTTTTAATCGTTTTTCTTTATGTTGATGATTTAATAATGATTGGTGATGAAAAACTGATACAATCATGCAAGGAGGACCTTGCAAAGGAGTTCGAGATGAAGGATATGGGCCACCTTCATTATTTCCTTGGATTGGAAATATAGCAACGAGAAGGTGATTTTTTTTTTGTCTCAAGGAAGGTATGCAAAGGAGATATTGGGTATGTTTCACATGGAGGGCTACAAACCCATGGATACTCCTCTTTCAGGAAAATGGAGGAAAGAGGATGCTACATCTGGAGAGGTAGTGGATGATATTGTCTATTGATAGTTAGTGGGTTTGCTAATTTATTTAGTAAATATAAGACCAGACATATGTTATGCGATGGAACAGCGTAGTAAAGTGATGGTTAAGCCTACCAAGCTCTTTTGGAAGGTGGGCAAGCATGTCCTAAGATACCTCAGGGGCACATCTAAGTATGGCTTATGCTACAAACAGATGGATGAGGTGAAGTTGCATGGCTTCACAGATGTAGATTGGGCGGGCAGCCCAACAGACAGAAAGATCACATCAAGAGGGGTCTTCAGTATCAGATCTACAGCTATTTCTTGGTACAACAGGAAACAGAGACCTATGACACTCAGTTCAGCGGAACCAGAATACCTGGCAGCAATTCAAGCTACATGTGAAGCTATCTGGATGAGAAATATCCTGGTTGGTTTGTTTGGTTCTCATTTAGATCATACAATGATTCATTGTGATAATCAGAGTTGCATTAAACACACGATTAGTCATGTGTTTCATGATAGATATAAGAATATATATATCTGATATCATCATATCAGAGATTTTTTGCAGCGGAAGATCACGTTGCTTCAGTACATTCCTAAGGAAGATCAGGATGCAGATATTCTAATGAAGGCGCTCACTAGGAGAAAATTTGAATACCATAGAGACAGGATCATGGTGAAGGATAATCACCTCCTCCTCTTCTGAAATAAGCACAAACGGATAGATACAACCCCAGCTACTGCAGCTACTACAGAAATAACGCACTCATTGGAAGTGAATATGCTATCAAGGTCAGAGGATGGATTTCCTCAAGATAGTTGATGAGAATTGAACTCAAGACCTCCTCCTTAGCTCTCCCAATCAACTATAACAATGATGAAACTAGAATTCCCGCATGAGAACTCTTGCAATAAACAGTGTTGCAACTCCATCTAAACAACTGAAGCTTGAAATGAGTCATAACACTGAAACAAAAAGTATGAATGAATGAATCCTTTTGCTTCTATTCCTTCCTTTTTATCCTAAGTGAGCTTCTCCATCTCGGGCCCCACTCATTGGTGATGTAGCTTCCTTGAGAAGTTTCTTCCTTCAAAACTGTGCTACCTTAGTGGCTTTGCCTCCCTTGTGACAACGCTGTTGACTTGGTCAACTATAGCTAGCTCCTTGCTTTTTCTCCTCTTCACACTCAAGAGGCTTTATTTTATCCTCCTACCTCAATCCATTTTCACACTAGGATAGATTTTTTTGTGTTTCCTACTTCTTATTTCAAAAATGGAGCAAATATAATGTTCCAAGTAGTAATGTCTAATTGGGAACATTACAGTCCTCCCTGCTCAAAATTTGCTTGCCCACAAGCAATAGTAAAGAAGGATGCTGCAATATCTTCTCTCCCTCCCAAGTGGAATCCTCATCTGGTAGATTCCTCCATCGAATTAGATATTCTTAGATGACTCTGTTTCTCAACTGCCTCTCCCTTGTGTCTAAGATTTCTTCTGGCTACAAGATCAAATGGCCCTCATCATCAATAGGAGGAAGTTCTATATTGGCAACTACATTCCTCCCAATGGCCTTCTTGAGGCAAGATACATGGAAGATATTGTGGATCTTTCTACCCTTAGGAAGCTCCGGCTCATATGCTACCTTACTGATACATCTGTTCACCTTGTATGGCCCATAGAAATGGGGTTTGAGCTTTTCAACTCCCTTTACCTTGAGTGTGGACTGTTTGTAAGGCTGAAGGCATAGGTAGACAAGATCTCCCACCTCAAACTGTCTCTCTATCCAACCACGGTCTGCATACATCTTCTGTTGGTTCTGAGCAGTAGAAATGTTATCTTCGAGTTCCCTGAGTATGTCCTGGTTCTCTTGAATCCAATCCCTTGCCCTTGGAGCTTTACATTCCCAAAACATAGCATCAGCAAATGAAAGTGCCTCATATCCATACAAGGATCAGAATGGAGTCATGCCAATAGAGATGTGGTGAGTAGTGTTGTAACAATACTCCCCCAAGTGGAGCCAACACAACCAAGCTTTCTGCTACCCTTCCACATAGTTCCTCAAGTAGCCTTCTAGTCACTTTTTCACTATCTCAGTCTGCCCATTAGTTTGGGTGTGATAGCTGGTGCTGGGGGTCAAATCAGTTCCCACTAATCAGAAAAGTTCCTGCCAAAAGCCACCCATGAAGTGGCTGTCCTGATCACTCACTATGGTCCTAGGGAGACCATGGAGTCTAAATACATCTCTGAAGAAGAGCTCAGCTACCTGTGAAGTAGTATAATGTGCAGAAATGGAAAAGAAATGAGAATACTTTGTTAGTCTATCAACAACAACAAAGATGCAGTCATTACCCTACACTTTCGGTAAGCCGGTGATGAAGTCCATAGAGATACTTTCCCACTTCCCATCCGAAATAGGTAGTGTCTGCAACAACCCATCAGGATAAGTGTTCTCTCCCTTATTTTGTTGGCAAATGGTGCATTCCTTGACATGCCGGAGCACATCCTCCTTGAGACCCTTCCATGAGAATCTCTCCCTGATAGATCGATAAGTTTTTGTGAAACCTTGATGCCCGACAAGTGGTGAATTGTGTGAGGCAAATAAGATCTTATCCTTGAGCTTAGAATTCTTAGCCAAGTAGATCCAATCCTTGGAATAGATAACCTCATCCATTACTCTTAATCTCTCACCCGATACCACCCCATCAAGTATCCCACATGAAAAGTCATCTTTGGAGTACTCAACAAAGAGTTGAGCCTTCCAATCTGCATCCATGCCCCTAAAGGACAATGTTGTAGGCCTCCTGGAAAGTGCATCATCTACTATATTTCTCTTCCCCTTGACATATTCTATGTCTAAGTCATAAGCTTGGATTTTTCTCACCCACTTCTATTGTCTCTCCTGAAGTTGCCTCTATTCAAGAAAGAATCTAAGGCTGTTGTGATCAGTCATCACCTTGAACTTATTCCCCACTAAATATTGTTGGAATTTGGATAATGCATGCATGATAGCCAACATTTTGTTGGGGTTCCCATGTTTTGGCCAGATTGGCAAGACCAAAAGATGAGACAACATAGAACCACTTTCAGACCTTAGGATCTAGCCCTCCTAGGTCCAGAGAGGGATCTCTCTATATGAGTCAAAGTGTATGTCTTTGAAGCTCAGTTTGAAGGTATTAGGCTAGGTATGAAGCACAGGGTTTGTTTTTTTGATTGTTTATGTTTGGTTGTTGGGAATCAAGAAAGAAGAGTCCAATATAAGGCAAGGGTGAGCATAGAGTAGACTAGGCAAAGGTAGATAACTCAGAGAAAATCAAAGCCATTGGGCTATGGAGTCAAGAAAGGATTTATTTGTGTTCAATGTGCAAGCTTTCAGTTGGGCTAGTCATCTAAATCATCTGGATCTTAAAGGATAGAAGATGGAATGGAACATTAAGGACTGAAAATGAAAGGAGGAGAACCATCTAATTCTGTCTATAGATCAGGTCAGAGGTCATTTAACTCCAGGCCTACTTGGAAAAAATTAGAGGCAATTACAACGGATCTTAGAAAGGATAGCTAGTCGTGCAAGGATCCCAGTGGACAGGGCTAACGCTAATCCCCAGTGTTCCCAAACCTTCGAGCTAAATCCTACCAATAACATCTAAACATGGACTTCATCAATTCATACATCAGAGAGCAGGCAATATCATCCACTACACTGGTTAAATTAATTGAAATCAACATTCAGATACACATAGAAGCAGAAAACATTGAGGTAGAGAGAGCAGGAAACATAGGGCACCTAACAAGGGTGAATCCTATATTATACTTCTGTTGCCTACCAGCAGAAATGAAATGAAATGTAGCATGCAATGAGAGAAATCCAATCACAAATACAGAGAAAGAGGAAACATCACCAGTTGCTTTAGATCAGGATCCAAATAAACATGCTTGTCATATAAAAAACAACACCAATCAGGTACATCATAACCCACAGCTTGAACATTCACTCTGAATACATCAAATCTCAGCCTATCTTACAATATACACAGAGAACTTATCTCAAGAGGAGAATACTTGCATTTCACTGATATCTCATCAACAACCATTACAAAGTTTCCTTCTGTGCTTTATAGCAAAGGATGAACCCAAGATCGACTGAAGGAGTGGGTGAAAATTAAATGTATCATTAAACATAACAATGAATGCAGGTCCGAAACCCATTCTGCTTGACTTGCTAGGTATTTAATCTCTATCACCTTCCTTGTGAAAGAATGATCTACTTTGGATATGATCTTGACTTTTTGGCTTGTTGTACTCCAGGTGATTTGAACAAAAAATAAAATACACTACTTGAAAGGTCTGTCTCATAAATGTCTGACTGTTTTTGAACTGTAGTTAGGGCAGAAATCATTTCAGGGACATTCTGCATAATAAAAGTTATATGGGCGCCCTGTACCTGATCAAGAAAACATTCTGCTGGCAAATAACCCTGATGGTACCGTCTGCTTGTGCATAGGATCCTTTGAATCGTTCCTCGGGGTCTTCGACTGGTGCTTTGTCTCTTAAACCTCTAATTTTAGGCCCGAAACCTTCATTTTTGTGCTCTGATCCCTTGTCCTTGCTCTGAAACATTCTCTCTTCTCTGATCTTTCCATACTGTGTTCTAAATGGTGCCGGGAGGTATTCCTGCAGGGTTTGAAGTCGGTTTCTTTAATGCGGGCCCTGTGTTCACCTTCCTTGGTCATTCCTAATAAATTCTACACCTGAAACAGATCTTCTTCGAATTCATTTGTCCTGGTAGCGTAAACGTATATCCCGACGACCACTTCTTTTAAATATCCCTGCAAAACATGAAGACTGTGAAGAAATCCATGGGCGAGGGTGGCGGGTGATGTGGATGGACAAAATGGACGTGCAGGTGGTGACATGGCGAAAAAGGCAGGAGTCCAAGGGAGGAAATTCTCTGGTGAATGGTGACGGTTTTCAGAGGGAGTTCGACTGGAAAACATACAAAAAACACAAAAATGAACGATTTATGCGATGAAATAGAAGACTATACGGTGTGACACATGGATTTACAACATGGAGGGTGGACTCGGTCAGCGAAGGATGAACAGATCTGGGTCATTGATCGCGTAGGAGATCAATGGCGAGGGTGATAGATGGTGGGTCATCGAGCACGGCGGAAGCAGATTAACGAGCGAGCAGCTTGGACCAAGGGAGGCTGTCAGATGAAGATCTCGAGATCCAATGGTGGTAGTGGATTTCGCTGGGCGCCCCGTACCGAAGTTTAATGCGCAAAATGAGGGCGGTTTCGGAACAGTGAGGAGGACGCGTGGCAATATCTGAGTGGAATCGATGGGTGTCCAGGGAAAACCACTCAGCGTCCATCGGCGGTGCGGAAAAACAGCGTGGTTTTGGGAGAAATGACGTATGGCTGGCGGGGTCCACCATTTCGGGCGCGCTCCGCACCGTCGATCTGTCGGGCGAATGGACGGCGGAGATGGACTACGGGGGGCCAAGGCGTACGGGCACGGGAATTTTGGAGCGACCCCTCGTAGTGAATAACAGTCGTTCGATCGGGTGAGATCTACGGCTGAGGTTGCGCCCGAAATGGATCTGTGATAAGCGCCTTTCAAAACTGGGCTTTGGTCATAGCATCGGGTCACGTGGAAAATGAAGGAGCGTGGGGCTAGCAGAGAAGGGGGCTTAGGCCTATCATAAGGTCCAAAGTGGGTTTTCTAATCTTTTTAGTGCATTCCAAGGCCTAAGGGGGTTAACGATAGAAGAATAAAGGGGAAAAATGAGGAAACCAAGGATAAAGGTGGGATTTAAAGGGGATTTTGGAGGGGTTTAGAGGGTTAATAGGGGGAAATAGAGGGGAGCAGAGACACTTTGACAGAAGGAGAAAAAATGGAAAAGGGACATTTTGCAGGGGTACAAGGGGTAAATGAAGGCTTTGAGCTAGGGAAACAGCAGAGGGGATTTGTATAAGGCAAAGCACATAGAGACCTCAAGGATGATGTGTCTTCAAGGGATATGCATTCCTTGAAGGTCTCCAAAATGACATAGCCCCCCAGCTTGCTTGTCAAGAATTTCATAGGGGGGGGCTAATAGTGGCTCCACATGGGGATGGCTTCTTCTTGAAGGAGGCAAGAAACCAGATATGATCTTTGGATTAGGCCAGATGCCTGCTATCATAAGCCATCTTCCTTCTTTGATTTTCAGCTGCCACAATATTTTGGATACACAAATCAGCAGAAACATTTTCCCAACCAATATACCTACCCAAACTGTAGTCCTAATTGTTCCCTTTGGGTGCATTTGAGCTTGCAGACCCTTTAAATTTTATTTTGCAAAACAAAAACAAACCTATTCTAAATCTACCCTTATTGCTCCATGAGGCCAGATTAGACTGTTGGCCTCATACAATTCTCTACCTAATCTACTACCTGTTGGGATTAAACTGTCCAACAGGTTTCTTCACCTACATTCTAAGACAGAAATTGAAACAACTAACTACCTGCTCATAGGCTGAGCTTTATAGAGATTTTCCTACCTACCCTACTCTACTGAAATATTTACAAGTATAGCTTACAAACATTGTCTTCCAATGTAACCAGTCCATCAAATGATCCCATGGCTGGTCCTTCTTTCTCAACTCCTTGAGCATGCTAAATAGGCAGGGCAGCTCCCACTCTTCTTGTTCCATAACAACAGCCTTGAAAAATGTTCTCTCTATTTGCAACATGCTGCTCAAAAAGACCCTTGATCCTTCTTCAAGTATATGCAGGAAATGTGCATAAGGATCATGAAATGATACCTGGCTATGAATATTTGGCAGGCAGGCTTCAACCAGGATTTCCTCTTTTTCCACTGGATCAAGAATGAGACTCTCTTGAGAAAGAGAATCTTCTTCAACTTCTGAACTGGAGGACTCGTCATATATGGCAGTGTTGTCCTCTTGGAGCTCTGATATATTTTGCTCTGAGGTGCTGAGCTCTGTGAGAAGATCTATGTATTCTTGAGCAGGGTTTTGGTCCATTGCTTCCTCCTTTTCAAGAGAAAGCTCTTTGCTTAAATTCTGCTCCAGAATATCTTCTTTGCTTTCCTCCTCGTCTTCTGAAAAGAACAACTGCTGGTTTCCAGTCTCACTGATGATCTGTGGTGAAACAGAATGAAGACTCAGAGAATCTTCTTCTGCTATTACACTATCATAGCTCTCCCCATCAGTATCATAGATAGGCTGACTAGTTTCACTGCTTCTCTGGAGTTGATGGAACTAATTGTCCTCCCACAAATCTGTTAATGATGGCTTAGAAAAATCTACTTCTATTTGGGAAACATCATCATTAGATAGATCAAATATGGGAGAATCAGGAATGTAAGTAGTGCTACTAATTAGATGAAATGGATTCTCAGCAGATCTTCCTTTACTCTGATCCACAGAGGAGTCCTCTGAATCTGAATCATCAAACTCAAATAATGACTGAGCAGGAGCATGTGTTCTATAGAAGGCCTCGGAGGTGGACTGTTGATTTAATATCAACTCAGCCTCATCATGGACAGAAGCACAACAGTCCTCTTTCTCTTGTATTAGCTGATTTGGAGGTTGGATGCTTTCTTGAGCCTCATCTTCCACACCAGATTCTGCCTCTTCTATGTAGTCTTCTGCTTCCTCAAGGCAGCCTTCCTTATCAGCCTTTGCTAATAGGTCCTGATGTTCTTTGGTCAGCGTAACACAAGGCATAGGTAAGAAATCAGGAAGTTCCTGATCACTAACCTCCTCATCTTCTATAGATTCTTGAATATCATACATGTCCTCCTCATTGTCTAGTTCTTGAGTTTGCTCTTGCTCTGAAATATGCATGGGCTGCTCGAAATAACCATCATCTGTATTCGTATTAGCCATGTACATCTTCAGCACTTCACCAAACGTTTCTGTTAATTCAATTAATTGATCGCACAAAGCATCATACTTTGCATCTCTGTCCATGTTAGGATTCATGCTTTTGCAAAGAAGGCTACTGCTTCTCCTCAACCACTTCAGAGTCTTCTACCAGTGGAGTCATTTGGCCTTTGGATCATAGGGAGTGTGGAGTCGCCAAGTGGATGATTATGAATGTTTGAAGTAGGATGTTGTCCACCATCAGCAATTAGGTAATGTCACCTTTCAGGAATAACCTCAAAACACAACAAACTCCAACCAGAGATTGACTGGGAGGGCGTTTACCAGATATGTCACCTCCGAAGAGGGTGAGATCCGGAGGCTACCTGGCCCTTCCCAGGCTCTGTCTAAGAGTATGAGACACACAATGAACGGAGGATGATTCAAGAAAGGGATGACTTTCTGCCAATCTAATCAGAGATTTGTGGGTTTGAATGCCTAGGGATGTTCAAAGTGTAATGCACTCAAATTTCCCCAGCGGAGTCGCCATTATGTTGGGGTTCTCATGTTTTGGCCAGATTGGCAAGACCAAAATATGAGACAACATAGAACCACTTTCAGACCTTAGGATCTAGCCCTCCTAGGTCCAGAGAGGGATCTCTATATATGAGTCAAAGTGTGTGTCTTTGAAGCTCAGTTTGAAGGTATTAGGCTAGGTATGAAGCACAGGGTTTTTTTGTTTGATTGTTTATGTTTGGTTGTTGGGAATCAGGAAAGAAGAGTCCAATATAAGGTAAGGGTGAGCATAGAGTAGACTAGGCAAATGTAGATAACTCAGAGAACATCAAAGCCATTGGGCTATGGAGATAAGAAAGGATTTATTTGTGTTCAATGTGCAAGCTTTCAGTTGGGCTAGTCATCTAAATCATCTGGATCTTAAAGGATAGAAGATGGAATGGAACATTAAGGACTGAAAATGAAAGGAGGAGAACCATATAATTCTGTCTATAGATCAGGTCAGAGGTCATTTAACTCCAGGCCTGCTTGGACAAAATCAGAGGCAATTACAAGGGATCTTAGAATGGCTAGCTGGTCATGCAAGGATCCCAGTGGACAGGGCTAACGCTAATCCCCAGTGTTCCCAAACCTTCCAGCTAAATCCTACCAAGAACATCTAAACATGGACTTCATCAATTCATACATCAGAGAGCTGGCAATATCATCCACTACACTGGTTAAATTAATTGAAATCAACATTCAGATACACATATAAGCAGAAAACATTGAGGTAGAGAGAGCAGGAAACATAGGGCACCTAACAAGGGTGAATCCTATATTATACTTCTGTTTCCTACCAGCAGAAATGAAATGAAATGTAGCATGCAATGAGAGCAAGTCAATCACAAATACAGAGAAAGAGGAAACATCACTAGCTGCTTTAGATCAGGATCCAAAGAAACATGCTTGTCATATTAAAAACAACACCAATCAGGTACATCATAACCCACAGCTTGAACATTCAGTCTGAATACATCAAATCTCAGCCTATCTTACAATATACACAGAGAACTTATCTCAAGAGGAGAATACTTGCATTTCACTGATATCTCATCAACAACCATTAAAAAGTTTCCTTCTGTGCTTATACCAAAGAATGAACCTAAGATCGACTGAAGGAGTGGGTGAAAATTAAATGTATCATTAAACATAACAATGAATGCAAGGCCGAAACCCATTTTTCTTGACCTGCTATGTATTTAATCTCTGTCACCTTCCTTGTGAAAGAATGATCTGCTTTGGATATGATCTTGACCTTTTGGCTTGTTGTACTCAAGGTGATTTGAACAAAAAATAAAATACGCTGCTTGAAAGGTCTGTCTCATAAATGTCTGACTGTTTTTGAACTGTAGTTAGGGCAGAAATCATTTCAGGGACATTCTGCATAATAAAATTTATATGGGCGCCCTGTACCTGATCAACAAAACATTCTGCTAGCAAATAACCCTGATGGTACCTTTTGCTTGTGCACAGGATCCTTTGAATCGTTCCTCGGGGTCTTCGAATGGTGCTTTGTCTCTTAAACCTCTGATTTTAGGCCCGAAATCTTCATTTTTGTGCTCTGATCCCTTGTCCTTGCTCTGAAACATTCTCTCTTCTCTGATCTTTCCATACTGCGTTCTAAATGGTGCCGGGAGGTATTCCTGCAGGGTTTGAAGTCAGTTTCTTTAATGCGGGCCCTGTATTCACCTTCCTTGGTCATTCCTAATAAATTCTGCACCTGAAACAGATCTTCTTCGGATTCATTTGTCCTGGTAGCGTAAACGTATATCCCGATGGCCACTTCTTTTAAATATCCCTGCAAAACACGAAGAATATGAAGAAATCCATGGGCGAGGGTGGCGGGTGATGTGGATGGACAAAATGGACGTGCAGGTGGTGACATGGCAAAAAAGGCAGGAGTCCAAGGGAGGAAATGCTCTGGTGAATGGTGACGGTTTTCAGAGGGATTTCGACTGGAAAACATACAAAAAACACAAAAAATGAATGATTTATGCGATGAAATAGAAGACTGTACGGTGTGACACATGGATTTACAACATGGAGGGTGGACTCGGTCAGCGAAGGATGAACAGATCTGGGTCGTTGATCGCGTAGGAGATCAACGACGAGGGTGATAGATGGTGGGTCATCAAGCACAGCGGAAGCAGATTAACGAGCGAGCAGCTTGGACCAATGGAGGCCGTCGGATGAAGATCTCGAGATCCAATGGTGGTAGTGGATTTCGCTGGGTGCCCCGTACCAAAGTTTAATGCGCGAAATGAGGGCGGTTTCGGAACAATGAGGAGGATGTGTGGTAGGAGCAGAGTGGAATCGCTGGGTGTCCAAGGAAAACCACTCAGCGTCCATCGGCAGTGCGGAAAAACAACGCGGTTTTGGGAGAAATGACGTATGGCTGGCGGGGTCCACCATTTCAGGCGCGCTCCGCACCGTCGATCTGTCGGGCGAATGGACGACGGAGATGGACTACGGGGGACCAAGGCGTACGGGCACGGGAATTTTGGAGCGACCCCCCGTAGTGAATAACAATCGTTTGATCGGGTGAGATCTACGGCTGAGGTTGCGCCCGAAATGGATCTGTGATAAGCGCCTTTCAAAACTGGGCTTTGGTCATAGCATCGGGTCACGTGGAAGATGAAGGAGCACGGGGCTAGCGGAGAAGGGGGCTTAAGCCTATCATAAGGTCCAAAGTGGGTTTTCTAACCTTTTTAGTGCATTCCAAGGCCTAAGGGGGTTAACGATAGAAGAATAAAGGGGAAAAATGAGGAAACCAAGGATAAAGGTGGGATTTAAAGGGGATTTTGGAGGGGTTTAGAGGGTTAATAGGGGGAAATAGAGGGGAGCAGAGACACTTCGCCAGAAGGAGAAAAAAGGGAAAAGGGACACTTTGCAGGGGTACAAGGGGTAAATGAAGGCTTTGAGCCAGGGAAACAACAGAGGGGATTTGTATAACGCAAAGCACATAGAGACCTCAAGGATGATGTGTCTTCAAGGGAGATGCATTCCTTGAAGGTCTCCAAAATGAAATAGCCCCCCAGCTTACTTGTCAAGAATTTCATAGGGGGGGGCTAACACATTTCATTATCATAGATGGGGTATAGCCTCTCATAAGGGAGCAACTTCCTGCTCTCAAAGGCTATAGGATGCCCTCCTTGCATGGAGACTACCCCAATACGTTCACTTGATGCATCACACTCTAGCACAAAAGGTTAAGAGAATTTAGGTAAAACCAAAATAGGACAACTACTCATTACCTCTTTGAGCTTATCAAAAGCTCTATGCATTGTAGGTGTCCAATGGAAAGCCCCCTTCTTTGTCAAGTCTGTAAGTGGTGCTGCTAATTGTGAAAATCATTTCACAAACTTCCAGTAATAAGTACATATGCCCACAAACCCTCTAAGTTCTGTAACATTCCTAGGTTCAGGCCAATCTCTGATAGCCTGAATATTCTCCTCATGTACCCTTACTCCATCCACTCCTATGATATGCCCCAAATACAAAATCTCTGTGAGGCCAAATTCACATTTGGAGAGCTTGGCATAGAATTGCTGCTCCTTGAGGATATGTAAGACTGTCTCAATATGCTGCAAGTACTCCTCCCAAGTGCGGTTGTAGATCAGAATATCTTCAAAGAAGACCAATACAAACTTCCTCAAATGACCCCGGAAGATATGGTTCATACAGGATTGGAAAGTTGCTAGAGAATTAGTCAATCCAAAGGGCATTACCAGAAACTCAAAATGCCCATAGTGACACCTGAATGCTGTTTTGGGGATATCTTGCTCCCTCACCTTGATTTGATGGTACCCGAACCTCAAATCAACCTTGAAGAAATATTTGGATCCCCTTAGCTCATCCATGAGTTCATCGATCCTGGGTATAGGGTACCTATTCTTCAAAGTCTTCTTGTTCAAGGCCCTATAATCAATGCACATCCTCAATGTGCCATCTTTCTTCTTTACCAAAGCCACCGAGGAAGAAAAAGCACTAGTACTAGGTTGGATGTGCCCTAGTGCTAGCAGCTCTTGGATATCTCTTTCAATATCATCCCTATAGGCCTTGGGATGTCTATAAGGAGTGGTGATCACTTCTTGGACCCCTTTTTCCAAATCAGTCATGTGTTCAAACCCTTGGTTAGGAGGTCTCCCTGGTGGGATATCCCCCAATACTATAGAACACGGGTCCAAAAGAGATTGAACTTCTAGATGCATCAGTGAGTCCTTGCCCTTCACCTTGGATATATGCAGCTCCACTACCCATGCAACATCTCCTCTATGCAGATCTGCCTCCATCCTATTTGCTAAAACAACCTGAGGGGGATATGTGTTCATACCCTTGATCTTTTGTTGTTGGCCATCCTCCCCTCTAGTCCATTCCATCTCCAAAGTTCTCCAGTTAGTGGTGACTCTCCCAAGAGTGACTAACCACTAGACTCCCAATATGACATTGGTGTCTGGAATATCTACCACAAAGAAGTGGTCTATCAAGGTATAGGTACCCATAGCAATGGTCAGCGCTAGAACATACTTGGCACATTGCAGAGTCATGGCTCCTGGGACAAAAATTGAAAATCCCTCAAACTCCTCCATGGGAATTCCTCTCTTGTGTACCAGCTATGCATCAATAAAATTATGAGTGGCTCCACTATCTATCAATACAGAAACTCTTTTCCCCATGATGGTGCCTCTCACCCTCAAGGTTAGATACTTTGGGACCCCTCTTAATGCTGCAACAGCTCCTCCTCTTGGAGCAAAGTATCCTATGGGTTGTACAGCGCTGGAATCCTTCTTGGAGAAGGTCTTGATATGATGTGCTTCCCCTATAACACATTTCTCCTCCAATTCCTGAATAGGGATTGTCTCCCTTGGCCTTGAGTGGGTCTTCTGTTGTAAAAAGGTTCTTGCCTTGGGCAAGATATGTTGTAGATCTCTATCTTTCTCCACAGCTTCAAGGAGTGTAGTTGGTTTGGTAGACTTGACTAACCCTTGCAATGGTTCAGCCATCCCATTCAAAAACAAGCATACCTTCCTACTCATAGTGAGGTTGGATACCATCACTGAAAGCTGTAGATACTCAGCAATATAATCCTCAAGATATCCCTCCTACTTGAGCTTGGTTATCTTGGCAAAGTGGGCTTATGGATCCCTTGGATCAAACCTCTTCACTAGCTTCTTGGTGAAAGCTGAGTATGAAGTGATATGATGATGCCCAAGTGTAGTTAGTCCATGAAACCATCAATCTTGAGCTTCCCCTTCCAGGTGCAATGCAACTATCTCGATAGCTTCTATCTCAGAAACCTTGTGGAGCTGGAAGTATGTGTCCAACTTCTCTACCTGTTGGGGTTCCCATGTTTTGGCCAGGACCAAAAGATGAGACAACATAAGAGCCACTTTTAGACCTCAGGATCTTTCCCTCCTGGGTCCAGAGATGGATCTCTCTATGTAAGCAAAATTTTTATGACTTTGAAGCTCAGTGTTAAGATATTAGGCTAGTTATAAGGCTCAGAGTTTTTTTGTTCGAATGTTTGTTTGGTTGTTGGGAATCAGGAAAGAAAGGTTCGATATAAGACAATGATGAGCAAAGAGGATTTTAGGCAAAGGAGAAATATTCCAGGGAACATTCAAGACCATTGGGAAATGGAGTCAGGAAAGGGTTTACATGCTATTCAATGTGTAGGCTTTCAGTTGGGCTAGTCATCTAAAGCATTGGATCTTAAAGATGATTTTGTGGCATGAAATGGTAAGAGAGGAGGAAACAATAAAGATTTAGAACACAAAGTTAAAGACCTGAGATCAGAGAGAGACTTTGAACTCTCAATGCTTCGGCCTCCAGCTTGAGGGATCTTAGACAGGTTCAATTAATTGAAAAGGATCCCAGTGAGATAGAGACAGAGTTCTAGACCTCCCAGTGTTCCCAATTCGTTCAATTAAATACTGACAAGAACATCTAAGAGCAGATTCATTGAATTCATACATCAGTTAGCAGGCAATGACATCCACTACACTGGTTAAATTCACTGAAATAAACCCTTAGATAACACATTTAGTAGAAAAAATCAAAGGCAAGGAGAGCAGAAACATAGGGTACCTAACAAGGGTAAATCCTATGCCAGATTTCTGATGCAAGCTAGTAGAAATGAAATGAAAAGAACTGCAAGTTAAAAAAAAATACAGAGACAGGAAAACATCACCGCTACTTTAGATCAGGATCCAAAGAAATGTTCTTGTCATAATAAAGAGCAACGCCAGTCAAGTACAACATTACCAATAGCTGGATATTCAATTTGAAAACATCTTCCTCAACCTATCTTACAACTTTACGCAGAGACTATGTCTCAAAAGAAAAAGCTTGTAGTTCTCTGATAACCGATCAACAACCTTTACAATGAGTTCCTTCATGAATTTATAGCTCAAGTGAAGCAGAGAAGGTAGATGGAAAACTAAATGCAGCATTAAAACTCAGAAGAGGAAGGGAGCCAAGGCCTCGTTCTGTTTTAAATTCTGAGCATTTATCTCTGGTACTTTTTGGATGAAAGAGTGTTCTTCGTCAGGCCTCCATTTACTCCAAGTATGTCTCTGATGTACTTGCTGTAACACTCTGGTGAACTTAAACAAAAAGGTAGAATAATGATGCTATGGTCTGCCATACTGTGTAACAAATGCTTCTGATAGCATAGGACTGTTGTCAGGGCTAGAAATTCCTCAGGAACACGGTATAGAATGAAAGCAACATGGGCACTTCGTACTTTCACTCGTAGGGACATTCTGCTGATGGTGACATTTGATATATATCATTTTCTGGCGCTGGACCTTCTGTGTGATCTGTGATGTCTTTGGTCTGGTATTCTGCCTTCAAATCATTGGATTAAGGCTCAAAATCTTCAATGAAAGGCCCTAAACATTCTATTTTCCCATTAATACTCTTAGCTGCTTTCTCGTTGTCTCTGACTGCAAAATCTATGCTTTAATGGCGTCGGGGAGGTTTTACAGAGTTTAAACTCTGTTCATTTAATGCGAGCCCTGTCATGACGTCTTCTCAGACCTTTCTTCATGATTTCGATCTCTAAACATGGTCTTCTTTGTGTTCCTTGCCACTGTAAATGTGGATGTGAATCATGGCAGTTTTCCGCCTGCCTGTAACCCTGCAAAACACGAAAACACGTTAAGAAAACATGCATTGGGGATGGTGAATGCAGCGGGGACAATGGAAAAGGCCATGCAGGTTGGCGAAATGGTGGAATAGTTGCAGGTTAATGGCAGAAAGTGTAGTGAACAGTGGAGGATGGAGAGGTGGAAATTTAAACGTAAATAATTGAAAATTTGACCTTTGAATGAGTTATATAGGGGACGGAAGAAAAGAGTGATGAAAACACGTGGAGTGGTGACGTGGCAGGACCGGGAAACAGCGGGAAATGCAGTTAAATCTGGACCATCTGATCTCATAAGGATATTGACGACTGAAAATGCGTCGGAGTACGATGGACAGTGGGCCGGGGGTACGATTTCCTTGGGTTATCCCCCGTGCAACTTCGCAACGTGATCGCCGTTGGATGGGCGGCTCTGGATCGGATGGTGTATGTGCATATCGTGCCGGGTTTTCTGTCGAACGATAATGCACGATGGGGGGGGGGGGGGCGGTTTTCAAACAGTGCGTGTGACACGTGTCAGACGGTGAGTGGAATCACTGTCAAATGGAAAAATACTGCCAGCCCTCAGAAAGCGGTGTGATAGATACAGACGGTTTTTGAACAGGGCGCGTTGGCGTGGGGACCACCGAGGCGGGTAAATGAACGGTGGAGATGCGATGAATGGGCAGTGAAAGAGTTGAGTGATGAACGCTGTGGGAAACGTGATGACCGTTCGATCTACACAGATCAACGATATAAAATGCTCCCGATATATAATTACGGTAAGCGCTTTTATGCCTTGGCACCGGGTCATGTGGAGGGAAACGAATCTGGGGCTAGGGCCGGAAGGTGCTAAACCCATAGATATGAAAAATACGGCTATTTGGCCCATTTAATGCAATCTGAGGGTAGGGAAAGGTAACAACAGAGGGAAAAAGGGGAAAAAGGCCAAACAAGGGGTATGTGTGGGATTTATAGGGGATTTTGGGAAGGTTTAGAAGGACTAGGAGATGGATCTTGGCGTGGATAGGACACTTTGAAAAAGGGAAAGAAGGGATGAAATGGAGAATTCTGCAGGGGTACAAGGGGCAAATGAAGGCCTTTCGGAGCATAGTTTTTTACAATCAGTGAGGCCTTTTAAACTAGGAACAGCAGAGGAGAATAACCAAAAGGGCAGAGGGTACGAAAGAGCTTTCAAGGATGATGTGTCTTCAGGAGAGATTCATTCCTTGAAGGCTCAAAACAATTTAGCCCCCTGCTTGCTTGTCAAGAAATTTATAGGGGGCTAACAGTGGCTCCACATGGGGATGGCTTCTTCTTGAAGGAGTCAAGAATTCAGAAAATGATCTTTGGTGCAGGCCAGATGCCTGCTACTTGAGCTACCTTTCTTCTTTGATTTTTAGCTGCCACAATTGTGAAGACATCAATTTAGCAGAAAAACTCTCTCAAACAATCTACCTACCCATCCTACAATCCTAGCATTTTTTCTTCTAGGGTGCATTTGAGCTAGCAGACCCTTTACATCATTTTATTTTTTACAAACAAGAAAATGAACCTATTCTATTTCTACCCTTATTGCTCCATGAGACCAGATTAAACTGTTGGCCTCACATGTTTCTCTACCTAATCTAATATCTGCTGGGATTAGACTGTCCAGCCGATTTCTTCTCTACATTTACAACATAAATTTAAAAACAATCAAACTAGGATTAGACAGTCTAGTTTGCTATGGATCCAAGGCATAAATACAGTTGCACATGGACAGAAACTTGCAGAAAATTGCACACAAAATTTTGAAGGCTTGAAATCTGAAATTTTGAAGCATCCTTCTTTCTTTTGTGACTCAAGTTTTGAGCTTGTTAGAGTCACTTTCTCTTCTTCATTCAACTCTAGTTTTGGGCATGTTAGAGTTGATTCTTCTTCCTTAATTGCTGCTTCAGATTTTGAACATGTTAGAACCAACTGTTTTCCTTCTTTGGCTCAGGTTTTGATCATATTAGAGCCAATCCTTTGCATTTCTGAGGTTCATGTTTTGAGCGTGTTTGAACCTCTCCTTTCTTTCTGTTTTTTGGAACATTTTCTCTTTTTCTTGAAAACAAGACACTGCAATGGTATGTACAATGGAAATGGACACTAGAAATTGGAAATCAGCAGAAGTAATGTTTGAGCATCCTGCCATTGACAGGACCCCAAAACAGCTCTGTACCATCTAGTTCTTGTAGAAAAAATTCATTTGGACCCACAGTGGCCTGGATGATGCAGGGACCTTGCCACAAACTGTCAAACTTGTCGTGTTTTCCTTTGTCCTCTCTCCTTGAGTCCCACCTCAGAACTTTATCTCCAATTTTGAAATCATAAGCCTTAGTTCTTTTATCAAATAACTTCTTTATATTTTCCTGAACCTTTAGTGCTCTGTTATAGACCTCTTCCCTTGTTTGCAGGAGATGAATTGTTTGGTTTACCCTCTTTACCATGATGTCTTCTTCTGTCTGGATTTCTTGGACAAGTTTAATCACTGGTATTCCAAGGCTAGTAGGAAACAATGCTTTTGTTCCATAGACAAGCTCATATGGTGACATGCCAATGGATTTATTTGTTGTAAGCCTATCAGCCCACAGGGCATGCACTAACTTGTTATGCCATGAATTTTTGTTCTCTTCCAGCAGCTTTTTGATGATGGTCACCAGGCTCTTCTTTGATGATTCAACTAAGCCATTACCTTATGGGTAATAGGAAATTGAATGACCAATTTCTATTTGATACCTGTGACAAATATCAACCATTTTCTTGGATCCAAAAGCAACAGAATTATCAATGATTATTTTCCTTGGGCAGCCAAACCGAGAGAGGATGTGACCTTCTAGGAACCTAATGATGACTGAATTTGTGGCATTCCTAGTAGGTATGGCCTCTATCCACTTACTGAATTATTCTGTGGCTGTTAAGATCCATTTGTGTTGTGCAGAAGAAGCAGGGTGAATTTCTCCTATGAAATCTAGGCCCCATTGCATAAAGGGACCTTCAATAGTGATGGGAAGGAGCTTTCTTTTGCCTTCAAAATTTAGCACTTGTGGCAGGAAATTATCATCTTATGGATATCATTGAAGAGTGTAGGCCAATATTAGCCGACTCTGAGTATTTTTTTTGCAGTGGCTTTCCAGTTCAGGTGTCCTCCACATTCTCCTGCATGGAATTCTTGTTTAATCCTTTCTGCTTCAGATTCAGGCAAACATTTAAACAATAGGCCATTTTCATTTTTCCAGTATAAACATTCATTCATTATGCAATAGCTTCTGGCTTTTAGCTTTAAGAATCTGGCCTTGGTCTTTGATAGTTTAGGAGGGGCATTGAGGTGAGTGAGAACATACAGAATGTCAGAATACCAAGGAGAGCTCTGAAACTTCTCCTCAACAGTGGGATCGGGCGATCCCTGCTACTCATCCAAGGAATCTACCATGTTAATGTTGAGGGCTTGTAGATTTGATTCAGCCATTAGTTGAGCTAAGCCCTGACATTTGATCAATTTGGTGGGTTTTATTTCAAGGTTGTATTCTAAGATCACAACAATCCATTTGCCCCTCTTCCCATCTGGGTCTTGGGACAACATGTCTTTAACAACTATATTTGGTACATAGGCTATGGTTTGGGAATGCAGTATGTACACCCTAAAGTTTTTCAAAGCCTTAACCACAGCATAGGCTTGTTTTACCATTATGTTGTATTTCAAGGGTGCGTCTCTCAAAGCTTTGCTGAAGAAAGAAATGGGCTGTTCCATTCCCTCTAGATTTTTCTGCAGCAGAACTGCAGCTACTATATGCTCGGAGGCAAATGAAAATATCAAGAAATATTTTGAGAAATCTGGGCTGATTAGGACAGGAGCCCGGGTGAGTGCAAGCTTCACTGATTCAAAATATTTCTTAGACTCAACATCCCACTTAAATCCTACACCTTTCCTTAACATGTTTGTCATATTCCTCAGGTGTTCAGCTAGATTGGGAATAAACCTCCTTAAGAAGTTAATTTTCCTGATGAAGGACAACCCCTTAATTTTTCTTGGGTGTGTGATTTGTAGTATTCCCTCAACTCTCTGAGGGTCTATCCTAATCCCCTTCTCAGATATGATGTGGCCAAGAAGTTTTCCTTCTTGTAGCCCAAATACAGTCTTTTTAGGATTCAATGACAGACCGAACCTTCTACATTTTTCAAACACTTTTCTCAGGTGTTCAAGGTGTTCTTCCTTAGTCTTGGAATAGACTGTTATGTCATCCAGATAGAATACAATGAAGTGTCCTATTTCATCTGAAAAATCTATGTCCATTGCTCTTTGGAAGGTTGCACCAGCGTTCATCAGTCCAAAAGGCATCTTTACATACATAAAAGTGCCCCATGGAGTGGTAAAAGCAGTCTTGAGTTGGTCTTCTGGGAGTACTAAAACTTGGTTGTAACCTGAAAAACTATCTAGCAGGGAGATCCTTTTTGAGCCCACTACCCTCTGAAGGATGTGTTCCATTTTTGGCAAAGGGTAATTGTCTTTGAGTGAGGCTCTATTAAGATTCCTGAAATCAATACACAGCCTGATCTCCCCTGTTTTCTTTCTCACAGCCACTAGGTTTGATACCCAATCAGAGAACCTCACCGGCACAATTATGCCTACCTCATACATCTTCTTAATCTCTTTTTCCACTACAGGCAATTGTTTTGGGTTTATTCTACGAAGTTTTTGTCTGAAGGGTTTTTGATTCTCTTTCAAAGGTATTTTGTGATGTATGATGTTTGTGTCATAGGCCCTTAAGTCCTCATAGCTCCAAGAAAACACATCAATGAATTCCTTGAATAGTTCGATGTATTTCCTTTTCATGTTTGCAGGTAAGGACTTAGCCAATTTGATCATCTTGGGTTTATCTTCAGTGCCTACGTTGCATTCCTCGACATCAGTGTCCTCATGTTCTATAGTGGGCTTTTTTGCTACATCATCTAAGTCAAAAAGGTCTTCTAAAGGCGCCAGACCTCGGGGTATGTTCTTATCTTTGGTCTGCAACACCTCTACTTCTTCACTATCTGTGTTTTCGCATTTTTTTTTTGGATTTCCAATCTGTTCATTTAAAGTGTTTATTTCTATGTTGCAGGCTGGTTCTTCCTCATCTGAGGACTCTTCACTGAGGCAGCTACTGTCAGATTTAGAGTCTGAATCAGAAAATTCAAACTCGTCTCTGCCTACCAGGAAATCTTCAATCTGTTTATCACCCTCAAAGACCTGTCAATATTTTTCATTGTCTGGCACTGCAGGTCTGAATTTTGTCTGCATAATGATCTGTTGGTCACTGGGAGGCTTATGATACGAACTAGCAATGCAGACTAGTCCATTTGCAATTTCGTTCTGGCCTCTGGGGACAAACACCAAATCGTATTCTACAAAGGCTTTCAATAGATCCATATCATCATTCCTGTATGCTCTCAACCTAGGATGTTTGGCTATGTATTCACCATTCACCTGTTTAATGATCAGCTCAGAGTCTCCATGCACAGATATCTTACAGGCTCCTAATTTTTTCAACAGAGTTAGGCCTAGGATCAGAGCCTCATATTTTGCAATATTGTTTGTACATTTGAAGTGTAGGTTACATGCATGGCTTTCTGCGTAGTCACTCTCTGTGTTATGCACCCACACTCCTGCTCCTATAGTTCTCTTGGTGCATGACCCATCGAAATTCATTTCCCATAAAGGTTCGCCCTTGGATTTACCATTGTTACGTTCTTGATGCGGTGTATGAGCTTGCAGAGAGTGCCTAATCAGTTGACTACATTCTATTTCTGGTTTACTCTGAGTTTTTGTTTCAGTGCAATGTTCAAAGTTTTCTACGTCTTTCTCCTCTGAGTCTAAAGTAGCCATTATTTTAAAGTCCATGGGCTCTGTTTCATTGTGTGTATCTATGTTTTTGCATCCTAACCCCTCTGCAGATTCATCATTGCAAAGGATGACGGATTCAAGATCCGTGTGTACAGAGTATAAAGGTGAATTTTCAGGTTTTTCGGGGCTACTGACCAGGAATTTCATTTTTTCCTCCCTGTACAGTCTTCTAAGTTGGCTAAAAATAGGAATTGTGGCAGAAGCTCCATCCATCTGCATTGTTCCTTGCAGCTTGGCTCCCCATGACCTTCACAACAACATGCCATACTTAGGTGGCACATCTTCCACCACAACATCCATGACCGTACATTTTTCTAGAATCTGGGTAAGGCTTACACACAGGTCTTTGATTAGGCCCAGACATTTTACTTTGCTAGAGTCGAATGAATATAATCTTTATAGGGGCGGGTTATATCTAGGCCTAGCTTTTCCATAATCACCTTAGGCATTAATTTGTGAGATGCCCTAGAATCATACATTGCATTGTGAAGGATCTTGTCATGGATATTAAGACTGATATAAAAAGGGGGCATTACCCCTTCCTGAAACTTTCCTTCTATCTTTGGACCAAACAGAAGGGCTGGTTGATCATCACTCAGATTTACAGTGTCACTTTTCTCACCTAAATTTAATGCTTTCAAAATTTGGCCCTTATATACATCCTGAGTGGCCAGCTCAGAGAGTGGGACAGAGATTTTAATTTTTGCAATCTCACTCTCCAAATTGAAAGTGAACTGACTCTTTGGAATGATAAACTCTGTTTTGTTAGCCACCACCTTGGTGGCAGAATCAGTGGGTTGATTATCACTATGCACAGTGTTGTAAACTATTTTATCAAGAGCACTAACTGCAATGCTAGCACTACTAGTTGGTTGATTTTGTTTATCAGTGTTTTGGTTGTCTTTTCTTTGTTCTTCCCAGAACTCTCAACTGCTGATTTGCTACTTTCAGCAGTTTCTTTAGAAGGTTTCTCAGGTATTTTCTTGATGGTAATCTCGGAAGCTTTTGGTTTGGAAGTGTCTAGGCTTATTTTTCTTCTAAGTTCATATTTTTCCCTGACCTGCATGATGGCATTTTCGAATCCCAGTCTGTAATCCTCAGATTCCAATCTTTCCTCATCCCAATATGAGGGTGAGGGTTGATCTTCTTCTGTGGAACAACTGTGGATTGAGTTTTCTACTTCAAACATGTTTATTATGTTCCCCTCAGACTCTTTTATGATTCCTTCATCTTCATCAAGAAAGTTCTCTTGAAATGGGGGAATAACTTGCTGATCTGATTCTTTTTGTCTGTTGGGAGTGGTGTTGTTTCTCCTAAAGTTCTGGTTCTGCTTATGATTCTAGTTCTTGTTCTGATTACTTACTGTGACAACCATTTTTTCCATCATTTGTTGTAGCCTTTCCATTTTTTTGGATATGCGGTCATAATTGGGGTCAGATGTGGAAGCTACATTGTCATCTCTATACGTTACCCTTTTCTTAGCTCTCAATCTTGCTTTCTTCTCAATCAGATTTGCCTCTACACTCACTGCTCCCTTTTTCATGTTCTCCAATGTGTTGTAATCCCTCTCCCTAAGCTGGTAGGCCATGTCAGCATCCAAGCCTTCAAGGTATTTCACTAGAACCATACCTTGGGGAGGTTTCATGTGTGGTGGAAGAGCATTATAAACGCTGTTAAACCTTGTAGAGTAGTCCTGGACGCTCTCTCCCATGTTTCTTTTTAGGTTCTTGTATTCTTCTAGGTTTGGAGGGGGTTGGCCTTAACTTCCCATTTGTTTATGAAGGTCTGGTATAAAGCAAGAAGGTCTTGGATACTATTAGGAGGTAGGCCTTTGAACCATTTCTTCACATCACCTCCTAAGCTCTAGGCAAAGATTCTCATTTTGACTGTATCATCATCTATTTCCATGTAGTCAAAAGAATCTTCCATCCTATCTACATGGTGTTGAGCTGTGGTGGACTCTTTTACAGTGAAGTGTGGGATCTTTGATTGATAATCGTTGGGTAAGGGTACTAGAGGCTGGGGTAAAACCAGAGGGGCATACCATGCTGCCATGATGATGTTTTGATGAGATAAAGGGTTGGCTTGAGCAGGTGGTATATGGATGACAGGGATACTAGAGCCAACAAAAGCTTGTTGGGAAGATTTAGGGTGGCAGAGCCCCAAGTTTTGAATGAAGTGAATATCAGGAGGTGTAGATGGAGGGCTCTGTCTATACCCAAGGTGTTTACCACTTTGAGGTGGCAAACCAGGGAGCTCAAGGTCTGGCTGGTCTAGGACACTGAATGACCTAGTTCTTGGTAAACTATTTTGAGCACCTAGGTCAAAAAATGGGTCTGAAAGAGCTGTAAACTCTTCTGGTGTAGAGTTAGCTCTTTGGATGTGGCTGGAAATATTTGATCGTTTAGGTATAAGAGATCTCTTGAGGATGCTCTCAGGGTTGTAAACTATTTCAGGGGGGTTTGGGTTAGGATAAGCTCTTGTTTGAATGGTTCTGAAAGCTAGAAAGTTGTTTTCCAACAAAGCATCTTAACCCTACTTGTTCCTTTATTGTGGCTGATGTTGTTATAAAGGTTGGCCTCCCAGTGGAGTCTTATGTGAACCAAGATAATTAGCAGGCCTACTGATCACCAGTGGAGTATTTGATCTTTAAGGAGCTATGGAGTCACCAGGTGGAAGGTTTAGGATGCTTCTGGAGGGTATAATGTCCACCACAGTGCTTCCGAGAAGTCCCTTTCCAAGGATATCCTGAAAACACAGCAAACTCTAACCAGAGATTGATTGGGAGGGCTTTTACTAGATATGTCACCTCTGAAAGAGGATGAGATCCGGAGGCTACCTGGCCCTTTCCAAACTCTGTCTAAGAGTGTGGGAGAACACAACAAAGGTATAGAGGTTGAACTGTGAATAGTAGTGTTTAGCTGCCAACCTAACTAGATATTATAGGTTTCCGAGGTTCTTATGATGTAGTAAGGTGAGAAATACTCAGAATGTCCCCAGTGGAGTCACCATTATGTTGGTGAAGACAATGGGAGACAGACAAATGTTATCAGTTATAGGATCTGAGATTTTCCCCAGTGGAGTCGCCATTATGTTGGGGTTCCCATGTTTTGGCCAAATTGGCAAGACCAAAAGATGAGACAACATCAGAACCACTTTTAGACCTCAGGATCTAGCCCTCCTGAGTCCAGAGAGGGATCTCACTATGATTGTCAAAGGTATATGCCTTTGAAGTTCAAAGGTTAAGATATTAGGCTAGTTATAAGGCCCAGAGTTTGCTTGTTCGATTGTTTGTTTGGTTGTTGGGAATCAGGAAAGAAAGGTTCGATATAAGACAAGGATGAGCAAAGAGGATTTCAGGCAAAGGAGAGATATTCCAGGGAACATTCAAGACCATTCGGCAATGGAGTCAGGAAAGGGTTTACTTGCTATTCAATGTGCAGGCTTTCAGTTGGGCTAGTCATCTAAAGCATTGGATCTTAAAGATGATTGTGTGGCGTGAAATGGTAAGAGAGGAGGAAAAAATAAAGATTTAGAACACAAAGTTAAAGACCTAAGATCAGAAAGAAACTTTGAACTCTCAATGCTTCGGCCTCCATCTTGAGGGATATTAGACAGGTTCAATTAATTGAAAAGGATCCTAGTGAGATAGAGACAGAGTTCTAGACCTCCCAGTGTTCCCAATTCGTTCAATTAAATCCTGAAAAGAACATCTAAGAACAAATTCATTGAATTCATACATCAGTTAGCAGGCAATGACATCCACTACACTGGTTAAATTCACTGAAATCAACCCTTAGATAACACATTTAGTAGAAAACATCAAAGGCAAGGAGAGTAGAAACATATGGTACCTAACAAGGGTAAATCCTATGCCAGATTTATGATGCAAGCCAGTAGAAATGAAATGAAAAGAACTGCAAGTTAAAAACAAATACAGAGATAGGAAAACATCACCGCTGCTTTAGATCAGGATCCAAATAAATGTGATTGTCATATTAAAGAGCAACGCCAGTCAAGTACAACATTACCAATAGCTGGATATTCAGTTTGAAAACATCTTCCTCAGCCTATCTTACAACTTTACACAGAGACTATGTCTCAAAAGAAACAGCTTGTAGTTCTTTGATAATTGATCAACAACCTTTACAATGAGTTCCTTCATGAATTTATAGCTCAAGTGAAGCAGAGAAGCTAGATGGTTTACTAAATTCATCATTAAAACTCAGAAGAGGAAGGGAGCCGAGGCCTCGTTCTGTTTTAAATTCTGAGCATTTATCTCTGGTACTCTTTGGATGAAAGAGTGGTCTTCGTCAAGCCTCCATTTACTCCAAGTATGTCTCTGATGTACTTGCTGTAACACTCTGGTGAAATTAAACAAAAAGGTAGAATAATGATGCTAAGGTCTGCCATACTGTGTAACAAATTCTTTTGATAGCATAGGACTGTTGTCAGGGTTGGAAATTCCTCAGGAACATGATATAGAATGAAAGCAGCATGGGCACTTCGTCCTTTCACTGGTAGGGACATTCTGTTGATGGTGACATTTGATATATATCATTTTCTGGCGCTGGACCTTCTGTGTGATCTGTGATGTCTTTGGTCTGGTATTCTGCCTTCAAATCATTGGATTAAGGCTCAAAATCTTCAATGACAGGCCCTAAACATTCTGTTTTCCCATTAATACTCTTAGTCGTTTCTCGTCGTCTCTAATTGTGAAATATGTGCTTTAAAGGCGCCAGGGAGGTTCTACAGAGTTTAAACTCTATTCATTTAATGTGAGCCCTGTCATGACGTCTTCTCAGACCTTTCTTCATGATTTCGATCTCTGAACATGGTCTTCTTTGCGTTCCTTGCCACTGTAACTGTGGATGTGAATCATGGCGGTTTTTCGCTTGCCTATAACCCTGCAAAACATGAAAACACGTTAAGAAAACATGCATTGGGGATGGTGAATGCAGCGGGGACAATGGAAAAGGCCATGCAGGTTCGCGAAATGGTGGAATAGTTGCAGGTTGATGGCGGAAAGCGTAGTGAACAGTGGAGGATGGAGAGGTGGAAATTTAAACGTAAATCATTCAAAATTTTACCTTTGAATGAGTTATATAGGGGACGGACGAAAAGAGTGATGAAAACACGTGGAGTGGTGACGTGGCGGGACTGGGCAACGACGGGACATGCAGTTAAATCTGGATCGTCTGATCTCAGAAGGAGATTGACGGCTGAAAATGCGTCGGAGGGCGATGGACAGTGGGTCGGGGGTACGATTGCCTTGGGTTATCCCCCGTGCAACTACGCAATATGATCACCATTGGATGGGCGGCTCTGGATCGGACGATGTATGTGCATATCGCGTCGGGTTTTCTGCCGAACGATAACGCGCGATTGGGGGGAGGGGTGGTTTTCAAATAGTGCGTGTGACACGTGTCAGACGGTGAGTCAAATTGCTGTCGAATGGAAAAATACCGCCAGTCCTCAGAAAGCGGTGCGATAGATACAGGCAGTTTTTGAACAGGGCACATTGGCGTGGGGACCACCGAGGTGGGTAAATGAATGGTGGAGATGTGACGAACGGGCGGTGAAAGAGTTGAGTGATGAATGCTGTGGGAAACGCGATGACCGTCTGATCTACATAGATCGATGATCTAAAACGCTCTCGATATATAATTGCAGTAAGCACTTTTATGCCTTGGCGCTGGGTCATGTGGAGGGAAATAGATCTGGGGCTAGGGCCGAAAGGTGCTAAACCCATAGATATGAAAAATACGGCTATTTGGCCCATTTAATGCAATCTGAGGGTAGGGAAAGGTAACGATAGAGGGAAAAAGGGAAGAAAGGCCAAACAAGGGGTATGTGTGGGATTTATAGGGGATTTTGGGAAGGTTTAGAAGGACTAGGAGAGGGATATTGGGGTGGATAGGACGCTTTGAAAAAGGGAAAGAAGGGATGAAATGGAGAATTCTACAGGGGTACAAGGGACAAATGAAGGCCTTTCGGAGCACAATTTTTTACAATCAGTGAGGCCTTTTAAACTAGGAACAACAGAGGAGAATAAACAAAAGGGCAGAGGGTACGAAAGAGCTTTCAAGGATGATTTGTCTTCAGGAGAGATGCATTCCTTGAAGGCTCAAAACAATTTAGCCCCCTGCTTGCTTGTCAATAAATTTATAGGGGGCTAACACTACCCAAGCTTTTGCTATGTACTTAGGTGTCCCATAAAATGTGGGAAAGAATAAGCCTACCATATTGTGTTGTAGGGTTGATCCCTGTATCAAGTTATCCTCCCTTTGATGAGGATCATTCCTCCATCCATCCTTGATCCAACAAAACTCCTAAAAGCTCAGGTGCTTTTTGAACCTTTGAGACTGGAGCTCATATTCTTCAAAATATTCCCCTAGAGAACCCTCCTTATCTCCTTCAGTTAAAAATGAAGGCATGGTGGAGCGTTGTGATGTAGTTGAATTCCCCATGCCATTTGCAGTGCTGGTTCTCTCCTTATGGCAAAACCCTAAAGAGTCTTCTTCCTGCCTCATCTCCTTGAGATCCCTTGCAATGTTCTACAGGGTTTGAAGTACAAGCCTTGAGATGTATTCCTTCTCCATGCTAAAGATAAATCTCCCCCCACAGGCTGAGCTAAGATCAGAGCTATGATACCACTATAGTATTCCTTTTCAGGAATTTCAGCAATATCTCCAATGAGTACGCTTTATAAGAAAACCAGTGAAAGAATAACGCAGTACAGGGCTTGGATCCTCTAAAATATGTTGTATGTAGCTTAAATATATATTGGCATAAAAAAAAAAAAAACTCTAGCTACATTAAATAGATCTCCCCAACTCAAATATGCTAAAAAGCATCACAACCCCAATACATCATAAAATAGAAATGCCGGAGGCAAGAAAAGAATTATTTTTATTATGAAAACTACAACAATATATGGAATAACATATATCTGTAACTTTGATTCATTATAAGATTAGAAATGAGAGGATTGACCTCTTTTACAAACACATTAGGACCTCCCAGCAAGGGTTTCCAGCAAAATAGCAACACAAGATACAACACTACAGAAAATAATGTTGTACCCAGCAACTCTGTATTGAGAAATATATGATATGCTCAAAAAGGGACACACAATACAAAAATTGGCTCAAGGTCTCCCTCAATAGAACTCTTGGAGTGGAAATCACCTCCTCCTCTTTTGAAATAAGCACAAATGGATAGATACAACCCAAGCTATTGCAACTACTGCATAAATAACGCACTCACTGGAAGTGACTATGCTGTCAAGGTCAGAGGATGGCATTCCTCAAAATAGTTGATGAGAATTGAACTCAATACCTCCTCCTTAGTTCTCCCAATCAGCTATAACAATGATGAAACTAGAATTCCCGCATGAGAACTCTTGCAATAAACAGTGCTGCAACTCCGGCTAAACAACTGAAGTTCCAAGATTATTTTTTTTCTAAATCAGGGACAAGAAAAAAATTCACTTCCCCACTTTCTCCATTTTCCTGGAATTCAACCCTTATTTTTGTGTCTGAGTGAAACAACACTCTTGCCATGATATTACTTGGGTCATTTTTCTTCTTTTATGGTCATGGTCAAGTGTCTTAATTGCAGGTCATATATGGCTTTGTGCCAACGATTACCCGCCTGATGGGGTGGTCTGCTAGGGGAATCATCCTCAAGGAATAGGCACCTATTTGGCTCAGAATCTCTAGAAAATTTATTGAGGTTTCCCCTTTTGAGGTCAGAAAGAAAATTATAAATTTGGATGCCAAGGAATTTGGAGACCGAAAATCCTTCTCGGACTTTAATATAAGTGGTAGAAATCTCAAATGGGTGTCAGATCCAAGAAAGTTTCAACAGGGACGGTCTCATTTTCTTCACTCAATCGCTCACCATCATCAAATGGAGAAATTGATTAGTATGGTTATCTATGATAAGCAATTTGATAACTCTAAACTCTTTTCTTTCCAGGAGGAGATAAAGCACATACTACGAGATATTAGATACAACTTGGACGACATAGTGGTAAGGTTGAATCAGTGGAACGTTATATAGTGGTAGACTCTAATACTGGTTCAAATAATCAACAGGAAGATGTTGTGGTTATCAACGTTGTACCTCTAAGAATTATTAACGCAAATTCTGACCCAATATTGTGCAATTTCCATGCAAATTCCTCCCTGCTCTCAACAGTTATCATTCTAGACTAAATCTCCTCAAACAACTCTTACAATCATTAGTGTTGAAGGAATCTACATGCATGTGTGCTTTTACTGAAGTTTTACTACACTTTATGGTTATTGTTACTTTATGTTACAGTTCATATGTCCACACTGGTCTCTTTTTTATGTCAATAAACAATAATATCTCGATATTTTATTTATATGGTCAACTTTTGCAATAGTTTATCTCTGCCGAAGAAAGAGAGATGGAACTTTGTTTCTTAAAAGACCATGTAATAATTTCCTGAACCAGTAGTGAATACATAACCTATAGTATACTTTCGATCATCAGGGTCACCAGGCCAATCATAATCAGTGAAACCAATCAACGATGGAGATGCTCATTCACTGTAATTAATCTTGAACTGAACTATACCTTGAATATATCGAAGTATTCTTTTAGATGCTTTCTAGTTACTTTCATGAGGTTTGTGCATAAACCAAGCAACAAGACCAATGACAAAGGAAAGGTCAGTACGGGTATGGTTAGATACAAACGTTTTCCAACAAGTTAACAGTATAAGGTAGCATCAACTTAAGGGGAAGTACAAGTGACTGAAAGCTTGACTCTAGACTGAAAGGGAGAAGTGGCTCGCATACAATCTTCCATGTGAAAGTGGCGTAGAAGATCACAAGCATACTTTGACTAAGAAAGGGTAATACCTTCTCTGAATCGCAAGACTTGAATACCAAGGAAATAATGCAAGTGTCCTAAGTCTGTCATTTCAAACTTGTTTTCGAGGCTAGACTTCACATGGTTTATATGGTTGGGATCACCAGTAGTAAGGATAATATCATCAACATAAAGAACAAGGATGATTAAGGAATTACCCACTTTCTTGGTGTAGATAGTGTTGTCGGAATGATATCTAGAAAAGCCACTATCTAAGAGAAAGTTATCCATTTCAGCATACCAGGCCCGATGGGCTTGTTTGAGACCATATAGAGACTTCCTAAGGTGACAAACAAGGCTAGAGTCGTTTTGGATAAAGCTAGGGGGGGTTTCCATGTAAATTTTTTCATGCAAGTCCCCATGTAAGAAGGCATATTTAACATCCATTTGATGGACTTCCCATTTAAAGGAGGCAACAAGGGAAAGAACAAGGTGGATTAAATTCATTTTGGAAATAGGGGAGAAGGTTTTAGTATAGTCCATGCCTTCAACTTGTGAAAATACTTTAGCAACAAGACGTGCTTTATTTTTATCCACTTTTCCATCTGGTCCAAATTTTTTTGTGTAAACCCATTTGTATCTGAACATTTTTCTTCCTTTTGCAAGAGGAACTAGATCCCAAGTATTGTTTTCCAATAAGGAAAGACATTCTCCATTCATAGTTGCATCCCAATCTAGATGACCTAAAACTTCTTCAAAGGTGTCTAGATCATGATTTTCTGGAACTTGAGCCAATAAGGAAGAGAATTTGTCGAACTGATAACATGTACGACGTTGATTTGCAGGGTCACCTGTAAGAGAACTTGTTGCCTCCCTAGTAGAGCAGACCCATTTTGGAAGATATGGAGCTGAAGGAATATCCTAAGGATGTGGGGGAGGATTTTCATCCTCATTTTCATCATCCAATATAGAAGAAATGTTGTCATAAGTAGAATAGATAGAGAGAGGTGGCACATATGTTGAATCATGCTCGCAGGACAAATGTGGCACACCCGCCGAATTAGGCTCACATGCCAATATATTTTCATCAAATTTTACATCTCTTCTAATGATTACATTTTTGGATTTGGGTTGAAGAATTCTATATCTTTTGACATCTTTAGAATATCCAACAAAAATTCATTTTTCACTCTTAGGTTCAAAGGATTTATGTTTCTCAATTGGAATATGAGCCCAAGCTTCACTTCCAAAAACACGAAAGTGACTTAGATCTGGTTTGATTGAACTTCAGGCTTATTCTGGAGTGATATTCCTTAAAACCTTAGTAGGAGTGTGATTTAGTATGTAATTTCCACTATTAATGGCTTTTGCCCAAAAATTAAGACCAAGTCCTTTAGATTAAAGCATACAATTAGCCATTTATTTTAGAGTGTGATTCTTCCTTTTAGCTACACCATTTTGTTGTGGAGTATAAAAAATAGTATGTTGCAATTGAATGCCATGCTCCGTGAAAAATTTGATAAATTTGTTGTTAACATATTCTCCTCCATTTTCAGATCTTAACTTAAGAATTTGATGTCCAAATTTTTTCTCAACAAAGGCATTAAAGGCTAAGAACATGCTAAAAAATTCACTCTTGAGTTTTAAGATGCCCAAGTGCGTCTATAAAAATCATCAATGAAAGTTAATAAGTACTTGTAGCCAGAGAATGAAACAACTGGAAGTGGACCACATCAATCACTGTGGACAAGTTGCAAAGGGGTTGAAGCATGCCAAGAGGCACGTTTTTCAAAACTATCTCGATGATGTTTTCTAAGTACACAACTGGAACAAACACCATCTCGACAAGATACCATAGGAAGACCTATCACCATATTTTATTTCCATAGAGTTTGAAGAGAGAAATAGTTTAAGTGACCAAATCGCTCATGCCAAAGTTTTCTCACTTCATCATTATGAGCAACAAAAATAGAGGGAAGACATGATGACCCAATGTTTTCAAACTTATACAACCTTGTGGAATCATCAGAAATTCTAGTAGCTAAAATATGTCTTGGATCTCTTAGGTCATTAATTACAACATCATGAGTTGAGAATTCTACAGTTTTCCCTTCACCTGAATGAATTATCTCATAAAAAGATAGAAGGTTGCAAGATAAGGTAGGAACACACAATATATCATTAAACTGACCATTATCTAGATGAATGGTTCCAGACCGTACAACACTAAGAGATCTATTATCACCAAAATAAATATTTTTGGTGTTACAATCATTTCAAGAGAAAAACATGGATTTTTTTTTGCCATGTGGTAAGAGGCTCCAGAATCAATGAGCCACTCATGAGAATGAGAAGAATAAGAAGCATTCAATGCATGACCAGATCTTCATGCTTGACAACCACATGTAGAAAGTTCCATTTCGGAAGATGAATTTGAAGAGTTCTCCAAATGGATGTTGTGCTTCTTCATTGCTGCTTCCAAGGCTTCCATCTTCTTAAAACATTTTGAATCTACATGGCCATAAAACTTACAAAAGTTGCAATTTCTATGTGTCTTCTTCCTTTTTTTTTTCCTTATCAGTTTGTTGAGTTGTTTTTTCAGTTTGTGGTTGAGATTGTATAAGGCCCTTGTTTGGTTTAGGACCATTCTTTTTAGGATGTCGCTTCTTAGGATTCTTTTGATATGGTTGTTGTTGGGTTGCTAAGGCTTTATTAGAAGAGTTTCCAATATTAATAAGACCAAGGTGTAAGTTTTTTTCTTGTTCTCTTATCAAAGAACCACAAAAGGCATAAAAAGAGGGGGACTTGTAGACTGTTCCTTGAGAAATGAGGGTTGCTTTAGTGGAATGGAAGGTGGAAAAAAATACAGAGTATGCAGGATCTAGCTTATCAAGAATGGAATAGATAAAACTACCATCTTCATTTTTTACCTTACAACCTTCTAAAAGAAGTCTAAGGGTCTTGAATTTGGACAAAAAACTTCAATAGATGAGAAATTATTGGGGTGCAAAGTAAGCAACTCATTTTCAAGCTGGTGGGCTCTAATTTCATTTTGAACGTCAAAAACAATATTTATATTTTTCATAGCTTTAGGAGGGGAGTCAAATTATTGGATATGAAATCTAAGATCTTGAGCAATGGACATTCCTATCAACCCTCGTGCTTGATCTTGTTTATTTTCTCATTTAGCATTTTTTTCTGCAAGGGTAGGTTTAGATTCTTTTCCTAAGGCTATTCTATAAATAAATTTACTTCTAAGTAAGTCTACCATGTATGATAGCCATTAGAAATAATTGGTGTTGTGAAGAATAATCGGGCATGCACTTTCCATTTTTAAAAAATGAAACTGTAAAGTTTGAAACTAATTACTCCAATGGGAGGATCTCAAAAAATTAGGCTAGTTAAAACAAAACTTCTTTGAAAATGGCTTCTAGATGAAGAAATTATGCCTTTTTGAAAAATAGTTGTAGTAGATGCCGATTAGTTACGTGATAGGTTGAAAGTTGATGATGAAGTTGTACCCTTTTAAAAAAAAATCTCCCCATTTTCCAAACTTAATATAATAAGCTCACTTTAAAAAAAATACTACTTTATGTGACCCACTTCTATAAATAAGTGAGAGTCACTTTTACAATGTTACTTTTACATGTGCTGTTAAAATAAAACCTCTTTTTTTCAAAAAGACAACTTGCCAAATTTATTTTTAAGAAAAAAGTAACTTGACAAAAAGCTTTTTAGAAAAAGAAGCTTGACAAAGAGACTTGAACCTAGGACCTCTATTCTCATAAGGTAATTTTACACCAAGTGAACTAGTGAAAGGATTCTGTAACTGTTTAAAAGGAGGAAGGGTTTTTTTTTTTGTTTGCTCTTTAGTGGGCGTGTTTTTATCCTGCAAAAAAACAACCGTGCAAAAAAAAAAAAATACAAGCCTTACGGCAGAACGTTGGATTTCTGGTTAGTCCATCTGGAAACTATATATTTTTCTCGCTATTTCTGATTTCCTGAGATTGCACAAAGTTGCGGAGAAAGAGCATACGTAACAGAAAAATCTCATCTTCTTGTTTTTGGTTTGCCATATCGCACACAGTGCAGAGAAAAGAGCATATGCAGAGAAGAGGGTATAGATCTGGTAATAACAAATACTATAAACCAAAACAAATAGAGGGATTAATAAATATACTGCATAAAACATATTTTATACCTCCAAATCTAAAATGACATAATTTGGGCAACCAAAAACCTTTTTGCATGAAACAAAAGGGGTTCCTCACTGGAACAAAGGTGCCAAACACAAGAAGTTCTCCCGGCCTGAAAGTGGTTAGAAATAGTAGATCTGGAAAACAACAGTCGCATGTATTCAAACGGGCTTCAAATTTAGATTAACAATGGATGTGGCCCTTAAAACAACTCTAATACCATGTATGAATTTACCGGGTAAGTTCCTTCGATCAAACACAAAAGGTAACCACTCAAAAATAGATCACAGATTAGTACACTAGTATTTGACGTGGTTAAAACCCTCAATGAGGGAAACAAACCACGACTTGAGCCGACACGACCACTTTAGGCAATTTATTAATATAAAGAAATAAAATTTACATAAGATTCTCTCATAAATGGTCATTAGACAAATGACCCTCCATGCTCTTTAAATAAAGATCATGAACCAATTGGGTGTTAAGCCACGAATAAAGTGTCAGTAAATACCGAGAGAATGAACCGTCGTATCACTACTTATCGTAACCATCAGATTATCAGTTACAAAAGTACATAGTAGAAAAAAAAACTTTACCTAACTCTAAGCTAGACCAAGTTATACTTAACTATTTCCTATGTATCCGAATATCCTAACATGTGAAGGGTGTCGTGGAAAATGTAGTGGAAAATGTGGAGTCACCCTCACTCATTTTTCTAAGTCTATGTCTACTTTGATCTCCTTTATGCGCATGGAATGGTGACAACTAATTATTTCGGAACTGTCCAAGTTTTGAAGCAATTTCAATGTAATACCTTATGTAATATTTTCAACTATCAACATAAATATCTAGACATATTTAAAGAAAAAAAAATGCACAAGCAAAAACTTCAGAAATTATTATTCAAGAGATGAGGTAAATGCAAATCTTGAAGAATGATGATATATTAGACATATAGTTATAGGATTGGAAAAATGTCTTAATTTAGGATACCATAATAAGGATTATCAATTGGCTCCATACCCACGAAATATCAAGAAGATGGTTATCAATTAGCTCCATCACTAGGGAAGATCAAGAAAAGGGTTATGAATTAGCTCCATACCTACGAGTGATCAATAAAAAGGTTGAATTCAACCAAACCCACTAAATATGGAGATGGAACCAATAGAACAAGAGGAGATCCCTCGACAATATGAAAAAAATGAATCATGAAATACATAGTACATATAAATCACTGGTAGTCTTCTAAAAATGAATCATGAAATGGGTTGTTGTTGTTGTAGTTGTTGTGTGTGTGGTAGTCTTCTAGGTTTCTTTGTAATGGGCTTTGTGGGTTCTCTTGGGATCACTGGGTGGCCTATGCCTAGGTTTCTTTTATTGAGGGTTTCAACTTCGCTGCCCTTTTTGGGTTGTGTTGGGCGTGCATGTTTAGATTTATTAGATTGCAGTATTTGTGGGGTTTTTTGGGGGGGCATATGGGTGGATTGTGCCCAAGTTTTATGCTTTGAGATACAATTAATTTTTTTTGCTGGGATTCCTCGATTTGGCTAGTGCACCCTTTGGATTTTTTCGGCGGGCTTGCGTGCTTTTGTCTCTTGTTGGCTTACTGTCTATTTTTATATTAGTCATGAGGGTTAAATACTCGAATGCATTCAACATATGAAAAATGAATAAAATTACAGTTTTTTTCTCGAAAAAAAAATCCATTAAAAGGAAAAATATTGTTAACCAAATAATTTATATAATCACATCTATAATGACCCTTTATTTCATAATGTAAAAAATAGTATTTATAATTAATAATGAGAACATTATTTAATAGATTGGATATTTAATTATATAACTTGACATAATGTAGGAGCCATGGATTGCACTCACTCTTACTTATGTACATGGAGTGGATCATTCATTTTATCTTGCAAAAATGGGTGAGAGTGAAGTGTTACATGTAGGGGTTGTCTATTTAACTTACTACATGTGGTTAATGTTAAAACATTTCACATTCAACTCGAAGTCTATGTTTTGCATCTTATGACTTTCCATATTCTTTATAAATTCCTTATAATTTTTTCCAACAACAACTCCAAGTTTGTAACTCCAATGTCATTATATTAGTTGGCCTAGAAATTAAGACAAGAATGAATTATAAACACAATTTCTATTTTTATTCATAAGGTTCCATAATCTTTCAATGTACATATTTTTTTTAGGGAATGAGTGATGAGATCCAAATTAGTTGTAGCTTAAGGAAATTTTTAACTATATTACACTTGTCTTCCAATTTCCTTATTTTCTCTCATAATTTAAAAAATGTCTTGCATGTATAATGCATGTACACTAAAAACACATATTTCAATTACAAATCTTTTTGTCTTATCATATAATGGATTTTGTAAAAACATAATATATATATAAATTGAAAAAATATCTCTAATAAATTTTGAAAGTAGATAAAAAAAAATAACAATTCTCCCTCTCAACAACTCAAACTAAACTTCATCGATCAAATTTATGTCATTCATAAATCCACTTCTCATTACAAACCATAATACGAAGGACATTAAGCATTAAAATATTAATATCTCTCGCTAATAGACTATTTCCATAATAATACTTCAATTGTATACATGAACTCATGCTCAACGTATACTTGTCATCCCTACATAATATTAAATTCAAAATTTCACTGACACAAAAACTATAACAATCAAAATTTCATTGACACCAAACTAAAACAATGTAGTGATCCAGGTGCCATCCTTGATGAAGTAGTGGTTACTTGGTCCATGTGTGATACTCATGCAATTTTTTTCTTACCCAACAGGTAGATCTTGAAATTTGCTAATTTATTAGATCCCACAAGGAGCATGCGTTTTCCATGAAAATGCCTCTTAGAACCGAAGCAAAGAATTCACGAGGGCATCGAGGGACGTATACTTTATAAGTCTTATAGTTCACGTGGGAGTTGGCTATGTTTGAGCGGTTAGGCGTCGGCGTTAAATGGGCCATCGGTCTACATCAATTAAATATATGGGAGAGATTATTCTTAAATATTTCTCCCAACGACAATGATTGGCAATTCAAACTAACAATGCAACATTCGAGGAAGAGCATGGAAGGGCAGCTTTAGAATAAAAATAGACAATAAATATTATTATTTTCTTATTCTAATTTATATAATACGTAACTGTCTTCCTTTCCTCCGTATTTAGCGGAGACACATTCGCTTGACTTTCGATCTATATACTTTTCTCGCCATATTTGGCGGAGACATGTATGTCTAACTTTTCTTCTAATTTCTTACTTGTCTCATAAAGATATGGAAATTAGTTATGTCCGGATAAACCCTTTAGCGATTGGTCTTTCCTTTCTCTCCCTCGTTGGTGAGATTTCTTTTAGGTTAGGTATTATCACTTGACGAATTGGTTGAATTTTCCACGTGGTTTCACATCCTTTCGGAACATCATAATCAAAGTCATAGTATCACCAAGATGATAGCTTCAAAGTAATATTCAAAATATGTTTTTCCAATATAAAACTCACAAATACATGTTTTTTTTCTAAATGTTAACTTTTATTTCCAAGAACTTGCGGAAATTGATAATAATTTTTATTTATCTTATAAATAAACTTGCACAAATTAATGAATATAATGTTTTTTTTTTAATATTAAATTTTGATGATTCTATTATGTCTACATTATATTATAACCAACATATGACCAACAAATTAATAATGATAAAAAAATCATTTTAGAATCACAGAATAATAAGCACATTTTCTCATAAAACTAAAGAGGAATAATTTTTATTATTCATATGCAAAAGCCAAGTAAGTTGGGACTTCCATGTACTACTCAACTATAGATTAGGTTGAACCAAATATTTCTTTTAGCCAATCATCTTTGTGCCATATTCAAGGTATGAATGTGGGACTCACAACAAAACCAACCAATGCTTCCTCAAACTTTATCGTCTATCCCCCCATTACCAGTCGAGGGATTCTTAGGTTGGAACAATAAATATACACTACCAGGCTTTACCATAATATCGCCATATACAAGTTAAGGGATCACTAGACCCTAAGCAAGCATGGATGCCTCTAGATCTCTCGACCTAAAGTGTGAGGAATTTTCTGGTCTCCACCTCAGGCTTTACTGTGTATCCCACCATTACTAGTCAAGGGATTCTTAGGCATTTGGGAATTTTACTAAGACCACCTCACTCAGTTTCTAAACCATCTAACAATCCAACTCAACTAAGTAAAAGAACCCCATCACACCATGGTTATCCGGAAATGGAAAGGAAAAGGTTGAAATTAGAAAAACCCATGCTAGTGATAGCAAGACAACAAAATACATACATGCATGTACAATGCATTCATAGACTAGCTTGGAAATCACACATGCAACCTATTACCTACAAGTATTTGTGTTGAAGTTGCATGATCCAACCTCTTCCTAGCTTGATCTTTTCTTTCCTTTGTTTTCTAACCCTTCCTTTGCTTTCCTTGCTCCAATGCTAGAGTGCTCCAAGAATTCTCTAACTATGCAAGAGTGTGTGTGTGTGTGTGTGTGTGTGAGAGAGAGAGAGAGATCCAAAACTGAATTGGAAAAAGGTTGTGAACTGATCCTCGTAAGCATTTTTATCAATGAGGTCTCTATTTTCTTCAATTTCCATTATTTTTCCTTCGTTTTCCTCCTCACGTGCAACTTGTGATCTTTCACCTTCCTTTTCTCCTAATTTCCTTTAGTTTCGTAAATAAATGCCAAATAATTTCCTTTAGTTTCGTAAATAAATGGCAAATAATGTCTCTTTCCTTTTCCACTTTCCCTCTAGCCATAATAAACCAAATGAACACCCATTAGGATTTTTTTCCCACCATTCAACTTGGAATACGTGTCCCATGACCTTTGCCTTGTTTTTCTTGTATTAACTTTATTACATGAATTTTTAGCCAATGCTATTACAAAAATTCACATGAGAAGGTGAAATGTCACCCTCATTTCTATAAATGTAAGCCCATGCCTCATCTTGGGGACTTTTAACACTTAATCTAGACTAGTTATAAGATTTTATTTTGTGCTTGAGGAGTTGAAATCACTCACTCTTGGAAGCTTGTAGGTGGAGGGACTATGGGGCTATTGTTATGTTTTGAAGTTGATATGAACTACTCTGGTTAAACTATTGTTTACTGATGAGCTTTTCATACATGTATATGAATGGGTAACAATATTAACGAGAAGCTTTTAAATTCATGCATTGGTTCTCGTGCATCCCTCTATTGTTATATTAGTAGATATGGTATTCTAATTATGTATGCATTTGTGTTACATATTGGTTACATGTATATGAAATAGTTCATGGCTTGAAACTTGTATGTTGGATTTGAATATATGCTCTTAATGTTGGTGATTGATTGTGAACTCATTTGCAGTTGATTTATAACACTTTCGATTGTGTATGTCTTAGTTAGTGTCATTTATCTGATTCTTCCTTAAGGCATGCTCTTGTTATTATGTTTTTTTTTGTATTTGTATATCATGATCCACAAGTTATCAATGGAGAGTTGATCTCGTCCTCATTCTTCTAACATATTAAATTTGGTATCACATTCAAATATTTGTAGAGGAAAACAAACACATGATGGCAGTCGGGCCAATATCCTAAATTGGGATCCTATCCCAAATGATGTGAGGTCTAATTGGGACTTTATACTATGGAGACCCCTAGTGTTGGCGAACTATCCGTCACCATCAACAAAATTTTGGCGCTTGAAAGATGATCAACATGACAAGCTGAGCTTGTGGAGTCCGGTTTTGAATCTTTCATCTTAAATGGTTCCTCCCCAAATCTTAATCCCGAGTTGTTTCTCCAAAACATTAGATCTTACAATCCGTTGGGAAATAATTCATCACTTGTCATAGAATGAGTATGACGAAGATGGTGGAATATCTATAGTAGAACATACACTTTATTTTCTTAATTTTTTTCATTCTAATGAAGCGTATTGTGAAGATGTTGCTTTCAAATTATCCACCCTCACACTCGAAGGTCACTTTAAGGAATGATGCAATACCTTACCATCCACTTCTCTCAATTTGTTCAAGAAACTAATTAAGGATTTTTGTGAATATTTTGACACGTATGATTATCAAAGTGTGTATAAGAATATCAATAATATTAGATTAAAACCAAATGAACCATTGGAATATTTTGACGTTAGATTCCTACATCTTTGCTATTAATTTCTTGAAAAAGATGTAGACTACGATTTCTTGGATAACAAATTTTGACGATCGGTTTGAATCTCACTTAAAAAATTTGAATTTGAAATTAATAATGATAATGAATTCCATCATGATGTTGGAAATCTTCAAATCCCAAATTAACCAGATCTTATCCCTATTTTTATTCCAACCTTTCTGAGTCATGAGGTGCCCCAACTCTCAGAGGAAGAAATTGTTGAACCTAATATCTCTCACCCTCCTCTAGTTTCATTACCAGATGGAGTGGACCCTTGTGTCGATATTATTCCTCTTAGCAATAATATCGGTGATTAAGAGATCTTTGGTAAAAGAGAGTAGAATTCTCTCGTGGTACATCTTGTTACAGTTCTCTATGAGGTAGGAAAACCAAAAAATAAAGTCAATAAATCACCTCCTCTTGAAGGTGAGACCCAACACCATCCTATTAAACATCCTACAAAATCCATTAATGGATCCTACAAGACAATATCTCACATTTATCCACTTTTAATGACCAATATCTCACGCGGGATGACACTGAATATTTGAATGATTTAATGGAGCCTAATGTGAAGGATTACCCATTGTTTCCTCAAGATTACATCAATGAGAATAATCTAAATCTTGAATCAGATTTGATTGCCAGTAATGTCTCTTTAAGGGAATATTTTCATCCTTTATCATTCCCACCTCATAACTCCTTCTGCCTTGATTCACTTGATTAATCCATTCTGCCAACAGTCATTTCAAATGACCTTGATTCTGATTCTGCTCGGTCAATTAATGATTAGGTGCAAGGTGGAAACATTTCAATTATAGACGAGAAAAAGAATGAAAGCACATATAATCTCTAATCTATCTTCTAAATCCCACTATCTCAAAACCATGTTTCTACATTCATTGTCAATGGGGAGTCTAGTGTTTTGACTAATTAGTCGAGTGAAATCAAAACTCTTACTGAAAAATAAGGATTAAGAAATCGTTAGCTTGTTGACAATGACCTCATTGATACATGTGATGATGCATATCCATGTACATTTGTCGATTTATTGACTGCTCAAGAAGATTCAAACTCATAAGATTTAGATATGGAATCTGATTTAATAATAGAATAATTTCTTACAAGAATCTCTTCATTGCCTCTTGTGTCCTCATGCATTTAATGTTGAAAATATGCCAAATCCTCCAAATTCTCAATCTAACAAATTACATTTTGAGTTGATACAAGGAAATAAGGGTTCACCTCTAGAAGATAAAAACAATGTAATTATTGATCAGCCTATTTATAGCTTGCAATCACCAACATTGAGTGGAGTTAATTCTTCAAGTTGTTCATGAAATCCCTCTAATATATACATCTTCAGATATAAGACTAGAAGAATCTTACGAATTGAGTAATTGATTTATTGACGTTGAAATATGTGCTCAAATTGATGAATCCAAAAATACCTATCATATTAATAAGGATCTAGTTGTTGTAAATAATGCTAATCTGACTAAGCCCTTGAAGCTTTTTTATCTAACATTTTAAGGTTCAGAGAATCGTCAGGAGTTCGAGGCACTTTAGCTTCTTTTTTTAATGGTTATGTTAGGTTCTCGCGATCCTAATGGGATACTTGAACTAGGGTAGGTCAATATTTTCTCACAAGGTTCCTTTCTCAACATTGTCTCACTAGATGTAGGCTCATTCTTGAAAGGCTTTCAACATTTTCAAGTTAGTTCTCTTAATTCTCAAGATAGAGCCTTTGATCAGTGAAGAGATTCTTATTTATAAATTTATATAGTAATTAGAATGTGAGAGATAGATTTCTATAGAGTTTCCCACAATTAAGAGATTCTTGTTTTGTTAATTACTCTTCATACAAACAACCTTTCATTCCTCTTGTATTGAATCTAGGGTTTGAATCTTTATCTTTCACAAATGTACAGTTTTCCAAAGTTTGTCTTGGTGATTATCAAGACAAGGATGCTCATCAACGACAAGATCATGTTCAGTTACACTCTTGAGTGAATAATCAACTCCTCGTCTCTCTTTTCCATGTTATGAAGTTAATTATTTTTGTTTTACACAATGCATCCTCAACATTACTAGATATTTAATCATTTTGCGAAACAAAACATACATTATGACACATTAATTCCTCAAGCTAATATGAATATTAAATATGATTTGATGCATGTCTCTTCTAGAGAATCTCTTATTCTTATGTTAACCGATTCTCACTATTGGTTGTATATTGAGTAATTTTCCACCCCTAATTTATTAATATTTAATCATAATAATATATTAAAACTAAATACTACTAATCACAATTTAGTCTTATAAGAAACAACTTAAATTTTTTATTCTAATATTTAATCAAAAATATATAATTAATAAATTTTCTATTTCGTACCTTTTTTTAGTGAAAGCATACATTCTTATTTTCCATATAATTTCGGACTCTTTAATCGAAACATACTTTCTTATTTTCCATATAACTTCCCACTTTTGTCGGGTATAGAAATAATTTAATTTATCAAAAACTTTCGAATGATTTGTCATTAGTTTTTTTTTGGTCGTACTCCACTACGTTTTTCATTAAGATTGTTGGGTGTAATGGGGTAGGCTTTTTTATTAAGATCATGTGTTAGTTTTTTTGAAAATGTGTGTTATTTATAGGTGATTTGTCATGAACTTTATTTATTATAACTTAAATAGCATTGATGATATATATAGTGAATAATTGGTTTAAAAAATCCATATTAAGTATATTAAGATTCAATATTTAAGTTTCGCTCATTCTTAGGTGCTTAAGTAACTCTCGAGGGAGGGAGGTTGTGGCAGAATACAATAAATTTTGTTTTTTTTTCAATATTCCAAGGCTGCATTGTGAGCCTTTTTTTCTATAGTGTCTCTCCTGAAATTTGGTGGTATTGGTTATATGAAGACCTTTGATTTTCTCTTTTTCCGTATTTGACATGAAGATTATTTTGTTTGTATTTTGCGGAATATTGGAACTAGAACAAATAGTAAGCATAACTCATTGCAGGTTAGGTTTTTTTTACAAAAAGTATGTTATTTTACAAGTTTGTGGTGACTCTAAATTTATAATTGATTTATTATTAGAGTACAAAAACTTGAAGGAGAGATGCATTTTTTAAATCTATCTTTTCAACATATTCCTAGGGAACGGAACGCTCTAATTAATTCTTTATCAAAGAGGGATTGTCTCAACCGAAGAAATATATATATATATATGGGAAGGTACAAACATGATGAAAAGAGGAGAGATTTTACTTTTCTCAGGGTTCCAGTTTTTTTTCCTCAATCAAGTCGAAGCTTTCAGAAATATCTTTCTTCTTGTAAATCTATTCAAAAGACTACATTTTCTTGTTTTGGAAAATACTACTCTCAATATGCGAAGAGGATTTGATACAATGAGTTTTCTACTCTGTTTTTCTTGGCTAGGTATGTTAGCAGTCTCCCAAAACATGACTACGAAACATTTTTTACTCGCACTAAATGTTTTATATATATATATATATATATATATATATATATATATATATATATTGAAATTGTTCTTAATTTTATAGTTCCTACTTGTAATGTAATTTAGAAACATTGCATCCAACATTAAATATATGCATATAGTCTTCTTATTTTAATAAAAATATAAAAAAAAAATCATAAAAAAATGTATATGTAGTTTAATTTAGAAGAATTGCTTCCAACATTAAAGGTATACATATAACTTATTTTTTTTATTAAAAAAAAAAATTACCCTCGAGAATGGAATTAATTCCAAAGATTCAAATGCTATATTTAAAGTATATTTGATCTAGATTTTCCCTTTTTAAGCTATGGAATTGATTCAAAAGATTCAAATGTTATATTTAAAGTATATTTGATCTAGATTTTCCTTTTTTAAGCTAAAGATTTTTATTACTTTTTCTTTATCAGTAGAAAAGATTTTAAAAATCAATTTGTATTAATGTATGAATTTTTTATATTATTTTAATAAATATTAATTAATAATAATATTTATTTTTTATTCTTATAAAATAATCCAGAGTCATATTGGCAAAAAAAAAAAAAATTATTATTATTATTTTTTAAATCAACAATTTATTAATATTAATTACATATTTTATTAATAATAATAATTAAATTAAACATTAATAAATACTTGACATCAAAATTCATAATTATTTTTAAAAAATATCATTATTTTTTAAATAAAAACATATATAATTTCGATTAATTAAAAACATATCTATCTTTAATTACGCTGTAAGGCGTATTTATTTGAAAACAACTTTGCTGAGTGCATTGTTGTCATAAGTTGTACCATTCGATTCTGTGTTCGACGATTAAATCAGAATTGGCCATTGATTCGAATTCTGACGGTTGACAGTTGTGAGGCCGTTGGGACAGTTGCGAATTTCCCAGTGTTCATCAACCGATCATAATCCGAAGCCCCAAACAAAATGAATAAAAATTGAATATGTGTGTCTTTGTTTATCATTCAAACTCTAGCACTTCATGCAAACTCCCGAGATCGATGGAGCTCTAAGAACCATCGCGGAAGTACTGCTTCTCCACTCCGTGGTTGTTCATCTCAGCAGCCGTATCAGCGTTCTTGTCGCCCTCCATCGCAGGCTTCGGCTGCAACGGCTGATACGTAGCATAAATTCCGACTGTTCTTGCATAGAAAATCACCGTCGATACAAGAATCGCGGCAAGATACCAGATGAATTGTAAATTAGCGAGCGCCTTGGCCCGCATTGTTGCTTCGTGGCTAGCACACTTGACCACATCGTGGCCTTCAGTGCGCACCATGTGGCAACCCTTTGGGATGAAGGCCGGAATCCAGAGCATGAATCCCATGTGAATGAACCACAACCCCTGGAACACCAACGATGCAGAGCGCACCGTTGCCACTAGAACGCTCTGCGGCAACGGAATCTCAAGCAACGTGGCCGACAAGGTGACGACGCAAATGAAAAGAATGAGAAGGTACTGAACTGAACTTTTATCAGAACGGTAGGAATCATTGATAGCATTTATAGGAGTGGGCTCTATAATTTCAAAGGCGGCCAAGTAGGCTTCTGCTTTCGTAATCGCTGTCGACTGAACATTCGCATAGTTCCTCTGTTTCAATGCCATGTCATATTTACCATGTCATCATTTGCATTTACTGTAGGTCCACGTGTCTTTACCTTTTCTGACAGTTTGTTTTCTTTCATTTTCATATAGGTGAAAAGTGCTGACTGATACGACAAAACAAAACTTTCAGGGGTTAAGTAGCCATAAAAAAAATTTCACTGTTCTCTACATAAATTTCATACTTATTTTTCCAGAATCTCATGACAGAAATTATCTTGTGTGCAAATGCTAAAGCGAACGAAATAAATGTGGGTAGAACCTTATTCATATTTGATGGCTGACAAAAATTTAATATTTTGCGGCTGACATACAGTAAATTTAGGAGGTCTTGCGAAGATTCTATTTTAAGGATGGGCTGCCGATTGTGAAACTGCACCTGCTTGGCTATTATAAGGAGGGCTGCCAGTCACCACTACATTTTATATATAATCAATCATACACTTTGAAATCTTATTCTGCCCTTCATGTCCCTTTCCGGAAACCTCACCCATCGTTATTAGGTGAAAACACTGCTTTGACTGCAAAGTATTTTTTTGTTTGGTCTATTTTCTATATGCATAATGCATGATGTACCTAATCCTTCTACAAATGTGCCTATTTTAAGGATTGGCTACCGATTGTGCAACTGCACCTGCTTGGCTATTATAAGGGATTGACATTTTTATTTGTTGAATTCAACAGTCTAGTCTTGGAGATTTTAAGTTCTGCAGTTCTGGTGTGGATTTTGTGCAGAGATATGGATTTTTCAATAACATAATTGCTTTGGGCAGATGGCGTTTCCTTTGCAACTTCTGGTGCAATTGCTAATTTTTATTAGGGACCATAAATTAATGATAAAGTGATAGATTATTTTCAAAAAATATTCACGACATTCATTATGAGTATCAATTAACATTTTTTTTTATTCTCACCTTGTTTTCCATGAGTTCGTTATCTGCTATCTATTCACATTGTTTCTTGTATGTACAATATGGTTTACAATCCATTTTCTTCAAATATTACGTTTTATTCAACTGCCTGACAGGGTAGCGACGCCATGTCTGTAGGGTTGCTCACCACCCATGCGCCACTAGCTACCTCTCCACCATTGAACTCGAACTATTCCTGGAAAATTCTTTGAATTTTCCCTCATGGAATTAACCGCACTTCGACTAACAATTCTTTGTTTAATTTGTGTACATGCATGCGGTCCACCGTAGCCAAGGCCTCACCCAACGCTGCCCGTCTTCGTGCAAAACATTCCCTACTTCTTGATGACATAATACGAGGGAATTTTCCAATATTATTAACCTTTTATTCATTAAAGAAGTTAGCATGATCAAAACTTTTTTCAACTAAAAAAAACAATTTCTGTAAGCATTTTCTTACACCTTAAACTATAAATGCTTCCATTAAAATGTTTAAATTATTTAACTAATTCTCGATGTAAGCTTCTATAGTTCAGCAGCTCTTCTAAGAGGTTTAACTAAAAGTTTAAAGTATTTAATTGTTTCTCGACGTAAGCTTCTATAGTTCAGCAGCACTTGTAAGAGGTTTAATTAAAACTTTGCATACAAATTAAAACTTTACAACGCAATTAAAACCTTGAGTACAAAATTTCATCAAGTTGTCTTACTCATTTTAGGAGAGCCGAGCACCCTACTATCCCTTTGCGACTCCACCCAACAAAGTACAAGAAACAACAACAACAAAGTAGAATTTTGCATAAATATCAAATTCGGATAACATGCAAGCCATTTTGGGTTGCACAGAGTGGGAGTCCCCATTGAGAGGTGAGCAGATGAGAACAATCACTGGTAGGGTGGAAAGATGGGAGGAAATGGAGTTGAAATCAAGATCAAGGTTACCTGCAGAAGCATTATAACCTACACAAACCACCTAATTTATAAATTATATATATTTTTAGGTAGACAAAAATGACACCAAAAAATATATATATTACAACTTATAAAATTAATTGCTCACTCAATGAATTATATATGATGTATAACATTAAATAAAATATCCTCAAATTAAATAAAATAGGACCCAACAATTTCACAATGTTTCTCGAATTTATATGTCACAATGCATCTCGAATTTAACAATTGAGTCGTCAAAATAAATAAATAAATGCTATAAAAATTTATAACCTACACAAACCACCTAATTTATAAATTATATATATTTTTAGGTAGACAAAAATGGCACCAAAAAATATATATATTACAACTTCTAAAATTAATTACTTACTCAATGAATTATATATGATGCATAACATTAAATATAATATCCTCAAATTAAATAAAATAGGACCCACCAATTTCACAATGTTTCTAGAATTTATATGTCACAATGCATCTCGAATTTGCATCTCTAATTTAACAATTGAGTTGTCAAAATAAAAAAAATGCTATAAAAAATTAAAACCTACACAAACCACCTAATTTATAAATTATATATATTTTTAGGTAGACAAAAATGGCACCAAAAAATATATATATTACAACTTCTAAAATTAATTACTTACTCAATGAATTATATATGATGCATAACATTAAATATAATATCCTCAAATTAAATAAAATAGGACCCACCAATTTCACAATGTTTCTCGAATTTATATGTCACAATGCATCTCGAATTTATGCATTACGGCGTTTCCTTTGCAACTTCTGGTGCAATTGCTAGTAATCTCACTTTACCAACTTATTAATTAAAACAATATCTAACTTTAGGAACTTTCCTTAGTTGTACATAATGTAACATTTTAAAACTAGTAGTGGTTTGTATAATAGTCACTAATATTCATGGAGTACCACGTTCAACTATTTATTGGTAATATTTTTTGTCTTTCTACTTTAATGTTGTTTTTTTTTTTTTTTTTAAATCAAATTTATTTAAAATTTAGTAAAGATGTGTTGGAATTTAAAATTTAAGTTGTGTAGTTTGTAATATCCAAGTACTTTAAGAGTTTTTCAAAGCCTTCAATCTATTTATGCATTGTAAAACACATTTTAAATAACTAAAAATCACAATTTTGCCAAAAATTATATCTCTTGATTCTAATGCAAAAAAAAAAAAACCAAGACTTAGAACAATTAAGTGTAATTTTATATTATCTTATAATATTGTTATTTACAAAGTTTTCTCTAAAATTGTTCAAGATATAAAATATGATTTTTACTTAATTTCTATATCTTAGCCTTAAATCATTTGTAACTATTGATAGTAAGTACTATAATAAGGACTTCCACCCTACCGATTTATTTGGCCATTACAAAGAGTGATGACATTGTAGACTTGTGGGATGTGTGATATTTTCTCTAGATTATTTATGATAATATGATATATTTTTCCATAGGAGTAAGGATATTGTTAAACAAATGCTTAATAGGGTCACATTAATAATATTCCCTTTTTTTTCAAGGTTGAAAATAATATTTACAATTAATAAAGTTGGAACTCTTTAATAGATTGGATATTTGATTATATACTATCATATTTCATGTACCATAGATGATATTCAATCATGTTTTATAGAGGAGTGTATTGTCCTCTGCCACCTTGTAAAAATGAGTAAGAATGAAACCTTACTATAGGGATTGTCCACTCAAACTAGCACATATGGTTGATGTGGAAAAACCTTCCACAATGAAATCAAAGTATTTTCTTTGCATCTTATGCCTTACCACGTTCTTTGTGAAGTCATTACTTAGGCTTCTCCAATAACAACTCTAGGTTCATAACTCCAATTGTTGGCCTAGAACTTCACTAAGACAAAAACCATCGATTTCTTATCATTTAATAATCACCAATATTTATACATTTTAAAAGACTGCTAGGAGATAGTTATATAACTTCTCTCCATATGGTAATAACAGAAATTAAGTTATAACTATCAAAAAATCCCAAAGGATTAGTTTTAACACCCCCCCTAATTCGAAGGGATATTTGACATGCCAAGTAAAGATCTAAACTTTCCAAAATTGTCATGTACTACTTTTTTGGTAAATATATCTTCCATTTGTTATGAAGTAGGACAATGTGTCAGATGAATTGTTTTGGCCTCTACATGATGTCGAATCAAATGATACTTGGTGTTGATATGTTTGGTTCGATCATGGAACTTAGGATTCTTGGTCAATTGAATCACAGAAGACTTGTCAACAAATAGAGGAGTTGAGGCATTTTGTTTCTCCTGCAAATATTTGAGTATTTTCCGAAGAAAAATGATTTCCTTAGTGGCTTGAGTTGCTGCAACATATTCGGCTTGGGTGGTAGAATCAGCAGGAATGGATTTCTTGCGTGATCTCCAACTGATGGTTGTTGATCCAAGATTCATCGAATACCCAAAAGTTGAGACTCCATTTTCTTTATCTCCATCAAAATTTTAATTTGAATAACCAACAAGATGGAAGTCTAAAAATTTGGAATATTTTATGTGGTAAGTTTGAGTTCCTTTTAAATATTTCAAAACTCTTTTTGCTGGTACCCAATGCCCCTCACAAGGATGATGCATAAACCTGGAAAGTATTCTGACAACAAAGGTTATATCAGGATGCGTAATAGAAAAATAATTAAACTTCCAACAACTTGCCTTTACTTTGTTGGATCTTCAAACGACTTTCCTTCTTTGAAAGTGAGTTTCAAATTCTGCTCCATTAGAGTAGCAACATGATTACGTTCTGTCATACTATATCTGTTCAATAACTTATGAACATATTTCTTCTCAGAGATGAAAATATGTTGTGGTTTTTTATCAAATTCAATACCAAGATAATAATTAAGTAAACTTAAATCTGTCATATCAAAAAAAAAAATTAATTCCTTCTTTATAGATGATATATATTCATCATTGTTTCCTGTGATCATCAAATCATCAACATATACAACTAGATATACAATTGATCTGCCGACCTTTTTAACGAAAAGGGTTGCATCATCTAGGTCAAAATTTTTATAGTTTAATTTAAGAAGATGTTCAGTTAACTTCTCATACCATGCTCTTGGCACTTGTTTCAATCCGTACAAATATTTCATTAGTTTGCAAACCTTTTTTTATTTCCCTTTAACGCAAAAACCTTATGGCTGAAACATGTAAACATCTTCTTTCAAATCTCCATTTAAAAAGGCATTTTTGACATTCATATGATGAATTTTCCATTCTTTCTGAGCTGCAATAGCAAACAAATATCTAATAGTGCCCCATTTAGTTGTTGGAGCGAAAGTCTTTGTATAGTCGATACCCTCTTTCTCTGCATATTCCTTTGCTACAAGTCTTGCTTTATGTTTATCTAGCAAACCATCAGCTTTAAACGTAGTTTTATAAATCCATTTGCAACCAATAGGTTTGATGCTAGCAGGAGGATCCATCAACCTCCATGTGCCATTTTTTATTAGAGCATCATATTCCTTTTGCATTGCATATTTCCACTGTTCATAACTAGAGGCTTCTTCAAAGCAAGTAGGTTCACAATCCATAGAAAAATTAAATTCACAATGAGAATAGTTACCTGAGGAACTTCAAATGTTCGAATACGAGTTGACCTTCGCAAATGTTGTGTAGGAATTTTTTTAGGAAGTTTCTCATCTTCTTCATCTCGCTCAATTCTTTCCATTTCTGCCATTGTTTCTGTAGAAACACTTTCATCAACTAATTCCTCATCAGCAACAACAGAAATATCATCATAAACCACAACCAATTTCTCATCATTGAGAGATGGAAACTCCACATACTGATCTAATATAGGAATCCCCCCTTCAGGATGGGGAAGTATATTATCTTATTCATAATAAAACTTTCAAGGCACAAAATTTTCTTTTTGATTAAGTTTTCTATCAACAGTGAGGGAATATTTACCAGTTTCAAGAAAAATGACATCTCTTGACAAAATAATATTTTTGTTTTCTTCATCATACAATCGGTATGCCTTAGAAGTCATGGAATACCCTTAAAATATACATTTTCTACTTCATTCAATCATCTTATTCCTCTGAGTTTAGGAATCAAAGCATAACATTGAGAACCGAAAATTATAAAATGTTTAACAGTAGGAAGACGACTATACCAAATTTCATATGGAGTTTTGTTGTTAATGAAAGATGAAGGGCACCGATTTCTAATGTATGCCACAAAGAGCATGGCTTCTCCCGAAAAAATTAATTTTACATTCTTAAAAAACATCATTGACCTTGCCATATTAAGCAATGTTCGGTTCATTCTTTCAGCAACACCGTTTTTTTGCGGATTATATGGTGTTGTGGTCTGGTGTTTGATGCCATTCTCTTGAAAATATGTTTCAAAAGCATGTGAAGTATATTATCCTCCATTATCAGTCCTTATAGTACTAATAGTAAGTTGTGATTCATTTGTTATCAAGAGATGAAATTTCTTAAAAGCATAAAAAACTTGTGAGTATGTATTTATTTCCATTTGCAGTTGGTATAGGCATTGGACCACATAAGTCAAAGTGTATGAGACTTGATTTTCTTGTAGCTCTAGACTTAGAATTCTGAAAAGATTGTTTGTGATGCTTGCCCAATATACAAGAATTACATGAGGTCAATTTTCTGGGAACTGTTGGAAGTCCCTTAATCCCCTGTTGTTTCATAATATGAGTACTTTCACAATTAACATGACCGAATCCTACATGCCATAATAAAGAAGATGACAGAGTATGATTTTGTTGAATCAAATAAGTTGTGTTTAATGGAACAGATGACATACCATGCAACTATAATAATTTATCTTCTTCCACACCAGGAATTACAGTTTTATTGTCAGATTATCTTTTAATTTCTACTTTACCATCAAATATTTGAATGGAATGTCCCTGCTATCTTATTTGTATAAGAGATAACAAATTTCTTTGGAACTACGGAATGTAAAGAACATCATTAAAAATATAATTTGGAATTCCAGGAATTTTTAACTGAATTGAACCAATCCCTGATTGTTTGATTTGGGACTTATCAGCAAGATACACTACTCCGTCAATATTATCACTAAATTGATCAAGAAAATCTCTTCGAAAGGTCATATAACACGGGGCACCTGTGTCTAGAACCCAACTGTCATACCATGAAGAAAAATAAGTACTAAAAACATCTTCCATGTGGAAATTACAATGTGCGACAACATAATGTGCCTTCTCAGAAGACTGTCCTCTGTCTGGAATTATATGATCTTTCTTTTCAAGAAATTGTTCTCTTTTTTCATTAATTTTCTCCTAGGGAATTCTACAATTTGCAGCAGTATGTCCAATTTTTCCACATCTAAAACATTTTACACCTGGTTTATCAGAAAAATTTCTTTGTTTCTCATTTTTCTATCTATCTCCCTGCATATTTCTACCCCCCTGCCTCTAAATTCTTCCTATGTTGACCTCTATTACCCTTTGTATTTCCCAAATATTCCTCTTGAGTTTTTTGGTCTTTTTGAGCAAGGCATAGGGTTTCGGTATTAGAACTATGTGATGCTTATTTCTTTCCAAAAGCCTTCTCTCTTTTTGCAATTTTCCCTACTAACTTGTAAAAATCTATATCTTTTACTTACCCACTAGCTTGGAGAGATTCTAAGTAGTGTGAATAACTAGCGTAAAGAGCTTTTATAAAGGAAGTAAATGGAAAATCAACTTTAAGTCCAGTACATTCAATTTCATGATTGATGCCTTTAATTTCAGAGGCAAGTTTTGGAGGATCATTATCGCTCATTTCCAGATTAAATAACTTCAACAATAACTGAATTATCTCCAATTCAAAATGTGAATCATAAAGCTCTTTTAGTTTTTTTATGGCATCATAAGTTGTTTTACTCTGAGTAATGTATCTCCTTACCTCTTCGGAGACTGATGCAGATATTAAGGCAAAGGCCTTCTTATCCTTACTTTTTCAGATTTCGAGTTGTTTTCAATGATCAGGATGCTACGATGCATTCTCTCCTTCTCCTTCACAGACTCCATCCCATAAATCATTAAAGATAAGAGTATTTTTAACTTTCCTAAACCACTCTTGGCAATTTTCCTTTCCGGAAAGGACAACCCCAATTAAGGACACCAAGGAGTACATTTTTTCTTAGATAATCTTATAATTTTTTTTGTAAAAAAATGTTCTAAATCACTGCCACAGAATTATTCTAAAAAACTTTACTGATTTCTCTTAAAAACACAATTGAACTTGCAAATTCGGTGATATTTTTTATTTATCACTAAAAGACACTGATTTTTCTTAAATAAAAACTTTGTTTTAATTACAACAATTGAATCATTCAACGCTTCTGCTTCAACCAAAATCTCAACCACAAATTTCTTATAAAAAACAAGAGTTTTTAACTTACTTACCCTTTTGCACTAGGTACACAACATCGCCTTCACTTTGCAACATTCTTGTCCGCCAAAAGAAATAAAACACAGATTTTGCAGGACCCCAAAAATGCACTATTCTAAGTGCATTCAATACAACCGTTGATTGAAGAAGTAGCAAACAGAAAAAGCTAACAGCATAGTCACAGTCTAACTGCACATATTTCTTCAACGCTCGCACAGCCAAATTGCATGTAGAGTTTTCCATAGGGTTGGGGTTTGCATAAATCCAAATGCACTCCCTCTGGATGGTCAGTAAGCACACTCTCTCTTCAACAATGGAGGATCCGGTGTTTGAAATTAACTAGCTCCGATACCACTGTTGGCCCAGAACTTCACTAAGACAAAAGCCATTGATTTCTTATCATTTAATAATCACCAATAATTATACATTTTAAAAGACCACTGGGAGATAGTTATATAACTTCTCTCCATACAAGAATAACAAAATTTAAATTATAACTATCAAAAAATCCTGAAGGATTAGTTTTAACATCAATGTTATTGTATTATTCGGCTTATAGAATTAGGACAAAATGAATTGCAAACATGATTTTAAGGTATTTCATTCATAATGTTCCATAATCTTTGAGTGCACACACATTTGTTGAAATAATTGGTCTGAATATCCAATTAGGCTTTTTCTTGAGGAAGATTCGAACTAGGTTGCATTCATCCTCCATTTTTCTTGTTTTCAAGAAGTGACTTGCATGAACAATTCATGTACACTTAAAACCCATGTTTCAATTGCAACTCTTTTTGTATTGTCATGAAATAGAGTTTGGCAATGACATAACATGCATTTGAACTAAGAAAACATGTCACACGTGAAATTTGAACTGAAATAGCAGAGTTAAAAATTATTCCTCACAACCACCCAAACTAAACCCAATTAACTAAGTGCTAATAATTTGTGTCATTTATTAAAACCACTTCTCATTACAAAAAAAAAAAAACACACTAAATTTCAAATTATTAATCTTCCTCACTAATGCTTTATTTCCATGTTAATACAACAATTGCATACATTAATTAATTCCTTGAACCACATTTGACATCATTACATAATATTGAAATCCAAATTATGTTAATGGTAAAACCAAATTGTGTTAAAAAAAAATCAACTATAGAGTATCACTTCCTATTCCAACATGTTCACTTCCTATTCCAACGTGTTCTATACTCGTCAATAACAACTTAGACCATTTAAAAGATCAACTGACTTCATCAAAAACATCAATCAAGTACTAAATAAGCTAGTGTATAAAAAAACATTGAAAAATTAAAATTATTTATGTCATTAACAAACCTATACACAATTCATGAGTAATTTTAACCAAATAAAAAATAACATTAACAAACTTTAAAATATGAAGCAAAATGCATTAACAAACTTTAAAATATGAAGCAAAATACATTAACAAACTTTAAAATAGGAAGCAAAATACATCGAGAAATTAAAGTTTTCCATATCATTAACAAACATATACACAATTTGATGAGTAATTTTAACCAAATAAAAAATAACACTAACCAATTTAAAAATGTGAAACAATGAGGTAATCCATGTGGAAGGAACCCTTGGATGAAGGAGTGGTTATCTGGTTCATGCATGACATTCATGCTATGTTTCCTTACGAGTAGGTAGATCTTAGAATTGTCTTCCTAGGTCTCGCGAGGAGCATGGGTTTGTCATGAAAATTCTTGTTACAAGCGAAGGAGAGAACCACGAGGATATCGAGGCACTTACACTTTATAAGGTTCATATTTCACGTGGGGTTGGCTCTCTTTGAGTAGTTAGTTGTCGGCGTTAAACGAGTCATTTGTTCATCAATTAAATGGAATGAAACGATGGGATGACGCCGAAGGAAGAAGACCTGAAAATATATATATATATAACAAGATTGAAACGATTAAATGAAATAGAGGAAAGGATAACGCTGGGAAGGGACGATTCGGGAGGAAGAGATAACGTCATTTAAATTAAAGTCATTAAATTCAAAATTACTGTGGCAAACTTTTAAGATTATTGCAATTTCCCATTTGCTTAATAGGTGGTCAAGGAAAGAAATGATTTTTTAATAAACTAAAGATAGCAGTAGATCCAAAAATAAAATAAAATAACTAAAAAAATCATTTACTTATTTTTTATATTATTTATTACATCAAGTGTTATATAAAGAATGTTCTCAGATTATTAAATTTTAACATAATTAAAAAAAAATTCCTCAACCCAATAACCATTAAATAATATCTTTTACCTAAATATTATTTTATTATTCTAATTTATATAATGACGCGCATGCCTTTTCGCCATATTTAACAAATAATATCTTTTACCTAAATATTATTTTCTTATTCTAATTTATATAATTGACGCGCATGCCTTTTCGCCATATTTAACGGAGACATATTTGCTTGACTTTTCATCTAACTACCTACTTTTTCTTGCTTGACTTTTCATCTAACTACCTACTTTTTATCGCCATATTTAGCGGAGTCATTATAGTATCGAAATAAGTTACGCCACTTCCTCGTGCGATCTGACGATGTTGGTGAGAGTCCTTTTCGTTGAAGTATGTCACATAGTTTTGACAACGGTCCATAACATCGTGATCAGCTTAACTTATGACCAATATCACTATTACGGTAGAGACAAGACTTACCTAATTTTGTATTTTGACCTTAGGTGGTGATTTGGGCTCTACATTCACTCTCCTTCGTTGTGCAATTTTGATTATTATAATAGCGTGTTATGTATTTAATATATTAAGGCATGGGTATAATATAAGCAAAACTAGGTTCTATTTCACATAATTTAATCACGGTTTGAATGTATAGGCAATCTGTCAACATAATAAGAGGTTTTGAGAATACAATATATTGGGAATCCGGAATTTTTAAATGGCTTATTTCTTGTGATTTATTTAAGAATAAATTGAATTATCAACATTCAAGCCTTAATATTTATGATAAAAAATAGTTATAAATAAATTAAATAGAATTATGTTAATTAAATTTATTATAAATAGTTAGGAGAAATGATTATTAACTTCCTCACTATTTTAAATGATATTTTTCAACACTCAATCGAAACTTTCTTCTCCAAATTAAAAAAACAAAACATTAATAATTAAATATCATTTTAAATAAAAATATAATATTAATTTGTAATAATACATCATATCAATTCTAAATTTAAATCTTTCAAATGACGTTTTCATGTTTGTGAGAATATGTATATGTTAGTTATATGATTTTAATGAGCATGATGGCTAATATTATGTGCTTCCTTATAAAAGATCATTTGTTCAAATCCAAAGCTATTTGAATATACACACTTCTATAGACTTCAACAGTTAAATTGCTATATGAAAATGAGTTTCTTATTTCACAAACAAAAAGATCAATCACACACACACACATCATTTTTTTCAAAATAAATAAAATTTCCAAAAAAAAATTGTATTCTATCATTATGATATCAATTCAACATTATGATGTATAAAAATGTTTTCCTCCAAACTCAAAACCTCTTATAACAATTTTTTTTTTCAATTCATACCATTTATCCAATCTATACAAAAATATATCTTATTAAATTACTATTAACATAATATATTTTATTAAATTAATATAAATATTCTCTTCATCTTATCATGACTTGTGATATAAATGTTTCAATCATTTTCTCATGAATTGTTATTTTAGTAGTAAAGAAAGAGTTCATTGTCTTCGTTATATATTAATTCACTTTCATTTTTACTCGGTCAGCTTATTTTCCCTTGTAAAGTTATATATGAATTCTTGTTAGCTTTTTTTCCCTCGTAATTTAAGTTAAATATGAATTCTTGTTGCTATTTCTTCCTCTTAATTTATAGATCCACATATTAAATTTATTAAATGCATTGTTTTTTTTTCTAAGTAAAACTAATTCTATTATATCATCAACCATAAGTTACATTGTGCATCCTTGGAAATGGACAGGTCCATTTCGGAGGGAATAGTCAAAAGACTACTGTAAAAAACTAGACTGCCCCTAGAGGGGAAACTAGCCTTGATAATCCAAGGAAAAAAAGCTGCCCTTAGTGGGAAAGTAGCCTTAAAACTGTGCAAAATGAAGCAAAAAGAACTAACAAAGGTAACATGAAAAACCACCATACTGCAAAAAACCGAAGAGAGAATGCTATGGAGAACCTTCATGCTTGTTGTTGGAGGGAGATGCCTCTTCGAGAATATGACAAATGTAGTCATAGTCTAGAGAATCGAGCCCAGGCTCAAAGTCCTCATGCGGAGCGCGAGGAGATACTGGAAGCCTGAGGCGCTCCACTGGAGTGTCCTGAATGGCTTCGTCCCGCAGAGTGGCTGGAATGTCCAGGGAGGTGTTCAAGTTAAAGTCATCATTCCGCAAGGAGGAGCTCGAATGACAAAGTCCCGAAAGATGCTTATCTTCTGCAGGCTTGATATCAATATCTTCAGAATTGGAGCTGGAGGCAGGCTGCATGGGGAGAGCTTTAGCTTTTGAGGGAGGAAGGTTGGCTCTGCGGGGATGGTGGATTTACGGGCCCGCTTTTTATAGCAGGAAGAGGGAGGAGCAGAGGGGTCGGGGAGCAGCAAGGGAGGCGAGGCAGTCATGAAGTCAGGGGGCGGCAAGTCTGTCATGGCCCATTCCACAAGGAGATTCTGGTCCTAGGGGAAGGTATTGGACAGAGGAGGACGCGAAGGGAGACCCCTCCCCCTAGCTCGCCCACAGCGTTGCTGGTGATGACGAGGCATCGACGCCGACTTGGGAGAGAAACCAGACAGCTGAGGAACTATTGTAGAGGCAAAAGCCCAGAAGCCTCTCGCCTGTGCAAGGGAGGGCCGAAGCCAGAAAACCAGAGGGAGAGCAACCAAAGCGGGCGAGAGAGCCAGAGAAACAATGAGAGTGCCGAACAATATGTTGTAGAGGAGATTTATTTTGAGACTCGCCGAGTATGTCACATGGAGGGTGGCAGATGGGGCTTTAAAGCCCATTCCACATGGAAATTTAAGGCGATGGGCGTCCCAATGCCGAGGCACATGGGGCTTTAAAGCCCATTCCACACGAACATTTAAGGCGATGGGCATCCCAATGCTGAGGCACTTGGGCGCGTCGTGTGGTGATCCACATGGTAGCTCCATGTAGCCTTGCTGAGATATCTAGCACCTGCATCTGGGGGAGGGAAGTCACTGTGCACCAATTGGGTGCATCCCTGAATGAGAGCCTCATCATCGACGGAGGATAGAGTGCCCACCCAAATGGGTGAGGAGTGGGTGACATCTATGTTTGAAAGGAGATCCGCTACCTTGTTAGCAGAACGTATAACATGGTGGAAGTCAATAGCCGTATCAATGCAGATCCTCTACATGAGCATGTTGATCTGTGTGGCCAGGCACCAACTCTTGATGAGTTTGGTGGTTGAGGAACCCGCTTGGAGACGCTTTGCCATTTCAATGAGAATATGAGAGTCTCCTTCGATGATTAAGGGGTAAAGGTGCTAGACTTTTTCCCAAATTCCGTCAAGTTGGTGGGGCAGAAGAGTCAAGCTGTAGGCCTCCTTAGTGGAGAAGGTAACAATGGTGGTGTAGCCCCAGCGAATATTGTCTGGTTCTTCAGAGATCCGCACTTGTTGTTTATTTAGTTCCTCTGCGATCTCGTTGGTGAGATTGAGTCTGAAGTGGGACTGAAGACTGTTTGCTGAGAGCCACTATCGGAATTGGCCTGGGGGGTTGGTTGAGTTGTTCCAGAAGGTATTGACGCAAGGATGTGGAAACTGCTCCTAGGTGCCTCGCCAGTCAGAGTCGGGGAAGATATCGAACAAATTTGGCATTTGTTGCCAAGAATTGTGCCGAAAATTTTCTGAGCTACCTGACCTGACTTCCCAGAAGATGTGGTTGCGAACAAGGGCTCGATGCTAATTGGCCGCTCTCCAGATGAGGGAACCTGCTTGATCAGTGTCAAAGAGAATGAGGCTGCTTAGAGACCAGTTACAGGCATATTTGGCTGCCCACATCTGCGACCATGGGCTATTAGTGTTGGAGACCCATTGCCACCAGACTTTTGCTCCCATGACCTTATTGCTGAGTTAAGGATCTCAAAGCCCCAGACCTCCTACTCGCTTGGGGGAAAAAACTTCTTGCCAATTCAAAAGGGCCCATTTCCTTCTCACATTGGTTCCTCCCCATAGAAAATTGCGCTGAATATTCCGGATTTATTTGAGGACCCATTTTGGAGCAGCAAGCATAGAGAAGAGATACAGGGGCATGGACTGAAGGACGGATTTGACTAAGATGAGTCAGCTGGCGAGGTTCAAGGCTCGATGATTCCAAAGAGAAATCTGAGATTCCAATCTGTCTAGCAGATCTTTCCAGGATGAGTGCTTGAGAATGGAGTCAGTGAGGGGGGCGCCAAGATACTTGGAGGGGAGAGCAGTGATAGGAAACCCAAGAATTTGAGCAATGTTACGTTGAGTAATCAGGGGAGTGTTGAAGAAGTAGATTTGGGATTTGGAGTTATTGACCGAGGGGCCAGTCGCCAGAGAGAAGTAGTCCATAATGGATTTGAGGGTGGAGGCTTCTTGAACATAGGGGTGGCCAAAAGGCATGTTGCCATCTAGAAACTGTTGGTGCGAGATGGGAGGGCGATGATGAAGACAGAGTCCCAAAGAGAATGATCTTGAATTCGAGCCTTGAGAAGCCTACCTAATCCTTTGGCCATAAGCACAAAGAGGAAGGGGGAGAGAGGATCCCCTTGCCGGATGCCTCGAGAGGGAGAGAAGGGGGGGCAGGGAGCGCCATTGAGGAGAATGGAGTATAGGGGAGAGGTGATGAGGCTTAGAATCCACTTGATCCAAGTTTGACTGAAACCAAAGGCTGTAAGCACTTGTTGGACATAGCTCCAGCTAAGCTTGTAAAAGTCTTTTGAGAGATCAATCTTAATAAGCATACTTGGAGTCTTATAAGTCCTTAAAGAGTGTGCCACTTTGTGAGTGAGAATGATGCCATCAAGAATGTGTCAACCTTCTACATAACCTGTTTGTTCAGGGGAGATGAGGAGGGGTAGGAGGGTCTTAAGACGATTAGCTATCACTTTGGAGACCAATTTGTAGAGAACGTTGTAGAGGGATATGGGGCGGAATTTGCTAGGGGTGGAGGCTTGATCTTCTTTGGGAATGAGGGAAATGAAGGTGGCGTTAAGAGCGGGGAGAATCCAGTGCATAGATCGAGATTCTTCAACCGGTTCCCAGATCTCCTTCCAGACATCCTCCCAAAAGAAGTGAAAGAAATTGGTTGTGAACCCATTTGGGCCAGGGCCTTGCCATCTTTGAGCTGTGCCATAGCTTGATCCACTTCCTGAAGTTGAACTGGTTTGAGCAGCATTTGGTTATGTTCATCTGTTATCAGTGCAGGGATATGTCTTGTGATTTGATCGATGGCTTCCTGGCGATCCAAGGGTGGCTCCGTGAGCGTGTCCTGGAAGTGATTTAGAAGTTCCTATTCTATCTTTGCATGCGTCTCCATATTCACTCCTTGTTAATTGTGTAGGATAGAGATGCGGTTGGCCATTCTTATTTGTATGGTGGATCGATGAACAAAAGTAGTGTTCTTCCCTCCTTCTTTAAGCCATCGGATTCAGGATTTTTTTTTCTAGAGCATCTCTTCCTGAAGTTCCCTTTCCTCAACCTGTGATTTGAGTTTCTTCTCCTGGGTGTCCAGTTCTTTAGTTCGACCTGAGCTGATGAGTTCTTGTTGGAGCTTTTTCATTTGAACTTCCAAGTCTCATTGTCCGTGGAAGATGTTGCCAAAGGTGCTTTGATTCCAGTGATTCAACTGAGTTTTGATGATTTTTAGCTTCTACTGAATGTTGTACATAATGGATCCATTGTAAGGGGGGATGGTGTGCCACCAATGCACCACCATCTCTCTGAAGCCTGGATGAGGAAGCCAAAATTGCTCAAAGCGAAAGGGCTTACACCGTCCCTAATTTCATCTCTCCCATTGAATTTGGATGGGCCAATGGTCTGATCCAACAGCCAGAAGAATGGAAGAGAAGATATCTCCTCTTGCTTGAATGATGGGATCTGAGACAAGAAAGCGGTCCATCCGTGAAGCAATGTGGTTAGGCCCAATTTTGTGATTATTCCAGGGATGGAGGCCGTTAGCAGTGGGGATGTCACTGAGACGATTGTGGAAGATGAAATTATTGAGATGCAAAGAGTCGGCTTCGAGAATCGCGTGACCTCCATGCTTTTCTCGCAAACTAGTGATCATGTTAAAGTCCCTACCAAGGATCCAATGGGGTTGGGGGTTCTGAGCAGACAGGGCGGCAAGATCATCCAGGATCCGGATCTTGCTAGCAGTAGATTGAGGGAAGTAAACATTGGTGAGGAGGCCTTTGAGACCGGTGCCGATGAGGTGAAAGGAGGCTTGAATGAAGTGACGGGAGGCATGAAAATTAGATAGGGAGAGGAGGGCAAGGTTCCAAGAAATTGCAAGACCTCTAGAGGCTCCATATGAATTAGCAACAATGGTATCACAACCCGGCCATAGTCGAGAGAGAATATAATGAAAAGTAGAACTGGTGCATTTGGTTTCCTGCATAAAGAAGATGGCAGGTTTATTGTGTTTGAGACTATTTTTTATCATTCGACACTTTGAGGGGCTGTTGATCCCTAGAATATTCCAAGATGTGAGTTTCATCATAAACTTGGGGATTTCAGAGCTTTGAAGAATTTCGTCAACTTGGGGTATCCACCAGACTCCACCAGTTGATCGCTAAGTGTGATTAGCCTTTGTAAGTCCGTTGGTCTCCCTCGCTTCCTTGATTCTCCGATGATGTTGATTGTTTCTCTGGGTATAAGCTCCCCTTGGATTATAAGATGGACACTTCCCTTTAGCAGCTGCGCTTTCAATAGCGCTTCCTCCAGGCTTTCAATCTATCTAGGAGGTATGGTATGAAATGATTTTGAATCACAAGATTTTTCCAGCCCAGTTAGGTCGAGATCCCCAAAGTCAATGGATTATGGCTCTTCAATAATGTAAGACTTAGATTATGAGTTAGGGCTTTCCCCGGGGTTCCTGATCTGATTTAGAGGGGATTGGTGGTCAAGATCCATCGCAACATGCGGTTTTTGTAAGTCACTTTGAACAAGTGTGGAGGATGGACTTGGTGAGGATTTTGGGGTTTCAATAGGCCTAGCGGCCATCATCAAAGAAGTATCCAAGCCATCAAGGGGAGGCAGGGATCCAAAGGAGGGAATCGTAGAAGTGGCGAGATCGGAATGAGGCCCCGCTTGATTCTGATCCAAATCAAGATTGGCTAGAATTTGAAAGCTATTACTGGAGGAGGGATTTAGCGAGTTTGTGGAAGGTTGGGGAGGCTCGGGGGGAACTTGATTATTTTTTGAGTGCCTTTTTCGATGAGAGACTCAGGTGAAACCATCTGGATCTAAGGCATTGGGAGGGTCTGAAGGGACGGGGGGTCGATTTTGAGGGAAATCACGGAATAGATGACCATGCATGTGACATTTTATACAGCGAAAAGGAATGCGTTCATAGTCTATGGATTGAATCCATTCAAAATCTTCATGCCAGAGACTTACTGAGTCAGGGAGAGTTTTTTCAAGATGCATATAGACACAAATCCAAGCGTAGGTAGTGTATCTGTTCTTTTTGGTTTCTTCATCAATTTTGATGAAAGTTCCGAGGCAGTTCCCGATCTCCTTGAGTGTGATCTCTTCCCAGTATTCCTGTGGCAAGGAATACAGTCGGATCCAGACAGGTGCCCAATTGAAATCTTCTTTGTCAGGGTTGAATCGTTCCACCCAATCCCTCAGAAAGAGCCCTACTGCATTGAAGAAGTAAGGTCCCCGTTCCATGACTCGATTTTTGTCTTCGTTGCAGGTGAAAATGATATTGAAGAAGCCCTTGGGCCCCAACTAGAGATCCGCCTGCCCTTTTGGCTTCCATTTAGCTTTGATCCAACCGTAGAGGGCCTTCTCAGTTGGCCATACCTAATAAACTTGTCGATCAATGCATGATCATGCATGTACTGCATGTGGTTGTTGATGTGTTCAGTAGGGAAATGGATCTCGGGCCTTTTGGGCTTGATTGGAATGCAGGTAGAGGATTTGGTAGGCTACACATCTTTAGATCTGGTCCCATCATGTGACTGATGCAGAGATTGAGAGGTGGTTGGATCTGCTGCAGACGTCGTGTGAGGGGATGGATCAGATTTGAGAAGTACTAGGGTCAACAGTGCCACGAGAGCCCCCAGAGTTGGGGGGAGTGACAGCCGCCCCCCCCCCCCCTTTGGATCTGCCATGCCAGAAGCAGACGATGTTAGCTATGTAGCCGGCAGCGAGGAGTAGCCAGAAGCAGTGGCGGCACCTGCAGAGAGGCACAGTGAGAACCCTAGGGTTTCAGATCGATTATTAAATGCATTGTTGAAAGTTATATTCAACTTAATTTAATTTCATACATTTTTCATACTCAAAAGGCTTATGATTATATCATTATAATATTTATATAGTTTAATGATATGTTATTTGTTTAGATTTTTATAATTATAGTTTAACTCTTCAATTTTTTTCTTCTTTTTTTTTCATATTTTCTGGTTCATTTTTCCTAAATTTTTTTATAAGTATAGTTTAACTCTTTAATTTTTTTGCTCTTTTTTTTCATGTTTTCTGATTCATTTTTCCTAAAATATAGCATGAATTTGTGTGAATCAAAAGCTTGAGTTATGTAATCTACATGATCTTAGTTTCTCCTGATTTTTCAAAACATTGTATCTATTATCTATTAAAACCGTATTTTCTATTAAAATCAATGTTACCAAAAATTATATCACAACAAATTCTAGCCAAAAAAAAACCAAGATTTAAAATAGTTAAATTGTGCCATATTTATATAATATATAAACACTCACTTTAATATATATTATATAATAGGTAGGAATATTTTTATCTTTTTGGTTGGAATCAACAATATTTGTAGATTGTGAATTTTTGAAGTTTTGTTAAATATATTTAGTACAATGAATAAATACTAATACATTCAATACCAATTTAAGATATCCTTTTAAATATAATAGAAATTAAATGGAAAATATATTTTAAAAAAACTGGAAAATATATTTTAAAAAACCTCATAAACATTTCATAGTTAAACTATAATAAATATACTAATATATTCAATATAATTTTAAAATATCCTTTCAAATATAATAAAAATTGATTGGAAAATAAATAAATAAAAAACTTATAAATATCTCATAGTTAAACTACAATAAATATACTTATGAAAATTTATATAAAATGAAATAAAGTTAAACTTTTGATTTATTAAAAAAATACTTTATAATTATGTTTAACATTATCTTAAATATAATTAAATAAATGTATGTGGAATGAAATGAATAAATTCAGATTCTTTCAATTTTCGTTTTAATAAAATGAAAATCTAACTTAATTGCATTTAATGCACATTCTCTTAATTATATGTGTTCTTGTCAATACGTTTAATTGAGTAAATATGTGTTCATATAATAATATCCTAAGTGATTTCAATATTTATTCATATCAATATAATTGTATTTATTTATTTTTAAATAAATATATGTTATATTATTATTATTATTATTATTTTATAACTTGTATCTATATTAAATCTTGTATTTATATCAAATCTAAATCTAGTTACTATTTAGATTAGGTTATTAGTTTCTTTTTGACCGTAAATGATTAGATAACCTAATTTATTTGGAAGATTAGCATAATCTCAAAATAGAATGTGAAAATAAGTGTACCAAATCAAAGGCTAAACCCATGGTTTAGTAAAAATGAACTCAAGGTTTAGGAAAAATGATCTTTATTGACGAGAAACCCGATATAATGGTTACCATATCCTCCTTAAACGATATCTTGTTATAACTTGGCTTAGAATAAGTAGTTAAGGTTACCTATACCACAACGTGTCATAAATTTTCTATCAATTACCTTCCACTTCTTGGGTACAGGAAACTTGAGGTAAGCTTCATGGGTGAACCAATGTCTCATGGCTTAAGAATAAGACTCCCTTCATAAAAATTGAGTTTGGTATTGCATCAAGGAATTTACAACATGTAAGCGTCTTCTTTGTAGTGATAAACTAGTAATTAAAGAGATATTAAAATGGAATTGAAGTTGAAGAAATGCTCCTATATCAACACCCACAACTATGCAAATAAGTACTACCTTATACTTTCCATATTAAATGTTTCAAGTTTTTTTTGACAGCCAAAAGAAAGAGAAATTGCTACCACCTCTTTCTATACCAAAAATCACAAAATTCTTTTACGGAACAAAAAGAGAAATTGAAAGATTCATAAAGTTGCTAACTACATAGGAACTTGTTGGTATTCGCCACATGAACCTCTTGTAATTGGAAATAATATTAAGGACAATTATTTTTCTTAACATGTTGAGTGCCACTCATACAACATGTAATTGAACACACTATAAATATAATTGGAATATTGATTAATATAAAGAAAACATAATGTTTCCTCCACTTTCATGCCCCTTAGCACTATTTGAAGCTCTTTAAGATCTGTGAAGGGCCTAGTAAACCCTAAAGATGCTAAAGGTGTTTACATAATTCCATGCTCGCGTGGAACCCCTTACAATGGTGAAACTGGTCGATCCATTTATCAAAGAATTTACGAACATGCGACTGACCTTAAACATGGTAGATCTCACTCCTCTGCATTGGCAGAACATGCTGAGAATATCGACCATGACATCTACATTGAAGAAGCTAAAGTCATTACTAGGATTGATCATTTTCATCATTGTAAATTAAGGGAGGTCTTAGAAGTCGAAAAAAGCCCGATGAATCTGAATAGAGACGATGGTTGGAGCATTAACAGGTGCTAGATCCTTGCCCTCTCCTCTTAGTTTTTTTTAAGCCCTTCCTTATTTGTCCCCTTATTAAGTCCTCTCGTGATTTGTTTTATTATTCTTCTTCGAGGTTATTTGATTCTTTATTCTCCTTTTTCCAGTGACCTTTATCCTTTTGGCTTATTTCTTTAACTTATTCTGATTATTAAGATTAATATATATATATATATATATATTAAAATTGAAAAAGATCGACTTAAATTTAATTATTTATTTCTAACCATTATTTTTACTTTATTAATATATATAAATAATTTAAATTTTTTGTTAGATAAGTAAATAAATAATTTTCCTCTTAATTTAGTCAAACTAGTTGTTATACTATAATGGCTCGTTTGATCCTCTCTCATCTATTTAAACTGCAAGCCTTGATCTTTGCTCTTATCTTATCCTGAAAATAAGCCACAATAGTCGATTCTAAACGTATTAACTAAATTATTTTCTATATAATTATTACCAAAAACATTTTATTCACAATTTATAAATCACATAAATTATATCTCAAACAAAATTAAATAATGAAAAATTTGCAATAACATTTTAAACATTTACTATTAAAAAATTCTTTGCATTACTTAACCTCACCCTCAAAATTTATACATAAACATAAAAAGTGAGAGATAATTTTACTTCACCCTCACATGAAATCAAATAAATAAATATATAAATATAAATATATATATATATATATATATGAAGATTTATTTATGCTTACACCATTATCTTCGATATTCGAAACACTATTTTTCTGTTCAAGCCGTCCACGATTAATATAATATAATATTTTTAAAATTACAATTCTGAATTCACACTTTTATTATATTCAATTCTTATAATTTGTAGTTCCCTTTACATATATTAAAATTATTTGAACATTAATATATTTGAACATTATCTTAATATGCTCAGAAATATTCACATACCTCATTATTTTAATATCTCAATAAATACTCATGGCCAACAACAAACACTCAACTTTTAATAATTTCATATAAACTTTTAGAGCCAAATTATACTTGATCTTCTATATATATATATTATGGATGGTTTAAAAATATACGATACGATTAATAGGTATACTGTTTATAAATTTAAAATGTATATTTAGGTAATTTTTAAATATAAATATAAGAAAAAATTTAAATTTTAAGAATTAAATAAAATTATTAATATGAAATTTATATAATTGATTGGCTATATAATTGATGGTTTAGAATTGCAATTTGGTATTTTAGAGGTTTATTCTACAATTTGCCAACTAATGAGAGTCTATTTTGAGAATTATACCGTCACTTTTCCCTACTGCTTGAAATGTCAGGTTTGGAGATAAAATAGGATAAACAGATAAAATAGGATAAACACACGATTCATTGTGTCATCTATGAGATATTGAGATTATAATGAGTTTCGAGGAATTACGAAAGACTACTCGACAATTATTAATTACACTGCTAAGTTTCAAGATCAAAAAGTTTCTCTAAATTAGGGATAAGCAAAACTTCACTTCCCCACTTTATACCTTTGCCTGGTAGTCAACCTTTCTTTCTGTGGCTGTGTGAAAGTACACTCTTGTCATTATATTACTTATGTATTTTTTCATTTTTCTATGGTCGTGGTCAAGTGTTTTACTTGCAGTTCTTACATGGCCCCGCACCAACGATTGCTCGCTCGATGGGGTGGTGCGGCAGGGGCATCCTCCTCAAGGCACATGAACCTATCTAGCTAGGAATTTGTGATGAATTTCTTTGAGGTTTCACCTCTTGAGGTCAAAACCAAAATTCTAAATTTGGAAGCCAAGGAATTTGGAGACCCCAAATACTTCTCAGACTTTGAGATAAGTGGTAGCAATCTCAAATGGGTGTCGGATACAAGAAAGTTTTGGAGGAGACGAATTCATTTTCATCACTCAATCATCACCATATTCAAATGGATAACCTGTTTAGCATGGTTATCTGTGATAAGAAAGTTGATAACTTTAAACTATTTGTTGGAAAGGAGGAGATCAAGCACATGCTGTGGTATATCATATAAAACATGGATGATATAGTGGTAAGGTTGAATCAATTGGAATGTTATATAGTGTCATACTCTAATACTAATTCAAATGATCAGCAAGAAGATGTTTCAGGTATCAACGTTGTACCTCTAAGCACTATTAACGCAAATTCTAACCCACCATAATGCAATTCCCATGCAAATGCCTCCCCGCGCTCACCAATTATCATTCTTGACTAAGCCTCCTGAGACAACTCTTACACTCATGAACTTTGAAGGAATCTACATGTTTGTGTATTTTTACAGAAGTTTTAATACACTTTATGGTTCTTGTTACTTTATGTTACAGTTCATATGTCCGCACTTGTTTGGTTTTTATTTCAATAAACAATAGTATCTCAATGTGCTATTTATATGGTCAGCTTTTGCAATAGTTTTGTAAAGGGTGTCCTGGTTCATAGAATGGAAAAGGTGGAGTCACCCTCACTCATTTTGATAAGTCTAAGTCTAGTTTTCTCTGCTCTATGCACATGGAATAGTGACATCTAATAATTTTGGAAATGTCTAAGTTTTTAAGAAATTTAAATGTAATACTTTATGTAATATTTTTACCTAGAAATATCTAGACATATTTACAAAAAAAAAGGAAAAGCAAAAACTTTGGAAATTATTATTCAATAGATGATGTAAATGCAAAGCTTGAGGATTGCTAATATTTTAGCAAAATAGTTATACAATTGGAAAAACGCCTTAGTTAAGATACCACAATAAAAATTATCAATTGGCTCCATACTTGGGAAAGATTAACAAAAGGGTTATAAATTGGCTCCATACGTGGGAAAGATAAAAAAGAAGGCTTAATTCAACAAAACCCACGAACTATGGAGATGGAACCAATAGAAGGAGTGGAGATCCCTCGAAAATATGAACAAAATGAAATATGAAATACATAGTAAGTATATATTTTATTAATTCTAGAGTTTTATTAAGGTTTCCAAAATTAATTATACTATAATTTCATACGAGTTGTATGATCTGAATCTAAATGTTACTTTTGTTGTGCTAATTTCATCTTCAGAATTATAAATCAGTTGCTGATCATTTGCTTCATGTGCATATGTTTCCTTATGGTTTTTGTGAGTGTTAAACATGTAATTGTGTCAAGTTTTATGTTAAACTCATGAGCCTTTTAACATTAAAACAAAGTACTGAATAACAACAATAAAATGTACTGCAAACCATCAAATGATCCATTAACACAATGTTTTGATGAAGGAGTTCACCCCTCGTGGGCTACATCTCCTTGGTCCAACTTCCATGGCTTGGGCCTCTGTATTAGCTCAAAATGGAAAAAAATGTTGTTTGCAATCCTCTACTGCTCCTGAAACCTGCTTCAACATGCTTAGAATGTCCAAATAATCCAGGATAGACTATTTATGAGCCCAATTTTGTCGAATTTTTCAAAATTTATGGCACAATCAATTTGGCCGAGGAAATCTCATCCAAAACTAGAGAAAAATCCAGTTAATCCCGCTAATTTTTTATTTCCGTCGCAAATGGTAGCCTATGCCAACTCTGCCGCTAAGTTAATCACGGTTTAATTATCGATTAAGTGTGGTTTAAATATGGGATAACCACGGTTAGAGCTAAACACATTGTTAACCAAATCCGCATTTAAAAAAGGATTAGTGCAAATAAACAATGATTAGGGTTAATAAAACTCGTTTTAAAACTTAACTCTGCCATTTTTAATAGTCTCTGCCATATGTCACAACCAAGGGTCATATTCTGAGGGAGTTGGCCCGCGGGGCTAGCCCCCTCATCCTGATCCAGGTGGATATTGGTGGTCACCCACCTATTCCACTTGGGGCTCCACCATTGTCTATTTCAGTTTTTCAGTTTCGGCACAGTTTACTATTTTTAGCAGTTTTTCGGGTCCTAAACTTCCGGAGCCGTTTTGAGGGCTAAACAAACGTTTTGACAGGTTTAAATTTGTAGTCCTCGGATAGATCTTTCTAACGAGGTATGGTGCTGTGACAAACGGGAATCGTATGCCAAAGTTGCCAAATTTACGCCCACGGGAATTTTAGTACCAATTTACCCAAACGGGGCCCTGGTTTGCAAACATACTCCTAGGGTTAGGGTTTGGTACATTTGGGATTTCCCATTGTTTCTAAATGATAAATAGGCCCTAGATCCTCATTGTAACTCGATTCGAGAGGGCACCTTGGCCGCCATCTCTTCTCAGAGATTCGCTACCAGCACCCTAGCTATTTTATTTCCATTATGTCTGTAAGCATCTTTCTGTTCTTTGATATTAATGAAATGAAGTGTTATTTCCGCTGCATCTCTGTATTTATATGTTTATTCTGTTGCGTTCCTGCATAAATCCGGATCAGTGGTATCAGAGGAGTCTTCTTTTTCTCGATCCTTCTTTGCATGTCCCCAACGAGGTCGGGGTATAAGGAGCTAGGGCTCGATCTGGTGGAACCTTTGCAAGATCAGCCTCGCAAACCTCGACGGACGCCCATGGGGGACGAAAAGAAAGATGAGGGAGCAGGAGATCCTATCAAAATATTGCTCAAGGAGGCCCTCGAAAGACAAAGGAACGTGATGATGGATAACTTTGCTCAGATCCTTCAACGGCTACCCACCGGCGACGCATCTGCATCCAGCAGCCACTCTGGAGGCGCGACTCCTTTTAAGGTACAAGTAAATTTTGACATTCCCATATTTGAAGGTCAAATAGACGCAGATGCCGTAGATAGATGGTTGAATCTGTTAGAAGGATATTTCTCGGTTCATGACTTTTCAGACCGGGAGAAGATTATTTTTGCACTCCTCAAAGCCACCCCCCATGTTAAGGACTGGTGGGAAACCTACTGTGAGAACAAGGACCAGACAGAACCCTCTCTGTTCTCGGCTGTACCAACTTGGAATTCTTTCCGAGACGCCGTCAAGGAACAGTACTATCCCGTAGGGAGCTATGAGGACAAGTACATACAATGGACCACGTTGCGACAACAAAGGGATCAAGATGTGCACGAGCTGACGAATCTGTTCCATACCCTGCGCACAAAGTTGGGTATCAAAGATTCAGAGAAACATTTGGTGCTAAAGTATCGCAGTTGTCTGCACAGATACATTCGGGAGGAAATGGAGTTCCTCGACATCTCCTCGCTTGGTACGGCATACCGGTATGCTGCCAAGATTGAGCAGAAATTCAAACAGAAGAAGCGAGACTTTGGATCTGCGAATCAAAAGCAAGGGAAAAGTGCTTCCAAACCGCAGAACAAAGGACAGAGCCAAGGCATGGCAGCTAAAGACAACCCGTCAAAGCCACAAGAAAAGAACAACACCGCAAAGCCAAAGAAGGACACGGGAAAGTGGTGTGAGTTCCATAAGAGCTCCACTCACAACACAAGTGAGTGTCGGGCCAAGCAGTCGCTAGTGGCCGAGATGAGGGCTTATGAGTCAGATGCATGCTCTGACTCCGAATCAGAACCTGAAAAGGCGAATGAAAAAGGGAAACAGATTATTGATGCGGAGCCCAACGCCACTGTTGCCACTGCAAAGATCCAAAAGGAGGAGCCGGAAGATCCAGAGGAGGAGGAACGTCTCTTCCACTCCCAGATGTGGGTAAAGGGCTCCCCGGTACAGTTCATTGTCGACAATGGGAGCCAAAAGAACCTCATTTCAGCAGACGCCGTGAAGCGGTTGGGCTTGCCGACCACGGCTCACCCACATCCATACACCATCGGGTGGCTTCACCAAGGACGAGATCTCCGCGTCAGCCAGCAGTGTCGCCTTCCCTATAGCATCAAGCCCTTCACGGATGAGGTATTATGTGGCGTTGCTCCTATTGATGTTTCTGATGTATTATTAGGACAACCATACTTGTGGAAGCGTCATGCTGTGTATGAGTCTCGGCCTCGTGCTGTTATTGTTGCACAGGAAATAAGTTGTCTGGGATACCCGGTACCACCTCTGGCCTTCTCTTTGGTTTAAGGCAAGCAATGCCGATGGCTCATTTTAAACCGGGGGGGTGGTACTGCGATGATGCGCCCCCGGGGGAAGAAGAAGGCGTGGCCACGACCTACTCAATGGGGCTCCTGCGCACAAAAACAACAACAATGGATGGTTTGACGGAGGAGTACGAGGACATATTCACCTCGCACGAGTTCCTACTGCTTGTCGGTCTGCTTCCCGATTGATCGACCGACCAAAAGGAAGGACGCCGCTACCTAATGGACCGATCTATCGAGGCTACGTACAAGAGGTAGTAAATCAAGGCGGTCGGGGCTGGAAAAGGTCACATCGGACCAAGTTCATCGCCCTGTGGGAGCCCGATCGTGTTGGTACAGAAGAAGGATGGGACGTGGAGACTCTGTATTGACTATCGGGCGCTGAACAAGATCACTGTCCGGAATAGGTACCCAATCACACGGATTGATGACCTTCTGGACCAACTCAAAGGTGCAAAATATTTCAGCAAGATCGACCTGAAGTCTGGGTATCACCAGGTACCAATTGAACCCTCCGATGTGTGGAAAACTGCCTTCAAAGCCAAGGAAGGCCTTTTCGAATGGCTGGTCATGCCTTTCGGGTTGACGAATGCTCCCGCCACCTTCATGAGGATGATGGATGACATCTTGCGGCCATTCACCAACTCATTTGTAGTGATGTACTTGGATGACATTCTGATCTTCAGCCAGACTTGGGAAGAGCACCTTCACCACATCCGACAAGTCCTCCAAACACTGCGGCAACACAAGTTGTGTGCCAATTTGGAGAAGTGCACTTTTGGCATGACCCAGGTTCAATATCTTGGATACATTATTGATGAAAGGGGGTGCATGTGGATCCAACCAAGATCCAAGTCATTCGGGATTGGCCAGCCCCAACCACTATAACAGAGCTTCGCAGCTTTCTGGGTCTTGCTAATTTCTATCGGAGGTTCGTGTTGGGATTCTCTCATATCACTTGGCCCTTGAGTCAAGTCACCAAGGGAGGAGCGAGAGAAAAATTTTTTTGGTCGGAACCTCAACAGAGGGCTTTCACAGAATTGAAAAATCGCCTCTGTTCTGCCCCAGTGCTCACTTTACCAGACTTGCAACAACCATTTGAGATCGAGACAGATGCCTCTGACTATGCTATTGGGGCAGTTCTTACTCAACAGGGACATCCGGTGGCATTTCACAGTGAGACATTGTCTGACACAGTTCGCAAGTATCCCACTTATGACAAAGAAATGTACTCCATTGTGCAAGCTTGTCGACAATGGAAGCATTACATTTTGGGGAAAGAAACAATCATCCACACAGACCACCGGCCCCTGCAGTTCATAGACACAAGGGAAGTTGCAGAATGATCGCCATCAGAAGTGGTCCACATATCTGCAACAGTTTCATTTGAACATCAAGTACAAGAAGGGTAGCACCAATCATGTTGCAGACTGCCTCAGCCGACCACCGATCGTGGCGCTCACCACTGTGCTCAACTCTTGTGGGCACGAGACTTCTAATTGGCCGCTTCTCTATGAGAGTGACCCAGAATTTGGCCAAACTTACAAGGCACTCTTGGGGGGTACGCAAGTTCCAAATTTTCACCTCCAAGATGCAATTTTATGTCACATGGGACACCTTTGTGTTCCTTCAAGCGAGCGTGCCAAGATGATATGGGAAGCACACTACAGTCGAGTCGTTGGGCATTTCGGGGTCGAGAAAATAGTAGCAATCCTGCAGAAGTATTTCTATTGGCCGAACCTTCGAAAGGATGTCGAGAAGCACATCAGATCCTGCATTGCTTGTGCCATTGCCAAACCGACCATCAAGAAGCAAGGCCTATATACTCCTCTACCTACCCCTAGTCGACCTTGGGAATCCATCTCAATGGATTACATGTCGGGCCTGCCTTCTACTAAGCAGGGAAATGACTGTGTTTTTGTGGTCGTCGACAGATTCTCGAAGATGGCCATTATGGCGGCCTGCAAGAAGAATATCACAGCAGAAGCCACTGCTAAACTCTTCTTTGAACGAGTGTGGGTGCACTTTGGGATCCCACGGTCTATCATATCAGATCGGGATAGCAGGTTCCTCAGCACATTTTGGTCCAGCCTCTGGTCGATGTTGGATACCAAGCTCACCAAGTCCACAGCTTTCCATCCCCAAACAGATGGCCAGACAGAGGTCGTCAACCGAATGATTGTACACATTCTGCGCATGTACAATTCAAAGCATCCACGCACATGGGACGAGAGCCTCCCTTATGTACAACATAGTTATAATCGGGCTCTCCATAGTTCAATCGGACATAGCCCCTTTCAGGTGGGCTTGGGATTCCAGCCACTATGTCCCATTGACGTAGCCATGCCATTTGCAGCTGCTCAGGCCAATTCAGCTCATGTCCAGTCTGAATTTGACAAAGCCAGTAGCTTCATCGAGCGAATTCAACACATCCGCCAACAGGTTCATGATATATTGGACAGAGCCAATGCCAAGTACAAGCAACGCCATGATCAACAACGGGTGCCACACAACTTCCAGGTGGGTGACAAAGTATGGCTACATTTGCAGAAGGAGCGCCTCACTGGACCCCACCGCAAGCTTCGCCCGCTCCGATACGGGCCGTACACCATCACCAAGGCTGTAGGGAACAATGCATTCGGGCTCAGTATTCCACCATTCCTTGGTCTGCACCCAGTCTTCAATGTGGATCGCCTTCGTCCTTACTTCCCACCTCTACTGGACACCTCGGACATTGCAAAACAACTCACACCAACAGAGTTAAATCCAGACTGCATGGAACAGGCCACCACAGATTGTATCATGGACATGCAAATCAAGAACACTCGCCAGCAGAAGATCCAGCTATATCGGGTTGTCAAAGCTGGCCAACTCCTGCACCAAGGAAAGTGGTTCACCAGGGACCAAGTTCAGCAGAAATTTCCTCATCTCATGGAGGAACTTAACGCAATGGGGACCATTGCTTCCTAAGGGGAGAGGAATGATCCAGGTGGATATTGGTGGTCACCCGCCTATTCCACTTGGGGCTCCACCATTGTCTATTTCAGTTTTTCAGTTTCGGCACAGTTTACTATTTTTAGCAGTTTTTCGGGTCCTAAACTTCCGGAGCCGTTTTGAGGCCCTAAACGACGTTTTTTGGGAAAACGGAGAGCAACATGGGTCCATGGACTGATGTTTCTCATTCCAAATTTGTAGTCCTCGGATAGATCTTTCTAACGAGGTATGGTACGCGTCAAACAGAGATCGTATGCCAAAGTTACGCCCATGGGAAGTTGAAACACCAATTTACCCAAACGGGGCCCATAGTTTTGGCGCTTCATCTCCTAGGGTTAGGGTTTTGGCTGTTTAGGATTTCCCATTGTTTCTAAATAATAAATAGGCCCTCGAGCCTCATTGTAACTTAGTTCAGAGGCCTGTAGCCGCCACATCTCTTCTCGGAGATAGCTACCAGCGCCCTAGCTAGTTTTATTTCCATTCTGTCTGTAAGCAAATTTCAGTTCTTTGATATTAATGAAATGAAGTGTTATTTCCGCTGCATCTCTGTATTTATGTTTATATGTTTATTCTGTTGCGTTCCTGCATAAATCCGGATCACATCCGCTTGACTGTTCAATGGTATAAACATAAATATATTTTGATGGAACAGATTAATAAGAAATTCAGTGCAGTCTATTGGTATGACACTATGTTTGTGTGGGGGAGGTGGTGAGGTCGACCCCAGCCTTTGCCCCTCTTCTGACATAAATTTATCCCAAACATATAATATATGATATTTGACCCTTTAACATAGATTGCCAACCATAATATATAATGAAACCTTTGCACTTGGATTAAATTTGGCCTTTAGGAGGTGACACATGGTGGCCTCCGGGCTAGCCACGTGTACTCATCCCATTGGTTCCTAAAAAACCAACCATAATTCGACACATAGCTAGAAATTTGGGCCAACCACAAAGTGACACTTGTCATAGTGTCATTGGAAAAATTGAAGGAATATTCCAAGAATATTATTTTTTGCTGACTAGGTTGCCATGTCACCATTTTTTCACTTCTGCAAAATTTTTAGTTGTTTAGGAAAACGAACAACAGGCTCTATCTTCCTCATCTGGAGTCGGTTTTCAAAGAAACAAATTGTGTTGAATTCCTGCAACGAGCACTTCACAGACGTTCAGAATGTTCAGGTTCCGATCGATTTTGTGCACTTCTATTTTTGAGCTTAACACTGAGCACTTGATCATTCCTCCCGACCATAAGCCTTTTGGACCCTAAAATCTCTTTGATTACTGAACATGTGGATGAGGGTACAATTCCCTCACCCTTCCAGACTCAATCCACTGAAATTTTCCCATTTTCATCAATTTGATGTTTTCACAAAAACTAATATTTTTCCTTGACTATTGAGACCCTCTCTTGATGTTGTATGCACTGTCATACTGCATTTTACCTGGAATTGCAGAGAAGAAATTTGTCCTTGTAGAAACAAACTTGTTCCCACCTCGGTTGTCAATCAAAGGAAACTTGAAAATTGTCTCACCTCGTACACTATCGTCATGGTGATTCTTAGCTGATTTATTTGTACTTGCATCGACGTTTGACCAAGTATTTTAACCATTGCCATGTACCCTTTGGAAACAAAAAACAAGCCCTTATGGAACCTATGCCTTCTTTGTAAAATTTCTTTGGCGCTTTTTCTTTGAATTTTTCTCTCTCTTGCACTGGCATATTGTTTCCAACATTGCTCAACATTGATGTTGACTGCTGTAAATATTTCACATATTGTTTACCTCCTTTCAAAGGAAATCTGTTAGAGTCCTAAAACATCTTATTACAAGCATAAGAAACTTCAATGAAATTAACTTGTTCATTCGATGCATCTTTTTGAAAGGTATCATTCAAAACATAGCTATGCTTGGTCATTAACAAAGTCAAATTTTGACTTGAATTCACTATTATATTCATTTCTCGTGCATGTATAAGAGACAAAATTCTCTTCTTCTTATGCGCTCTAACTATGTACTCAATTCCATCCTTAAAAAAGTGATACCTATTCTCGTGGCAATGGAATACTGCTTTCCTATCATAAAGATAAGGACTTCCCAAAACAATACCTAAAATATCAAGCGAAACTACATCAAGTTCAACTTCGTCAAGAAATTTTGAATTGATTGCAAATCTTAGAATTCACTTCCTTGTTACCTGCAAGTTTGCATTATTTAATATCCACCCTAAAGGATAAGGTATTGTATGAATAAAATTTTCAAGGTTTAGCTCCTTAAATAAGTCTTTGGAAATAAAATTATCTTGAGAACCACTATCAAATAGTGTGTCTATCTTGGTATGTTTAGAAACCAATCTAATATGAAAGAGTTCAATTCTGATATCTTCACCTTGAATTACATTGGAACAACTTGAAGAACTAGTCCTTGCTATGTGCTTACCTTTAAAACCCATTTCTGTAATCTTTGTTTCATCTCCTGAATCTGAACCCAAGTCATGTTCAATGATTGCAACAATTTTCCCCTTTTGTTTGGCTTTAAGTTTTTTTGGCTTCAACTCTGGATGAAGGTTCCAACAATGGTCATCATCATGGAAATTCTTTGAACAATGTTTACATGTGGGTTTATATTTCTCTTTTTTGATAGAGCTATTTCTCTTTCCTCTTCCATTAAACTTTCCTTTCCTTTACCCTCATACTCAAGGAAACTATCACTTTTCTCATTTGCATTCTGTTTCCCTCTTGCTTCTAGATGTGTGGCTTGAATGCAAACCTCATCTAAGTTTGTCAGATTGAGCATGAGAATAGTATGTCTAAGGTAACTATGCAAACCCCCAATATACTTTAACAAAGTTTCTTGAGAATACAAATTAACACCCAAAATAAGAGCTCTTCTCCTAAATTCATGAGTATAATCTTGCACACTTTTCCCTTTAAATTGTCTAAAATTTTGTGAATCCATAATGGATTTTTTCATGTAAGATAGAGGATATAATTTCCTTTTAATAACATCAATACAATTTGACCAATACATTGAGATCTTAATGTGGTTTTTAATCTCTTCTTGAGTCCTTGCTTCCCACCATACTTGTGTTTATCCCTCCATCCTCAAGGACGCCAATTGAATCTTTATTTCATCTTCTTCAAGGTTCTGAATTCTACGATAAACCTTGAATTGACGAATCCAATTATCCAAATTCTCTGCATTTACTTCGCCATTATACATTGGAAGCTCAAATTTTACATCAAATTTCAGTAAGGGAGTTTTCCCTTTTGGGGTTTTTGAGTGAATATGGGTGGTTTTGGCTATGGAAGTGGAAGATGATGCTGATGGTGATGATGAGGATGATGATGAAGATGGTGGAGATGGAGGAGGCTTTCCTCCACTACCCTTTGAATCCTTCTCTTAATCATTTTTGTCTTATGAGGTTCCCTCTCTATGTGGAGACTTAGAATTCCCTTCAACCATCCTGGTGCTCCTCTCTTCAAAGAGGATCCTAACCCTTTCAGTTAGGTCAAAGAAATACTTCTTGTATGGTTCCTCTTTTGAAATACCTGATGTATCTCCTACACCTGACATGGTGGCTATCGATTCAAGCTCATCTTCTGGTGCAACTTGTACCTTTTCAATCTCAGCTAGAGATAAAACTTGAGGAGCTTCAAGTGCAGCTGTGAGTGAAAATTTGGGTGGAGATGGTGGCCTTGTGTCTCTCCCTCTTCTAGTCCAAACCTCAGGACTAGCAACCAATAGTTTTCCTTCTCCTCTCTGCAACTTTAACCTTGTAAGCATCACAAATTTGTAACCATTAAGACCCTACTTGCACAAAACTCAAGAAAATATCAAGAAAATAATATTTGCTCTGATACCACCTTGATATGAATCTGAATGGTAGTTTTGATGTGCTAATTTCATCCTCAGAATTATAAATAAGTTTCTGATCATTTGCTTCATGTGCATAGGTTTCCTTATGGTGTTTGTGAGTGTTAAACAGGTAATTGTGTCAAGTTTTATGTCAAACTCATGAGAATTTTAACATTAAAACAAATATTCAACAACAACAATAAAATGTACAACAAACCATCAAATGATCCATTAACAAAGTGTTTTGATGAAGGAGTTCACCCCTCCTGGGCCACATCTCCTTGGTCCAACTTCCATGGCTTGGGCCTCTGAATTAGCACAAAATGGAAAAAACAGTGTTGTTTACAACCCTCTACTACTCCTAAAACCTACTCCAACATGCTCATAATGTCCAAATCATCTAGGATAGAATCTTTCTGATCCCAATTTGGTGAAATTTTGCAAAATTTATGGCACAATCAGTTTGGCCTAGGATATCTCCTCCAAAACTGGAGAAAACTCTAGTTATTCCCGCAGATTTTGGAGTTCCATAGCAAACGGAAGACACCGCCAACTTCGCTGCTAAGTTAAGCATGATTTAATTATCAGTTAAGTGCAGTTTAAATATTGGATAAGCATGGTTTAGCACTAAACGCGCTTTTAACCAAATCCACTTTTAAAAAAAAATATTAGCGCAAATAAACAATGATTAGGGTTAATAAAACCTATTTTAAAAATTAACTCTACCATTTGCAATAGTCTCCGCCATAGGTCACGACCAAGGGTCGTATTGTGAGGGGGCTAGCCGCTTCCTCATCCGATTTTTCAATGAATAAACATAAATATATTTCGATGGCATAGATTAATAAGAACTTCGACGTACTCTATTGGTATGACATTGCGTTTGTGTGTCTGTGTGTGGGGCGGGAGGGGGGGAGGTTGGGGGGTCGCGGGGTCGACCCCGACCTCTACCCCTCCTCTGACATAAAGTTTTCTCGAACATATAATATATGATATTTGACACTTTAACATAGTTTTCCAACCATAATAGATAATCTGACCTTTGCACTTGGATTAAATTTAGTCTTTGGGAGGGGGCACGTGGCGACCTCCAAGCTAGCCATGTGTCCTCATCCCATTGGTTCCTCAAAAACCAACCATAATTCGACACATAGCCAGAAATTTGGGGCAACCACAATGTGACACTTGTCATAGTCTAATTGGGAAAATTGAAGGAATATTCCAAGAATATTCGTTTTTGCTTACTAGGTTGCCATTTCACCCTTCTGTCACTTCTACAAAAAACATTGTTACCGATCAAATAGGTAACCTGACCTCAAAACGGGAACTCTAGCCCAAAAAGACTAAAAAAACATGAAAAAACACCGCAAAAACAAAAAGTGTGTATTCCAGAACGCACTTCGTTTTTTTTCAAGGTCAAATTTCAACATTTTATAAAATTATGGTAAAAACAAAATTGTTTCTTGAAAAAAGGATTGAAAAAACACCCTCAAAACAAAACAAGTTGATGCCGGAATAACAAAAAAAAAATTGTGTCATACTTTTGGCATTTTTAAAAATAGAAATAACATTTTTTAAATTTTAAAATTCAAACATTAAAAAAACCTAAAATTTAAGAAAAAAATTAAATTTAAAAAATAAAAACATTTAAAAGCTTAAAATTTAAAAATATATGAAGATAAAAAAATAAAAAAATAAAAACAAAACAAAAATTTTAATTCAAACATTAAAAAAAACCTAAAATTTAAGGAAAAAAAAATAAAAAAAATAAAATTAAGATTAAAATTTAAAAAATATAGAAATTAAAAAATAAAAATAAAAACAAAATAAAAATATTAAATTAAAAAAAAAGAAGAAGAAGAAGAAGAAGAAGAAGAAGATAAAAAAAGAAGGAAATTATAAAAAATAAAATATAGAAATTAAATTTAAAAAAGAAAAGGAAAATGCTTATTAAATTTAAAAAAAATTAAATTAAATTAAATGAATAAACAAATAAATTTTGAAAGAAAAAATAAATTTTAAATATAAAAGAAAAAAAGAAAAACATTGTTAAAAGAAAAACTTTAAAAATCAATTAAAAATGGAAAATTGAAATATATATATATATATATATATATATATATATATATATATATTAAATAAAAAAAAATTAAAAACAAATTAATTTAAAAAAATTAAGTTTAATTAAAAAAAATCTAATTTTAAATACACAATTTTAATTGAAATATAAAAATATAAAATTTTTATGTAATTAACAAAAAAAAATTAATAAAGAAGTAAAACATTTAAAAAACAATATTAAATCCAAATAAATTTAAAAAAAAAAACACAAAATTTATTAAATTTTATAAAATTATACTAAAAACTAAACGTAAAACTTAATAATAAAGAAAAATTATGAAATTAAAAAAAAATAAAATCAATTAAATAAAAAAAAAAACAAAATTTAATAAAAAAAATTTCAAAAAAACAAAAAAACAAAACAAATTTTATTTTAAATAAAAAAATTAAATTTAAAAAAAAAATCAATTAAAAAAAAAAAAAGAAAAAAAAAATTTAAAAAAAAAACAACGGGGGTGGGGGTTGGTGGTGGTGGTGGTGGCGGGCCGCCTAGTGACGCGCGGTATTGACTTGGATTGGGCGCGGGGCTAGGCGGGCGGCCCGGCCAGAGAATCGACCCTCGGCCCGGGGGCGGGCGGGTGAGGTTGTGGGCCGCCCAGGTGGCGTCGCCTGACGGCCCCCCGACGCTCGGTGAGCGAATACTTTGTGGCTCCCCCCCCGGCCCGGCCCCGTCGTGGGCGAGCCCGGCCGGCGCCTGGTGTGGCCGCGCCACCACACACCAGCTTACCCCCATTGTTTTTTAGAATTGGTTTTTTTAATTTTTAATTTTTAATTTTTTAATTTAAAATAAAATTTGTTTTGTGTTTTTTTAATTTTGTTTTTATTTTTATTTTTTATTTTTTTTAATTTTTAATATATATATATATATATATATATATATATATATATATATATATATATATATATATTTTTTAAATATTTTTATTTTAGTTTGATTTTTTTTTTTTTAATTTTAATTTCAAAAGATTTAAAATTATTATTTTTATTCAATTTTTTTATTTTAAATTCAATTTGTTTAATTTTTCTTTTATATTTAATATTATAGATTAAATTCTATAAATTGTTTCATTAAAAAAAAAAAAAAAACACTAAATTTATGTATATTTGTTTTTTAATTATTTGCACGTGGTTTTTTTCTTCTTCTTTTTTGTTTTTTTTAATGATAGTTGTTTTTTTTTTTTTTTCAATTTTAATTGTTTTTTTTAATTTGTTTTTTTGTTAATTTTAAAATTTGTATATTTTTTTCTTATTATTATTTTTTTTTTTAATTTTTTTTTTTTTTAAATTTAATTTTTTTAATCTAAATTTTAATTTTGTAATTTTAATTATTTTTATTTTTTTTTAAATATATATATATATATATATTTTTTTTTATTATATGGTTTTTTTTAATAACTTAGAAAAAAATGTTTTTGATGTTTTTAATTTTTTTGGTTAATTTTTGTTTTTTTTTTTAAATTATGTTTTTTTTTTTTCAAATTTTGTCATTTCCTTTGATATAATTTTAAAATATTTTTGTTTTATTTATTTATTTTTGTTTAAATTTTTTATTTTTACGAGCTATTTTTGTTTTTTTTACATTTTTATTGGTTTTTTTTATTGTTTATATATATATATATATATATATATATATATATATATATATATTTTAATCTAAGTTTTGTGTTTTATTATGAACATGAAAATCACCACTCTAAAAAAAAAAGATTACGTTTCAAAATTAGCATGAAAATCACCGCTCTAAAAAAAAATGTTAAAACAAATATTCATACTTCATAAATAAAAATATTAGTGTCAAAAATGTGCACAAAAAAAAAATGGTGATTCTGCATCACCACTTTTCAAAATCGGGTGTTTTTTATGCTACCAAAAAAAAGTAGGTAACATTGGAGTTACCTATTTCATCCTTAACATTGTTAAAATTTTTAGCTGTTTAGGAAAATGAACAACAAGCTCTATCTTCCTCATACGGAGTCGATTTTCAATGGAACAAATTGCGCTAGATTCATGGGGACGAGCACTTCGCATTTGTTCAAGTTTCGATCAATTCTGAGCACTTCAATTTTTGAACTTAACACTGAACACCTAATCATTATACCACCTAAATTAATATTTTTTTAATACATAAAAATGATATCATTTTAGTGATTTTGAATAATAATAATAATTATTATTATTATTATTAACTTATTTAGTATTATTTAATTTTGATTATATAAAACTATTACAAATTAATTTAATTTTTAATTTTTTTTAATATTTAAAAAATATAATACTTTATTTTATTTATTATAATATTTTTTTAAAATAAAATTTATGTTAAATAAAAATTAATATAAAAATTTAAATGATGTGTAGATAGTACCTTTCACTATTATGCTTTTGTTAAAATTGTTCATGATATATATATATATATATATATATATATATATATATATATATATATATATATATATATATATATATATATATAACTTTTGTAAATCGGTTTACTTTAATGATATTATTTATTTTTCTTTTATAAAAATCATTAAAATTTGAATTGAAAATTATTATTATGATTATTTTTTTTGTTTTATTTATTTTTATTAAAATTAATTGAAGGTATATTTTAATTTAGATGGAAGTTGTCTAAGGCAAACATATTGAAAAATACATTATTTTCAATTATCATAATCATTCCATTTTTTTTAATTAACTTATTCTCATAAATAAAGAGTATTTATTATTTTGATTAATTGAGATAATATCTAATTCTAACAACATTTTTTTTTTTAGTTTTTTTTACATGGTACAAATTTTGTATATTACTTCATCAACTTTGTTACACCTACCAAAACATTTCTAAAATACTTCTAGTTGTCTTTATTATTTAATAATAACTCATATCCATGAATTATTTGGCTTAATGTCAACTACTAGAGGGTGTTGACTTCTTGCTTCTTTTGCAAATATTTTCTGTTGCGATAATGTTGGCTAAAAAAAATTCTCTAATAATATCCAAGATAGACGCTTGTTTTCCCATCTCTCCTCCATTTTAACATTATCTCATTTGTATCTATTAAGATAGGTGCATATTAATCATATTAATACTAAGGCCTTGCATCTCATTATCCATATGGCTACTATCAAAAGTTATGATGACATAAACTAATAGGATGTGTAATATGCAATCTTATTTTCATTAAAAGGAGACCTGAGGTGCGAGCCAACTCTGGTTTGGACATTGCTGCAAATGCTAGGGTTCATCAATGCCATGATTATCTTTTGTTGTTAGGTTGTCATTTGATGCAGTCATCGTGCTTCCTATTATGCCTTGTATTGTAAAAAGAGTCAAGGGGGATGGGATGTGGCAGCTTATTTTCTAGTTTTGTGCCTCTTCTTCATCTGCTGCCTAGATTTTGTGATGGAAGTTGAGGGGTCTGGGGTTCCCCAATTTCGAGTGTCTCTTTTGGCTGCAGTGGAGGTGAGCATACATAGGTGTGGGTTCGTGGTGGTTATCTTTCATGTTGGTTGAGTTTCATGGGTTGTTGTTGTAGCTGTTGCGTGTGTTAACGTCTACCAGGTTTCTTTATCACAGGTTCTGTGGGTTCTCTTGGGCTCACTACGTGGCCTATGCCTAGGTTTCTTTTACTGAGGGTTTCAGCTTTACTTCCCTTTTTGGGTTGTGGTGGGAATACATGCTTGGCTTTCCCGGATTGCAAGATTTGTGGGTTTTTTTTGGGGGAAATCTAGGCAGCTTTCTCCCAAGTTCTATTCTTTGAGATCCAATCAATTTTTTTTGTTGGGGTTCCTCGATTTTGTTGGTGCACCCTTTGGGGTTTTTTAACATGCTTGCTTTCTTTTCTCCTTTATTGGCTCAATGTCCATTTTTTTATTAGTCGTGGGGGTTAAATATTTAAATGCATTCAACATATGCAAAATGTCATTTTGGTTCTTCTTACTGATGAATATAATTAAAGTTTTTTTCACGAAAAGAAAAAATCCATTAAAAGGAACAATGTTGTTAAACAAATACTTTAAATATATAATCACATCTATAATGGCCACTTCTTTCATAATGTAAAAAATAATATTTATAATTAAGAGTGAGAACATTCTTTAATATATTTGATATTTAATTATATAGCGTCATAATGCAAAAGCCATGGATTGTATTCACTCTTACTTATGTACATTGAGTGGTTCAATCTTTTTTATCTTGCAAAATTAGCCGAGAGTGAAACCTTACATGTAGGGGTTGGCTACTTGACTTACCACACATGGTTGATGTTTAAACCTTCTACATTCAACTCAAAGTATATGTTTTACATCTTATGCCTTGCCATGTTTTTTATAAATTCCTTACAAGTTTCTTTAACAACAACTCCACATTTGTAACTCCAATGTCATTATAATACTTGGCCTAGAAATTAAGACAAGAATGAATTACAAACACGATTTTGAGGTTTTTGATTCAAATGTTCCATAATATTTCAAAGTACATAATTTTTTTAAGGAAATGGGTGATGAGATCCAATTGAGTTGTAGCGTAATTTTTTTTTTAACTATATTTCACTTCTCTTCCATTTTCGTTGTTTTCTCTCACAATTTAAAAAAATCATATATATGTACCCTGAAAACACATGTTTATTATTATGATTATTTTTTTTGTTTTATTTATTTTTATTAAAATTAATGGAAGGTATATTTTAATTTAGATGGAAGTTGTCTAAGGCAAACATATTGACAAATACATTATTTTCAATTATCATAATGATTCCATTTTTTTTTAATTAACTTATTCTCATAAATAAAGAGTATTTATTATTTTTATTAATTGAGATAATATCTAATTCTAACAACATTTTATTTTTATTTATTTATTTATTTTTTTTTTTATTTATTTATTTTTTTTTCAGTTTTTTTTTACATGGTACAAATTTTGTATATTACTTCATTAACTTTGTTACACCTACCACAACTTTTCTAAAATACTTCTAGTTGTCTTTATTATTTAATAATAACTCATATCCATGAATTATTTGGCTTAATGTCAACCACTAGAGGGTGTTGACTTCTTGCTTCTTTTGCAAATATTTTCTGCTGCGATAATGTTGGCTAAAAAAATTTCTCTAATAATATCCAAGATAGACGCTTGTTTTCCCATCTCTCCTCCATTTTAACATTATCTCATTTGTATCTATTAAGATAGGTGCATATTAATCATATTAATACTAAGGCCTTGCATCTCATTATCCATATGGCTACTATCAAAAGTTATGATGACATAAACTAATAGGATGTGTAATATGCAATCTTATTTTCATTAAAAGGAGACCTGAGGTGCGTGCCAGCTCTGGTTTGGACATTGCTGCAAATGCTAGGGTTCATCAACGCCATGATTATCTTTTGTTGTTAGGTTGTCATTTGATGCAGTCATCGTGCGTCCTATTATGCCTTGTATTGTAAAAAGAGTCAAGGGGGATGGGATGTGGCAGCTTATTTTCTAGTTTTGTGCCTCTTCTTCATCTGCTGCCTAGATTTTGTGATGGAAGTTGAGGGGTCTGGGGTTCCCCAATTTCGAGCGTCTCTTTTGGCTGCAGTGGAGGTGAGCATACGTAGGTGTGGGTTCGTGGTGGTTATCTTTCATGTTGGTTGAGTTTCATGGGTTGCTGTTGTAGCTGTTGCGTGTGTTAACGTCTACCAGGTTTCTTTATCACAGGTTCTGTGGGTTCTCTTGGGCTTACTACGTGGCCTATGCCTAGGTTTCTTTTACTGAGGGTTTCAGCTTTACTTCCCTTTTTGGGTTGTGGTGGGAATACATGCTTGGCTTTCCCGGATTGCAAGATTTGTGGGTTTTTTTGGGGGGAAATCTAGGCGGCTTTCTCCCAAGTTCTATTCTTTGAGATCCAATCAATTTTTTTTGTTGGGGTTCCTCGATTTTGTTGGTGCACCCTTTGGGGTTTTTTAACATGCTTGCTTTCTTTTCTCCTTTACGCTCGTGTCCATTTTTTTATTAGTCGTGGGGTTAAATATTTAAATGCATTCAACATATGCAAAATGTTATTTTGGTTCTTCTTACTAATGAATATAATTAAAGTTTTTCACGAAAAGAAAAAATTCCAAACAAAGGAACAATGTTGTTAAACAAATGCACTTAAATATATAATCACATCTATAATGACACTTCTTTCATAATGTAAGTAATATTTATAATTAAGAGTGAGAACGTTCTTTTTGTATATTTTGATGTTTTAATTATATAGCGAGCATTAATGCAAAGCCATGGTTGTATTCACTCTTACTTATGTACATAAGGTAGGATTCAATCTTTTTTATCTTGCAAATTAGCTTGAGAGTGAAACCTTACATGTAGGGTTGGCTACTTGACTTACCACACATAGTTTGATGTTTTTAAACCTTCTACTTTCAACTCAAAGTATATGTTTTACATCTTATGCCTTGCCATGTTTTTTATAAATTCCTTACAAGTTTCTTTAACAACAACTCCACATTTGTAACTCCAATGTCATTATAATACTTGGCCTAGAAATTAAGACAAGAATGAATTACAAACACGATTTTGAGGTTTTTGATTCAAATGTTCCATAATATTTCAAAGTACATAATTTTTTTAAGGAAATGGGTGATGAGATCCAATTGAGTTGTAGCGTAAATTTTTTTTTTAACTATATTTCACTTCTCTTCCATTTTCGTTGTTTTCTCTCACAATTTAAAAAAATCATATATATGTACCCTGGAAACACATGTTTATTATTATGATTTTTTTTTTGTCTTATTTATTTTTATTAAAATTAATTGAAGGTATATTTTAATTTAGATGGAAGTTGTCTAAGGCAAACATATTGACAAATACATTATTTTCAATTATCATAATGATTCCATTTTTTTTTAATTAACTTATTCTCATAAATAAAGAGTATTTGTTATTTTGATTAATTGAGATAATATCTAATTCTAACAACATTTTTTTTTTTTTTTTCAGTTTTTTTTACATGGTACAAATTTTGTATATTACTTCATCAACTTTGTTACACCTACCACAACCTTTCTAAAATACTTCTAGTTGTCTTTATTATTTAATAATAACTCATATCCATGAATTATTTGGCTTAATGTCAACTACTAGAGGGTGTTGACTTCTTGCTTCTTTTGCAAATATTTTCTGCTGCGATAATGTTGGCTAAAAAATTTTCTCTAATAATATCCAAGATAGACGCTTGTTTTCCCATCTCTCCTCCATTTTAACATTATCTCATTTGTATCTATTAAGATAGGTGCATATTAATCACTATGTCTACTAGATTGCATATCATTATGGCTACTATCAAAAGTTATGAAATGACATAAACTAATAGGATGTGCTATTATGCAATCTTATTTTCATTAAAAAGGAGACATGAGGTCGAGCATTTCTGGTTTGGTTATTCTTTTGCCAAATGCTAGGGTTCATCAATGCCATGATTATCTTTTGTTGTTCGTCGTCATTTGATGCGGTCATCGTGTAATACAAAGCCTGCCTTGTATTGTAAAAAGAGTCAAGGGGGATGGGATGTGGCAGCTTATTTTCTAGTTTTGTGCCTCTTCTTCATCTGCTGCCTAGATTTTGTGATGGAAGTTGAGGGGTCTGGGGTTCCCCAATTTCGAGCGTCTCTTTTGGCTGCAGTGGAGGTAAGCATACGTAGGTGTGGGTTCGTGGTGGTTATCTTTCATGTTGGTTGAGTTTCATGGGTTGCTGTTGTAGCTGGTGCGTGTGTTAACGTCTACCAGGTTTCTTTATCACAGGTTCTGTGGGTTCTCTTGGGCTCACTACGTGGCCTATGCCTAGGTTTCTTTTACTGAGGGTTTCAGCTTTACTTCCCTTTTTGGGTTGTGGTGGGAATACATGCTTGGCTTTCCCGGATTGCAAGATTTGTGGGTTTTTTTTGGGGGAAATCTAGGCGGCTTTCTCCCAAGTTCTATTCTTTGAGATCCAATCAATTTTTTTTGTTGGGGTTCCTCGATTTTGTTGGTGCACCCTTTAGGGTTTTTTAACATGCTTGCTTTCTTTTCTCCTTTATTGGCTCAATGTCCATTTTTTTATTAGTCGTGGGGGTTAAATATTTAAATGCATTCAACATATGCAAAATGTTATTTTGGTTCTTCTTACTCATGAATATAATTAAATTTTTTTTCACGAAAAGAAAAAATCCATTAAAAGGAACAATGTTGTTAAACAAATACTTTAAATATATAATCACGTCTATAATGGCCACTTCTTTCATAATGTAAAAAATAATATTTATAATTTAGAGTGAGAACATTCTTTAATATATTTGATATTTAATTATATAGCGACATAATGCAAAAGCCATGGATTGTATTCACTCTTACTTATGTACATTGAGTGGTTCAATCTTTTTTATCTTGCAAAATTAGCCGAGAGTGAAACCTTACATGTAGGGGTTGGCTACTTGACTTACCACACATGGTTGATGTTTAAACCTTCTACATTCAACTCAAAGTATATGTTTTACATCTTATGCCTTGCCATGTTTTTTATAAATTCCTTACAAGTTTCTTTAACAACAACTCCACATTTGTAACTCCAATATCATTATATTACTTGGCCTAGAAATTAAGACAAGAATGAATTACAAACACGATTTTGAGGTTTTTGATTCAAATGTTCCATAATATTTCAAAGTACATAATTTTTTTAAGAAAATGGGTGATGAGATCCAATTGAGTTGTAGCGTAAATTTTTTTTTAACTATATTTCACTTCTCTTCCATTTTCGTTGTTTTCTCTCACAATTTAAAAAAATCATATATATGTACCCTAGAAACACATGTTTCAATTGCAAATCCTTTTCTATTATCCTATAATAGATTTTTTTAAAACATAATATGTATATAGATTGAACAAAAAAAAATATTACAAATAAGTTTTGAATCAAAATGAAAAAGACAACAATTCTCCCTCTCAATAACTCGAACTAAACCCGACAAATCAAATTTATGTAATCCATACACCGACCTCTCATTACAAACCATAACACTAATCACATTAAACTATTAATATCTCTCACTAATAAACTATTTCCATAATAATACTCATATGGTGTATACATAAACTCATGCTCAACATATACTTGTCACACATAATATTAAAATTAAAATTTCATTTCAACCAAAGCTAAAACAATACAGTGATCTTTCCATCCTTATGAAGTAGTGGTTACTTGATCCATATATGATATTCGTGCTAATTTTTTTCTTAACAACCGGTAGATCTTGAAATTTGCTAATCTATTAGGTGTCACGAGGAGCGTGCGTTTTCCATGAAAATGCCTCTTAGAAGCGAAGCAAAGAATCCACGAGGGCATCGAAGGGCGTATACTTTATAAGGCTTATATTTCACGTCATCGGTCTACATCAATTACATCAATTAAATATATGGGCGAGGTTATTTTTAAATATTACTGGGCTGCAATCCAACAACAATGATTGGCAATTCAAACTAACTATGTAGAGTATAAAAATATTATTATTTTCTTATTCTAATTTATTTAATACGTAAGTCTCTTCCTACCCTCCATATTTAGCGGAGACACATTCGCTTGACTTTCGATCTAACTATATACTTTTCTCGACATATTTGGCGGAGACATGTTTGCCAAACTTTTCTTCTAACTTCTTACTTGTCTCACACCGATATGGAGATAAGTTACGTCTGGTCTGTCGTTTCTCTCCCTCGTTGGTGAGATTTGTTTTAGTTTAGGTATTATGTCGTTTCTCTCCCTCGTTGGTGAGATTCCTTTTAGTTTAGGTATTATGACATTATGAATTGTTTGAATTTTCTACGTGGATTTCACATCCTTTTGGAACATCATAATCAAAGTCATGGTATCACCAAGATGATAGCTTCAGAGTAAAATTCAACATATTTATTTTCCAATATAAAACACACACATGCATGCCTTGTTTCTAAATGTTAACTTTTAATTCCAATAAATTGTGAAAATTGATAATAGTTTTATAAAATATATAAATAAGATTGTACAAACTAACATAATGAATATAATGTTGTGTTTTAATATTAAACTTTAATTATCATATTATGTCTGCATTATCATATGTTTAAGAATGTGCCATCATTACGAATTCAAAGCAAGCTTTTGTACTAGAGTTTTGGAATCTCTTCACTGTTGTATTCTATATCAATTAAAATATAAATGACTTAATTTAAATAAAATAATAAATATTTCATTATTGTAAGTTGGTGGTACGACAGTTCAGTTTTCTTTGACAACTAAGTCCCAGGACAGGTCTCCTTTGGCTGACAATAACGACTGTTTAATTACTGCAAAAGGGTAGACAATGAATTCCATGATTCATGCAATAACAAAAAAATTGAAATGAGCCGTTATATCATTATTGTGAATATATATATATATATATATATATATATATATATATATATATATATATATATATATATATATATATTCATGCAGTGTATAATTCATTGGCAGACTTCGACCATGCATCAACCAAGGATTTTATGATTCAGGGGTAGACTTTTACTCTGCATCAATCAAGGATTTTATTAATTAAGGTTATTAGGTTTAATATTAGGGTTTTGTACATATTCAATATTAAATATTAATATACCCTTTACCTAATTGTTATTTTGGACTTTATGGATGTGGATTTAGTATGGTTAAGATAGATATTAGATATATTGATGTTAGTTAATCATAGTAATTTTGAGGATTTTTTATTTTATAATTTTTTTATAAAAAAACATATATGTTTTACTGAAAATATTTTGTAAAATTGTTTTTATTTTTAAATAATTGAAAATTAGTAAATTTGATATAATTTTAAAGAAATATCTTTTAATTTTTAATAAATTGATTTAATTTAATATAACAATTAAATTTGGCTTATTGAAATCTCCTTCATGCATTTGGTGACAACCACTTCCTATATCTTATAAATGGTTATGCACACGCTCCGACTTTGTAAAAAGAATTTATAATCTGATGAGTATTGAAATAATTTATAATCTTAGGGTTTATTATTAATTCTATAGTATTAATTTTAAAATTTATAATATTAATATTAGGATTTATAATATTGATGTTAGAATTTATGATCTCTGGATTTTATAATATTAATGCTAGGGTTATTATTAATTTTAAGATCTATAATATTAATCTTAAGATTTAGAATTAATTTTAGAGTTTATAATATTAATCCTAAAGATTATAATATTAAGATTTATAATATTAATGTTAAGGGTTATAATATTAATTATATGGCTTGTAATATTAAACTTAGGTTTTATAACATTAGCCTTAGGGTTTGTAATTTTAATATTTTTAATATTGTGGTTTATAATATTATTCTTAAAGTTTATAATATTAATTCTAGGATTTGTAATATTAATCTTAGTGTTTCTAATCCTTGGGTTTTAATATTAATCCTAGAGTTTGTAATATTAATCTCGGTGTTTATAATAGTAGTCTTAAGGTTTAATATTATTCATAGGGTCTATAATTCCTATTGTTTATAATATTAAGCTAGTGTTTATAAAAGTAATATTAAGGTTTATGATATTAATCCTAGGGTTTATAATCTTAGGGCTTATAATCCCTATCATTTACGATATTAATGCTCACCTTTATAACATTAGGGTTTATAATATTAATCCTAGGGTTTATAATCTTATTATTTATAATCATAGGATTTATAATTTTAATCCTAGGCTTATAATCTTAGGGTTTATAACATTAATCCTAGGTTTTATATTAATATTGGGTTCTATAATGTTAAGGTTTATAATATTTGGTTTAATATTAGGGTTTAGTACTGTGACGTTAGAATGGTAGATAAATCTATCCAACGTTGCATTGTGACAAACATTGTCTTAAAGTGACAATAAATTTGATTATCATTTTTACAATGCTACCGTATATTACAATTTATTCAACATTACATTGTGAAATTACAAATTTGAGGTTTAATATTAGGATTTACTATTGGGTTTAAAATATTAATCCTTGGGTTTAATATCTTAAGCTTACGATTTAATATATTAAACATAGGTTTTAATGTATTAATATTAGGGTTTATAATATTCAATTTAATATTAGGGTTTAATATTTGTCCTAGGGTTTATAATATTAATCTCACAGCTTATAATATTAGTCTTGTTATTTAATATTAATCTTAGGGTTTATAATCTGAGGGTTTAATAGATTAAATTTAGGGTTTGATATATTATTCTTAGGATTTATAAGATTAATCTTAGGGTTTATAAACCATATGGTTTATAATATTAATGCTAAGCTTTATTTTATTAATACTAGGGTTTAAAATATTAATCCTAGGGTTTATAATAGTAATCCTAAGGTTTAATATTAATCATAGGGTTTATAATTTAATTAGGTTTTATAATCCTTATGGTTTATAATACTAATGTTAGGGTTTATAATATTAATCATAGGATTTAATATGAATCCTATGGTTTATAATTCTCATGGTTTGTAATATTAATGTTAGCCTTTATAATATTAATATTACGATTTATAATATAAATCTAAGGTTTATAATATTAGGATATTAAACTTATACTTTAATATATTAATTTTAGGGTTTATAATATTGAATTTATAGTGTTAGGGTTTATGATATTGGTTCAATTAGTATGGATTGACCAATCAACACAAATTTTGAGTAAGACTATTAGCTTCATGAAGGCATTTATCATCTTCAATAATCTCAAATAGTTCACCCTGTGAAAATTCTATGACAAAAAAAAAAACTCTCGTGGACTTTCAAAATGCATGTAGCATATCTATGATATTCCCCACGCTTCAGCTATTGTAATATCTTAATTTCTTGCCTCATATCGTCAGTGTAATTTTCTCACTTTCCATGCTTTAAGAGAAACTTCATGGAAATTTTCTTCCCTGTGTAGTTTTGCTTGAATTTGTATACCTTTCCTAAAGAACCTTCATCAACTAACTCTAAAACATGAAATTTTTCCACACCTATCCTTACAATAGTACGAGCACTTTGTCTGGTGAACAGAGAATGAGTGACCCTGCTTGTTGATCTCAAGGATGCGTGGGAGTAGAGTGGTGGATTTGGAACCACTTATCTCTTTCTCTGAGTGTGGATCCTTTTACCCATGGATACTAGTTTCAGCGATGTATTAAGGTGAGAATTTCATTTATTGCCCAAGAGGGTCCTCAAAAAACTGCTAAGTTTGAGGAATTGATATATTTGTTAGAGAAAACGATTGGAAGAATGTAGTTTTTGAACTTTTTTGAGGCATCGTTCTTGTACATCTATAAGCTTAAATTTCACATACAACACTAAATCATGAGTTTTAAATAATGTTATACAAGGATTACTCCCCCCCATATGTATACTTTGGTTATGGTAATTGACTAATATTTTCTAAGGTCGGTAACTGGTTTGGTCTCTATAAATTACATAGGCCTGATAAGCCTACTTTTGGTCATTGCAGGTGTAGCCATAGGTGTTTGTAATGCCCCTACCATCCCTTATGCTATCTTTAGTCATGGGAGGTGTTACGTTTTTATTAACCTAACCTCCAAAGTCCATTATGAAGACGAGGTTACCAAAAATAATTCTTCTCAAAAGTTCTTGGAATTAACTTATGAAATCACCACCTTATCTTGCTCATAGAGATCTTTCTATCAATATAAATTTTATCTCAATCTGAATTTCAGATTGAAATTTATTCCCTTTAAAAAAATTTCCAATTAACTCTTGCTACATTAGCATGGGCAATGGTGCATAGCACCCACATATGATCCACGTGGCTCTGCCACGTCACCCTAAATAGTTCACATCGCTCATGGATCCACTGTGGCATCTATATGGTCATTATCGAGCCTCTATGGAATTTTCCATCTCATCCCAACTCAAGGGCCCCACTGGGTCATGTCTCTTTATGTAATGTAGAAATTCTACATTAGATCCAGTTTCAAGGAAATTTGGGGAATTTTGACTATACACATCAAAATTACCATCGAATGGACGAGAGTCCTGGATACATCCATGATGTGGTAAATCCGACCTTGTGCAATTATTCTAGCACATCAAGCCCCACTGCAGATATGTTGTGCTTTACATGAAACTCGACACTATTCAAATCGAGTCCTTTTCAAATGGTGCACAAGTATAGGTTAGATGGATGCCTATATCTCGATATAAATTCATGAGTTGAATAGATATTAGGCTTCTCATCCTATCTGGATGTTGTCGAAACTAGAAAGTCAATAAATATTTTTCACCTGTATATTAGGCGCACATTCAATTTTTGGGCTTGGATATTATTCAATATTACTTATCTACAAAGTGTGTATCATCCTTTTCTATCTTACAAAAATGGGTGAGAACAAATTATTACATGTGGGGGTTGTCTACTTAACTTAGTAGATATGGTTGATGTTGGAAAATCTTCCACATTGAACTTAAAGTCTCTATTTTACATCTTATGCATTGCTATATTCTTTATAAATTCCTTACCTATAATTTTCTTCAACAAAAACTCCAAATTTATAACTCCAATGTTGTTATATTAATTGGCCTAGAGAATTAAGACAGTAATGAATTACAATGCCAAATTTAAGGTCATTCATTCATAATGTTCCATAATCTATGAATATGCACATGTATGTTGAGGGAATTTTTCTAGAGATCCAATTGAGGGGTAGCTTAAGGAAAATTTGAACTAGATTACACTCATCCTCCATTTTTCTTGTTTTCTCTCATATTTTAGAAGTATCTTGCATACACAATGCATGTACACTTGCCACACATGTTTTAATTGCAAATATTTTTTTGTTTTCATGTAATATAATTTTTAAGGACATAATGTGTATATAGATTGAACAAAAATGTCACAAATAAGTTATAATTCTAAAGAGAAATAATAACAATTCTTCCTTTTCAACAACTCAAATTAAACCTAATTAACCAAATTTATGTAATTCATAAATCCACTTCTCATTACAAACAAAAACACTAAACACATTAAAATATTAATATCTCTCACTACTCGTTGATTTCCATACTCGTTGATCTCATGCTGATTTCCATACTCGTTGATCTCATGCTTCATGCGTCACATATATTTAACATCCTTAATGTTAAAATAAAACACTCACTAACACAAAAACTAAAATTTCATTTTAAAAATCCAAAAATAGATTGCACATAATCACCTCTATTCCAACATATTAGTCAACAACACCTTGTACCCTAATCAAAATTGTCCATCTTATTAACAAACATATACAACATTTGATGAGTAATTTTAACAAAATGAATACTCAAACATAAAAAAATAAAACACTACAACGATCCACCTGCCATCCTAGATGAAATAGTGGTTGTTTGGTCCTTGTATGATACTCATGCTCATTTTTTCATACCAACTGGTAGATCTTAGAATTTCCTAATCTATTAGGTCTCGCAGGAGCATTTGTTTTCCATGAGAATGCTTCTTTGAAGCGAAGCAAAGAGCCCTCGAGACTATCGAGGGACCTACACTTTATAAGGCGCATATTTCACGTGGGGGTGGTTAGCCGCTCGGGAGATTATTCTTAAATTTTACTGGGCTGGAATTCAATAACAATGATTGGCAATTCGAACGAACTGCGCAACATTCAAGGAAGAGCATGGAAGGGCAACTTTTGACTTAAAATCTAACACAAACAAATTATTATTTCTTATATTTAATTTATATAATTGACAGATTTGATTGAATTTCGATCTAACTACTTACTTTTCTGTCCAGACATGTTTGCCTAAATTTTGTTCTCACTTCTTACTTGTCTCATAAGATATGAAAAGAAGTTACGTTAGATAAATCCTTTACTAATTTCTCCTTGGTTTCTTTTCTCCCTAGTTGGTGAGATTTCTTTTAGTTTAGGTATTATGACATTATGAATTGATTGATTTCTCCGCGTGGTTTTCCCATCCTTTCGGAACATCATAATCATTATTACCGTATCACCAAGATTATAGCTTCAAGTCATATTCAACCCATTTATTTTCTAATATTATATATATAAACTTCCAAGCTTCAAGTTATATTCAATACATTTATTTTCCAATAAAACACACATATATAAAAGCATTGATTTCGAGTTTGAGATAAATTGTGTAAATAGATAATGATTTTATTTATCTAATTTCAAAATAAACATAATAAATATATTGGTTTTTTCTTTTAATCTCATATTATTTCTTGCAGTATCATGTATCATATGTTCAAGAATGTGAACATAAGAATGTGCACCACATGATTAGGAATGTGCAACATTGTTGTTGTAAAATAATTATATTTATGCATACATATATCAATAATTTATGTTAATTTATTTAGTAATTTAAAAATATATATAATTTATAATAAATTTATTAATAAATAAATTGTAATATTAATATTTATTATTTAAAAAAATAAGAATTATTGTAGTTTTGGATTTTGAATTATTAAACTTTAATAATGAAACTCAACTTCTAACCTTACATCACTTATAGATTAGTGGTTGACCTTCATACCAATTCTCATGGATATTTTTATTTTCTAAAATTCTTCAAATTATAATGAGATTGTGTGGAAAAAATATTTCACTAGCAATAACTAAAAATATAAAATGATAAATCTATATTAACATTAAAATATTTCTCCATTTTAAAGTTCATCAAACTAATTTTCTTCGTTTGTAACACTTGTCCAATCCATGCAAACATATATTTTACTAAATTATTGTTAATTCAATATTCACCTTAGCATGTCTCACTTATATGCATCACAAGTGCACATGTAATAAACTATTTAAAAATATAAATTATGAATTTACTAATCAAATTCCCAACTTTTGGTCATGGGTGTTCACTTTATCTTCTCATGACTTCTTATTTAACCGTATATATAAAGTCACTTAACTTAGTTATATGTTAGTTCACTTTAATTTCTATGTCCATGCGTATTTTCTTACCCTGCAATTTCAATTTGAATTCTAGTCCTTATTTTTGCTTCTAAATTTAAAAATGTATTAGTTATTATATTTTACTAATTAATAATTAACTTAATTAACAAATTCAAAAATGTATTAATAATTATATTTTACTAATTAATAATTAACTTAATTTTATTTTATAGACATTTTCTTCCTACTATTCATTTTGAATTTGAATTCTGGTTCATATTTTCTCTTCTAAATTCATTCATGTGCTCATAATTAGTTTTTACTACTTCATAACTAACTTAATTTTATTTCATACATATTCTCTTAACTTTATTTATTTTTCTTAATATTGTCAATTAACTAGATTTTCCTTAGTATAATGATATATTGCATCATTCACATATTTATTCATGTTTTAATTTAATCTTTTTTTTTTTGAAATATAATGCATTGTATATGATAATTTTATTCTTGATATATATGAATATTGAATAATTTTTTGGATAATTTTCAATTTAACTGTCAAATTTATAATTTATTAAAAAAACCAAGGATTCTATGTATCTCAAGTGCTTCAAGAATTATCTTATTATATTTTCAAAGAAGTCATTATATGCATGCCTTTCTAGCATCCAACAATGGAGAAATTATTAACTCACATTTATTTCCTTTTTTAAGAAGTAATGGTCATTAAGTAATAAGGTTATCACCTTATTGCACACCCCTCAACTATTTATTGTGAGAGTTTGAGTGCACTCACCATCCTCATTGAAATGTACAATCTGAGAGTGAACATGTCATTATATTTCAACTCATGCCACAGAAGGAGTGCTAAACATGAATATTGTTTCTTCTCTATTAATGATACTATGTTCACTTCCCATATCAAATCATTATCCATGCATTGATTGATATGTATTCCTTATTCTTGTACACACAACAATATACAATACACATTGATCATTTTCATAATTGAAATAAAGCTTTAACTTAATTAAATATTTTTTATTGTTCCCTAACTAAATTTTGATTCTAATAGAAAGTGCAATCTCTTGTCATTGTATCCCTATGATTTTATTTAATACTAATTAAACCATGAATAATATCTGCAAATTAATATCCATATTTTCATTTCAAATTACCCTAATGATAGAAATCATTATCATAAATTGTGTATTATCTATACACATTTGGTTCATATATGATATAATATAATATTATAAATTAACCATCTAACAATCATCATTTTAAACTGAATCAAATCATAAAATGTTCATTTTTCATCACCATAGTATTATTCAAATATCTAATTCATTTAAAAACGAATTCTTTCTAATAATAAAATTTAGTTTTCCTTGAAATTCAAATAAAATGTGGCACTATAAACACACCCTCATAATATAATTTTTATCTCAAACTTCTAAACAAGTATGGAAAGTATTTAAACATCTCAATTATCCCCCAACCAAGTAGTGGAACTTAGACTAAAACTATTTCATTGGACCTTTACCTAGTCTACCAAGTGTTGCTAAAAATGTCAAGTGTATGAGTCCAAAATGAATAACCTATATCAATAACATATGAACAATTATGAATATTATAATATTATAGTAAAACATGAAATACATCATGCATATATTCTAATGATATAGGAAATTGAAGATGGTATATAATTGATCCATTTCTTCCGAAAAAATAAAAATGTTATACATATCATGACAAGAACTTTTCTCCTTCACCACACTTAATTGAATTTTTTTTTGGTCTTACCCACAAGAATAAACTTCATAATTTTGGTCGACTTTATATGCATTCCCATAAATTTTCAGTTTATCTTGTTATTCCTTTAATAATGTCTTAGTTGTTTTCATATGCTCCTTCATTTTATTACATTTCAAAATATTTCTTTATACAGTTTCCTGGATATTTTGATCTACCTTTATATTTCAATATACTCATTCGAGACTTAATTTTTCTTCTATCAATGGGGAAAACTCTCACAAGTAAGGCAACCTTGTTCTAGCTATCTATGGTTTTCTACCTCAGTTCTTTTCATAATAGAGATATAACCATATCATCAAACATTGATGTGGATGTATTACTCCCAATAACTACAACTTCTTCTTTAGAATTTTTAATATCAATTGACAAAATTGACTTTCCATAACATTAAATGTATTGAGATTCTCTTTGATGGTTATCATCATTAATCCTCAAGAAGTACAACTTCTCTCAAAGGAAATTGTGTTTACTAGAGACTCATACTGATATAAACCCCCTAATTTATCTCCTAATTTCTTGGTTGTATCTTATCTTGAGACATTTAACAACAATTAATATTAAATTCATAACTAAATTGTACCTATGGACTTCCTATATAATTTTGTATAGTTTTCCATGACCATACACATACGTACAATAACAAGATCTGCAATGATCCTCTATTATTTATCTATGAGAATCTCCTCCATCTTCAGCTTCCATAACTCAAATATTTGACCATTAAATTTCTCAATGTTGATTCTATAAATACCTTCCATTCTTTTCCACACAATAATGTTTGTTTTAGAGCGTTCATTAAAACCAAGTTTATCATGGATCTAGGAAAAACATTATCCTCTAAGAATCAGGTAAAACATAGTGACAAAGGCATCCCCTAAAGTCAATAACCTCATTATAATACCAAATCAAAGTTGTAAGACTATGTAAGTGAAGAAATTCATATGGATTATTAGGTAGAATAGAAAAAACAACAATGTCTTATGCATAACATACATAGATTCACCCTAAAAATCCTTAATAGAGAAAACTAGTCTAACTTAGAGCCACACTTTTATCTTGTTAATGATATTAACTTGACCTTTTAGAACACAATAATTAGGTTTTTTTTAGCATCCAAAACCATAATCCATTAACCTAGGTTACAACCTTTATACCATAATATGTATTAGATTACAATGGGTCAAAAAAACCAACAACTAAAATAATATAAAAATGTTCCAAACAATGGATCAAAATTGAATCTCATGAGCCTCCTCCTATCACTATTTTTATTAAAAGAGTCACATCTAATGCTATCCATATGCAACGACTATAAAAATATCTCCAACACAACTCTATTAATGCATCTCACCTTGTTTTTTTTTACTTGTTGGAGAGTGAAGTCAAATAAGAATATCAAAGGAATATACAAAGGGTGAAGGTAAAGTGGCACTTCTTTTTTGAAGTATTATTTTGAATTAAATTTTATTTCCTTAAATTTGAATTGCGTAGGTTGAGAATCAGTGAATTATGAACCATTTCTAGAAATCAAGGTTAGTCTTCCTTACATGTAAATAAAGACGTGATGTAGCCTCATTCACATAGCAAGAAAGATATTTTCTCATTTATGATGGGGCATCAATATTCACTTATTTCTTGGTCTATTACTTAGTGATTTGGCCAAAGCCCCATAATATTTTTGATCAATATATGTTTCAAGAAGAATACATGTTGTTTCCTAGGGAAAAGAATTGTGACACTATTTTTTCCAGGAACCAAGTGGACCTCTTAAGAAAAAATATATGTCAACTCATTTGTACTTTCATGTATTTTTAAATTTTTAAATTTGGACTTAGAAAGTTGGAGACTTCCTAATCAAATGAAAGGGAGGTATTTTATTTAAATTTTGTAGCCATGGTAGCATAATCCTAGTGATTTGCTACAACCTTGCTAATTATTCCCACTCCCATCACGTGTTATAATATTTCATCTCATGCTTTACCATATTTTGTTGCAATAATTTTTGAGTTTTCCTGGAGTCAAGAATAAAATCCATAAACACAAGAAAGCGTTATAAATCATCTTATCTTTGTTATGTAGGTAATATCATGGTATTACAAATGAGGAGAGGAAACTAATTAATAACCTCTCCACAAAATAAATTTAATAACTACATTTTCAACATTTCTTCCCTAATAAGTGGTGAGGTGGACATGGTATTAATGTCTTTCCCTTCTATTCAAATTATCACAAGTGAATACTCCTACAATGGTGTGAAAAGGTACCATGCACAAGAGTCTTTCACATCCAAAAAATAAAATAATGTCTCCATCCATTAAATGGAGCTACAATATTTTCAAACTCAATTGATATTCCATCCATTATAATATTTTTGAATGATTGAAAAAAATCCCAAAAGAAAAAAGGGGAAAGAGGTAAGTTCAATGTATGTTAGGTGTGTTAGAAACCAATTCAAAAGTCGTGCATGTATCTTTATAAGTTGTAATTGTAGTTAAGTTAGTAATTAACCTTGAATGATAGGATCATGTCATTGAAATTTATATGATAATTAAGGGTTACCAAAAATCTTGTTAAACCAAAATTTTGAATAGTAAAAATGAAAATGAAAATATGTTCCTTATTAGTTAGATTAATTATTGTAACTTCAACTAAAGAAAGAGGGGTCTTAGAGTATAAGTCCCTATTTATTTAACACTAATCTTGGATAGAAAGATGTGATGGCCTGATGCATAGTATGTGATATATAATATACAATGGATGTGATTGTTGTTTTCTATCCATTTTTTTGTTGTTGTTTTATATATGTTCTCAGATTAAGTGAGAGAACCAAATAAGTAAGGGGGTACAAAAAAAACTCTTTCTATTGTTGGCAATGCACCTATTTTTTGAATTGAATAATGAAATCAATGTATTAGAGGGAGAAGAGTGAGTTGTATATGCATTAGCATGCCATATGGTAGGTGATAAATTTCATGTATTGCACCATAACATTTTGAAAAAAACCTACCTAGATCAAATAATATTTTCTAAATTTTGTAGGAAACATGAATGGTATTCAATTCTATTTATCAACAAGGAGTGTATCATCCTCTTCAATCTTGCAAAATTTAGTGAGAAAGGAACCCTGCATGCAGGGTTTTCCCAATCAACCTAATATATATGGTTGATGGGGAAAAACCTTCCACTCAAACTTGTAATCATTGCTTTGCATATTATGCCTTGCGACATTCTTTATGAAGTCATTACACATAATTATCTCTAAGGAAAACTCCAGATTTTGTAACTCCAAATTCGTTACATTAATCATCATAAAGATTTAAAACAAGAATGATCTGCAGAAATGAGTTCAAGGATTTCAATTCATATTGTTTCATAAGTATGAATGCACACATTGTCATTAAAATTATTGGCAACATCCAATTGAGTAGTATCCCTAGGAAGCTTTGGAACCAAAATGCACTCATCCTTCATTTTTCTTGTTTTTTCTCATATATTAAAAGTATCTTCCATGCAAAATGCATGTACACCTGAATGCCATGTTTCAATTACATCTATTTTTGAATTTACGGTAACATATTTTTGGCAAGAACATAACATGAATGTGTTCTAAATAAACTTTTCACAAGTAATATTTGAAACCAGGTTTGTTGGATAACAACTTTTCCTATAAACCATCAAAACTAGACCTCCTTAACTAAATATTAATAATTTGTATAATTCACTTAAACTACTTCTAATTACAAAAAATAACAACCCACACATTAAATTTTAAAATATTAACCTTCCTCCTACTATATATTGATTCATGCTTTAATTTATATTTAACATAATCACACAACATTCAAATCAAAATTATTTTAAAAAAAATTATATATATATGTATAACATCTCCTAATCAATATTATTAAATACTAATTAACAACACCTTATACCATCATAATAATCACTCATCATAATAACCACTCACTTCACCAAGTTAACTTCAATCAACCACTCAATACACCTATGTATAAAATACATTAACTTAACTAATCAAAGTTTTCTATATCATTAACAAACATATAGACAATTTTGATAAATAATGTTAACCAAATGAATAATCACACGAACCAACTATCGAATAACACCTTACACCATCATAATAACCACTCACTTCAATTAGCCACGTTAACTTCAATCAACCACTAAATAGACCCATGTATACAATACATTGACTAATCAAAGTTGTTTATATCATTAACAAACATGTACACAATTTGATAAATAATGTTAACCAAATGAATAATCACACTAACCAACCATCAATGTAAAACAATTCACTAATCCACGTGTTACCCCAACCATCAAGGACCCCTCGGATGAATTAGTGGTTCATTTATGATATTCTTCTTATTTATTCCAACATGTAGATCTTATAATTTTTTCTTACCAACCGGTTCATCTGAGAATTATCTTCCTGGGTCTCATCAGAATCATGTGGGTTTGAAAAAGTTATAGTATAAAAAAATTTAGAGAATAATTTAGAAATTCTGGTAAGATTATAAAATTTTTTGTAAAGATTTTGAAAATTCAGATTATAATAGTTAAATTTTAGTATTTTAGGTATCCTAAAAGTTTTTATCTATTTCTACCATAAAAATACAATTCAAACACTCCAACTACCTTATATTTTGAAAAAAAATATTACTAAATTAAAAAAAAAAAAACGGCTATCCAAATTATTCTATTGCATCACTAAACAAGTCACGAAGAAGCAGCGAAGCCAAAAGCCCATGAGGCTATCGAGACACCTACTCTTTATAGGGCTCATATTTCACGTAGGGTTTGCCTTCTTAAAGTGGTTAGGAGTCAGCGTTAAATGCCTGGTTGGTCTCGATGACTAAATATAAAGTGGACTCTTGAATTAAATGTATTGGTCATATTATACTTAAATGCTACTTCGCTACAATCCAGCAATAACGGTTGACCGTCCAAACCACAATTGCAGAAGGCAAAACTTAGTTTTTGGGCTATCTGCCGTTTAATGCAAATAAGGCTCGCTTAAAAACATAGAAAAACAACTTTTAAATTAAAAAAAATATAAACAAATTATTAATTTTCTTATTCTAATTTATAATATTGAAAAGTCTCTTTCTTTTCGCCATATTAACTCCTTGACTTTTCATCAACCTACTAACTTTGCCGGCAATATTTAGCGGAGACAAGTTTGCTTAACTTTTCTTCTAACTTACTTGTTCTCCCATATATAAATATGGAAATCCGTCCGTCCCGATAAATCTTAGCAATTGGTCGTTGGTTTGTTTCTTTCATTCAATTTTGGTGAGATTCCTTTTCATTTATTTCTATGATTTTCTTTTTTATCGAGTTATATATGATTTTATGTATTGATTTATTTTTCTATATAGTTTTGATGGTAAATATTAATTACTATGCATCAAGTTAATAATTGACTTATTATATTTTGTTTATTAGATAATAAACAAATGATATTTCATAGATAAAATAATAAATAATAAATCAATTATTAACTTGATGCATAATAATTAATATTTACCAATTTTAACATCCTTCTAAAATATTATAAACAAAATTAAATTTTCACCAAAATCATAATTACACTAAAAAAACCAAAATTACTTAATTTGCTCGAAAACATGATTTCACGATGGATTCTAATGCACTGGAAGCTTATATGATGATCTCGGTTCTTCATTGAGTCTAGTGTGTTCTTAGTTTTGATTAGTATAATAAAATTATTATATTATTATAATATAGTATTATTTTTATATTAAAAAATAAAACAAAGAATAACTAAAAATAATAATATTGTGATAAGAAATGTTTTGATCTATATGAAATTTATGTATTTATTTTTTATATTAAAAAGTAAATAAAAATGTGATAGAAAATAGATAATAAGATCGTTACTAAGCTAAAAACCAAATTGGTGTATGAGACCCTCTTGTTTATGGGATAAGGGACTCATCCTCTTGTTTTTGGGACAAGGGACCCATCTTCACCCAATGATTTGATTGCTAATTCTAGCAAGGCATGCATACTCTACCCCCTTCTAGTTTTGAACCTATGACCTCTTAGGAGGAAACACATGCTCTTAACCATTAGGCCCACTCAAGTTTCCCAACATAGATCTATCTTAAGTACGGTTAAGTACGAATCTAACATGAGCCAAGAGAAATCAAATTTCTTCAAGTGCAAACTTCTTTAAAGTGAAAAATACTATGTGTAAATTTTCATTGTTTAAATTGTGTTTTTAAATACTATATAGAGCATATATAGGACCAAATATGTTTTAACAATAAAATCCCCAGAAGTGATGATTGACGCTATGTGATTCATTTCACTAGTTGCAATCCCACTTCTTCACCCCTGTGAGCATCATCCAATGCAATAAGTGCTAAGTGGACTATTCAAAAATCATGAGAAATTAGCTAGTTACAACTACCCCTCATGGAAATGGTCATAGTTTAATGACTTTCTTAACGCAGTTGAATCCAAAAAAATTATATCTAATATAATGCATTACGGAAACCCCTCAATACTTAAATACAAAAGAGTAAAGGGAGCTCTACTTGAATGGTTCATGAGGCACAATACTTGCTAAGGTTTTGCAAATGGAGTAGCAAGCTAAGTGGCCTTGATTGTGGGAAAAATCCACAGTTAAGCGCGCTTGAGCCAGAGGAGTTCTGGGATGGGTGACCACCTAGGAAGTCCTGGTTACTGGGTGAAAGCCCCGGAAGTGATGATTGATGCTATATGATTCATTTCACTAGTTTCAATCCCACTTCTTCACCCCTGTGAGCATCACCCAATGTAATGTGTGCCAAGTGGACTATTCAAAAATCATGAGAAATTAGTGAGTTACGACTACCTCTCATGGAAATGGTCATAGTTTAATGACTTTATTGACGCATTTGAATCCCCAAAAATGATATCTAATATAATGCACTATGGAAAACCCTCAATACTTAAATACAAAAGAGTAAAGGGAGCTCTACCTAAATGGTTCATCAGGCACAATACTTGCTAAGGTTTTGCAAATGGGGTTGGAAGCTAAGTGGGCTTGATTGTTGGGAAAACTCCACAGTTAAGTGTGCTTGAGCTAGAGGAGTTTTGGGATGAGTGACCACCTGGGAAGTCTTCGTTACCAGGTGAAAGCCCCGTAAGTAATGATTGACACTATGTAATTCATTTCACTAGTTTCAATCCCACTTCTTCACACATGTGAGCATCGCCCGATGCAATGAGTGCTAAGTGGACTATTCAAAAATCATGAGAAATTAGTCAGTTACGACTACCTCTCATGGAAATGGTCATAGTTTAATGACTTTCTTAATGCAGTTGAATCCTAAAAAATGATATCTAATATAATGCACTACGGAAACGTCTCAATACTTAAATACAAAAGAGTAAAGGGAGCTCTACCTGAATGGTTCATGAGGCGAAATACTTGCTAAGGTTTTGTAAATGTGGTAGCAAGCTAAGTGGGTTTGATCGTGGGGAAAACGCCATAGTTAAGCACGCTTGAGCCATAGGAGTTCTGGGATGGGTGACCACTTGGGAAGTCCTGGTTACCAGGTGAAAGCCCCGGAAGTGATGATTGACGCTATGTGATTCATTTCACTAGTTTCAATCCCACTTCTTCACCCCTGTGAGCATCACGTGCTAAGTGGAATATTAAAAAATAATGATAAATTGGTGAGTTACGACTACCTCTCATTGAAATTTTCATAGTTGAATGACTTTCTTAAGATAGTTTAATCTCAAAAAATGATATCTAATATAATGCATTGCAGAAACCCCTCAATACTTAAATACAAAAGAGTAAAGGGAGCACATGCTAAGTGGACTATTAAAAAATAATTACAAATTAGTGAGTTACAACTACCTCTCATTGAAATGTTCATAGTTTAATGACTTTCTTAACACAGTTTAATCCCCAAAAATGATATCTAATATAATGCATTGCAGAAACCCCTCAATACTTAAATACAAAAGAGTAAAGGGAGCTCTACCTGAATGGTTCATGAGGCGCAATACTTGCTAAGTTTTTGCAAATGGGGTAGCAAGCTAAGTGTAGGTGACCACCCAGGAAGTCCTGGTTACCAGGTGAAAGCCCCGAAAGTGATGATTGACACTATGTGATTACGACTACCTGTCATGAAAATGGTCATAGTTTAAAGACTAAAAAATGATATCTAATAAAACTTTTGTTTTTTATAATATATATATAGATATATATATATTTTTAAATGGTATATAATATATAGATAATTGACATTAAAATACTTATGTCAATATTAATTAGTGTTAAAATATTTTATTGATAACTCACATTGAATATTTTTTTTATATACAATGTTAAAATATTGTATTTTAAAAAATTAGTTTCTATATATAGATATATATGAAGTCGATATTTAAACAGTTACAATTATTTTTTTACTTCTAATTACTTTATAAGTTATTCATTTTTTTTTTATTATAACTTACATTATTTTTCAATTTAAAACATAATTTATTTATTTTTATTTTAAAAAGACATGTGTCAATTCTACAAATGGAACTAGAATAATCCTCTACAATCTATAATTGCATTTAAAAAAAATTGTTAAAAAACATTATGTACTTACTTCTCATCAATTGAATTTGCAAGATTATATAGTTGTGAAATTATATATATATTAAAAAATATATTTATGAATTATTTAAATTATTTTTGTGATGATAAGTGTGTATGCTCTTAAATTTTTCATGTGAAATGATATATTTATTAATAAATATATTTATGAATTATTTTTATGTTGATAGGTGTATTTATTTCAGATGCTTATGGATTTTTATTTTTTTATTAAAAAATAATATGCGGAGAGTTGAGATTTTATAACAGTGAATATTCTTCGTCTTATATCAAAATCGAGGGTTGATGTTTATTTAGAATCTTAATGTTGGTCGTTTTTCATCTAGGAAAATTTAAAAAACAACATTTAAAAAATCCAAACCACACATCTTATTTGTACATTTCATGCATGTCCATTCGATTCATGGTCATCCAAAACGTTTTCCTTGTCTTATCTCGTCTTATCGTTTGAATCAAACCCTTCGATTCATTTCATTTTACTTTCGATTATTTAGAATAGCAACATTTCCCGAAACGTTACAGGCTAATCCGCCCTTGCTTTGATGGAGGTCTAAGACTGTAAAACCTAGAGGAAATGCCAAGCACCTGAATTTCAAACACATGAATCTCGATTTTACTTTGGCTGCATCGATCCTTTCATTATTTGCAATTTGGGGTTTGAGACGCTCCCAAAGGTGAGTACTTGCATTGGTATTTTGTAACAATCGTGAACTAATCAAATATGTCATAACATAGTACCATATAATTTTTTTAATAATAAATGTTACTATGTATAGGGTTTATGGTCAGGTTGTTCTCATTGGCATTGTAGAGATTCGTCGTCCGACACTGTACAATTTCAGATGATGTATGCAGCTTGATGTTGGTGAGGTTGGCATGTTAAGAAGGAATGGTGGTCTCAACAAACATGGGTGTGGCCATGTTAAGTTCATTCGTTGCTCCAATTGTGGCAGATGCACTCCTAAGAACAAGGTCGTGAAGAGGTTTCTAGTTCACAACATAGAGGTTTAAAATCAGTCTGTGTTTCAAAGTTTTAAAAAAAATGAATATATTGGTAGCTCATAATTGAATTTATGTACTAATTTGAAGGTACATTCGGGAGAAATTTTGGAAATGTGTAGGGTTAAAATAATGTTTTCTTTGAGGTTTGATGGGTCATGTTGACACAATTTTTGTGTGAACTTTTTGCTCACTTATGATGTAAGCTTTGATGATCTCAAATTCTTCTCCTGATTCAGAATCCTCACATGTAGCTAACTAAGTAATGCTTCATTCATTTTTAAAATAAAAGATGAAATTTAATACAAAGTATGTCTTTACCGTGAAGGTTGTTATTTTTGTAATGTGACTTCTTCAACTTTTAATGAAGTACATTACAATGCTAAAGAATTTTTGAATCAATTGAATTCAATTCTATTGATCCTGTTGGGGAATTTTATGGGCACCAAACAAAGTCAACATAATTTCTTGCATGTAGTTCATCAAACCCAAGTGGACTGAATCAGAGGTTCCTGTTGTTAGTTTCAATTTTACTTCTTCATCATGTGAGAATATTAGATGTATATAGTGTTTATCCTGTGAGCATCTTAGATGTATCTAGTGTTAAATAAATGCATGAGAATATGAATTTCAAAATAAAAATTATTGATGGTTTTTGTAACTTTGTTGATTTGTTTTGCAAATTTTAACAAAGAAAGTTGATGGTTTTGTGAAACTTTTACTTATATTTGATCAGTGAATTTTTTATTAAAAGAAAAAATCAAATTCCAGCCTTGAGTGTGAGTCAAGACATCTTTTGTCTACTTAATTTCTAAAAAATTAATGGAAATTGAGGTCAGAACAGTGATGGAGGTTCAAGGCATTTAAAATATTATGCAAGGTAAAAGTGAATATTAAAATTCATATGAAGAGCAGTTTAAAAATATAACCGACATAAAAAATTTCATAATGGGTAGGGTCACCCGTCAAATTTAACCCTTGCTCAACTGTCATTAAAGGTAAGAAGCTGGATTGTTCAAGGTGAAGTGTTTTCACTGTCACAAACATGGACATCCCGCCACTAACTGCCCACAGAAAAAGAAGAACACGAAGGCTGTTGGAGCTGTAGCTGGTGAGGCCCTTGCCTCGCAATTTGAACTTGATGTTTGGTTTCAAGCACAATGGGATCGGTGTGGTATCTTGATAGTGGTGTTTCCTTCCACATGATGGGAGATAAGGAGCTTTTCAACGACTTGGAGGAGAAAGATCTCCAAATGCATATAGAGATGGGTGACGATGGACGATACAGTGCGACCGGCATTGGTACCATTACCTTTGATAGGGAGTGAGGTAAACCATTTTTGTTGAAAGATGTTATGCATGTTCCAGGTCTAAAGAAGAACTTGGTCTCAGTTGTGATGTTGGAGGATAGAGGTTATGACGTTGTTTTCAGCGATGGAAAAGCCTTCCTGCAACAAAAAAAAACGAGTCAAACCAAGAGGATAATTATTCAAGTTAAGAATCTCTACAGGCTGGAGGTAGATAGTTGCACTACAATGGTGGGAAAAGAAGAAGAAGTGGTGAGCGGGGATGATGGCGAATTATGGCACAAGACTTTGGGCCATCTTCACCATGGCGCCCTGAAGATTTTGCAGCAGATTTATACTGGACTTCCCAAGGGTACATTTGCACAGATAGATCAGTGCAAGGGATGTACTATGGGTAAATTTCTGAAGACCACCTTTCATGTAAAGGAGAACTGTGCTTCGGGGATCCTGGAGAGAGTTCACACAGGCATGTGTGGGCCATTCTCAGTTTCTTCAACAACAAAACACAGCTATTATGTTATTTTTGTTGATGACTATTCTCATAGATGTTGAATCTTCTTCATGTAGAAGAAGGATCAAACATTCTCAAAGTTCTGTGAGTTTAAAGCATTGGTGGATATAGAGTCAGGGAAGCAAGTGAAGGCTTTGTAGAGCGATAATGGTGGTGAATATATCTCGAACAAATTCAAAGACTTCTGTAGCAAAGAAGGAATTTGAAGAGAACTCATAGTGTCTCATAACCCACAACAGAATGGGGTCGCAGAGAGGAAGAACAGAATGATCGTGGGTGCTACACGAGCTATGCTGCATGATCAAGGCCTACCAATTCAATTGTGGGCGGAAGCATGCAACACTATGGTTTATGTGCAAAACCGTTGTCCTCATAAAGTACTTGGAATGAGTACACCTGAAGAAGCTTTTACTGGTAAGAAACCGGATGTTTCTCACTTTAAGATTTTTGGCTCATCTATTTATGTTCATGTGACCAAGAACGCCAGGAAGAAGATGGAGCTGATTGCAAAATTTGGGATATTTTTGGGGTATACAGAAACTCCCCATAATTATCGTGTGTATTTTCCAAACAATCGAACGACTGTGGTGCAATGGGATATACAATTCAATGAGGAGAAAGCCATGAAGTTATTGCTTGAGAGGGAGCTATGCTTGCATGCAGAGGAGGAACTGTTTATTCCCAAAGATGAGCCTCAAGATGTGGATCAGCCATAGGAGGAGGATCATAGAGTGGAGGAGTCCACTCACGCAGAGCCAAACATCAAAATTGGCAGAAGGTGTACCACAGAAGATGAGAGGTTGAAGCTTGATGCGACATAGAATGTAGGAGTCCCTACTTCACAACATAGACAAAGATAGTATCCTAACCGATATAATGGATACATGGCTCTCATGAGCAAATGTATTGTGACAGAGCCATCTTCATTATAGGAAGCAGTGCAAGAGACCACATGGGTAAATGTAATGGTGGAGGAGTATGACTCCACTGTCAGAAACAGTGCTTGGGAAATTGTTCCGAGGCCAGTTTATAAATCAGTGGTAGGTTCAAGATGGATCTGCAAGGTAAAGCAAGTTGCTGGTGGGAGTGTTGAGAAGTATAAGGCAAGATTTGTCGCCTGGGGCTTCTCACAGATTGAGGGGATTGATTATGAAGACCCGTCGCATGATATTCTTCCATAGGGACCACCCTTTCTATCTCGATCCATATGGGTTGGCACATTCATCAGATGGATGTGAATATTGTGTTCCTTAATGGGATCATTAAGGAATAAGTGTACATTGAGCAGCCTTAAGGATTTGAGATCTTCAGCAGCAAGTCGCATGTGTGCAGACTCAAAAGAGCACTGTATGGGCTGAAGCAAGCACCTCATGCTTGGTACACTTGGATCGATAGCTATTTCACTAGACTTGGATTCACCAAGAGTGAGGCAGATTCAAACCTATACCAGATTGTGGTGGAGGGTAAGATTTTAATCATTGTTCTTTATGTTGATGATTTAATAATGACTAGTGAAGAGCAACTGATACACTCATGCAAGGAGGACCTTGCAAAGGAGTTTGAGATTAAGGATACGGGCCTTCTTCATTATTTCCTTGGATTGGAAATATGGCAGTGAGAAGGTGAACTGTTTGTGTCTCAAGGCAAGTATGCTTGGGAGATACTCAGTATGTTTCACATGGAGGAATGCAAACCCATGGATACTCCTCTTCCAGGAAAATGGAGGAAAGAGATGCTACATCGACAGAGGTAGTGGATGCTATTGTCTATTAACAATTGGTGGGTTTGCTCATGTATTTAGTTAATACAAGATTGGACATATGCTATGCGGTGAACCAGCTTAGTGAAGCGATGGTTAAGCCTACCAAGCTCTTTTAGAAGGCAGGAAAGGATGTCTTGAGATATATCGGGGGCACATCTGAGTATGGCTTATGGTACAAATAGACAAATGAGGTGAAGTTGTATGGCTTCATGGATGCAGATTGGGAAGGCAACCCAACGGACAAAAAGAGAACATCAGGAGGGGTTTTTAGTATCGAATCTATAGTTTCTTCTTGGTACAGCAGGAAACAGAGATCTGTAGCACTCAGTTCAGCAAAAACATAATACATGGTAGCAAGTCAAGCTGCATGTGAGGCTATCTGAATGAGGAAGATCCTGGTCGGTTTGTTCAGTTCTCATTTAGATCCTACTTTGGTTCATTGTGATAATCATAGTTGCATTAAACTATTTATTAATCATGTGTTTCATGATAAATCTAAGCATATAGATATCTGGTATCATCATATCAGAGATTGTGTGCAGTGGAAGATCATGTTGCTTAAGTACATTCCTACGGAAGATCAGGATGTAGATATTCTGATGAAGGCACTCACCAGGAGAAAATTTGAATACCATAGAGACATGATCAGGGTGAAGGATAATCCATTTATTGTTAAGAGGGATTGTTGATATTCAACAAGATCATGATCCTAGTGAAAATTAAGCACCTTCACTAGGTGGGGCCCGTAGGCTACTTTTAGGTGTATGTCTATTTTTAAAATGGTGAGCATATTCTAAAATTAGTAGGATGTTGATTCTAGATGGTTGAGAAAATTATATCCTTAGATGAGTTTCTATTTTTATAACATGGGAAAAGTCTATTTATAGATTGCATATCTAAAAACATAATGTATGTCGATTATTATTAGTCGTTAATGATAATCAGACAATAAATAATAACTTATTCTCTTGGAGCACTTGATTTCAGTTTACCGATGTGGCAAACCAGTTAGTTGAAGGAATTATGAGTTGCAAGGTTCGTTGGTGACTCATGCATGATGGAATTCATTGTAACTAAGTGTGACACAGTTGTAACAGAGTTGGAAGAGTAGTTATGTGAGTTTTTATGTAGTTTAACTCATTTAAGTGAGTTAAACTCAGTTGTGCTAGTTGTAACTAAAGATACACTAGTGAAAGATGAGTGAAATAATTATTTAATTAATTCACAAGTAGTGTCTTACTTGCAACTGAAGAAATACAACAGTTAACTACTTGCATGTCAAATCCAGTAGAGACCCAATGGAGAGATAGGTGAAAAGGTGTGTTTGACTATCAGTTGTGACTATAGTGATGCATTCAATGCATCTACACACACATTGGAGTTGCCAATGAGGATTGTGCAGTCAAAGCAAAGCAAGATCAAATTTATTCAGGGATCTTCTTCAACAGGGATTGCATAGCGGAGGTAGGCTATCAAGAGGCGGTAAATTGGTGCACGGGTGAACCAATTTTTGTATGACAGTGTGAGACAATTGTAGATTGTACTGAGAGCTCTATGAGATGAGCTTTGTATGATATTGTTTCATGATTCCATGATATACATAATATATGATAGTTGGGGTTGTTAGCTTTAAGATTTCCCAGTAAAACATCTTGTTATGTGCGATTGATTTTTTCTTCATATGTTTTGCAATTGGCGATTTAAATTCCACAAAGAATTGTGTAGAAGGATTATGTATTTAACAGTGGATTTAATTGTTAGATTAGGGGGGTCCGGTAATATACATGCATATTGTATAATTTATACAGTTTCTCTCATAAACGGTTACCGAACAAATCACCCTCCATGCTCTTTAAATATAGATCATGGACCAATCGGGTGTTAAGCCACAGATCAGTGTCGTTAATACTGAGGAGAGAGTGAACCGTCGGATCATTACAAATCGTGACCATAAAATTATAAGTTACAAATGTACATAGTAAATAAACACACTTTACCTAACTCTACACTAGATTATGTTATTCTTAACATTTTCCTATGTGTCGGAATATCCTAGCATCCTCCTTTAAGAACAACTTGGGATAGGATTAAAGGATTTACAAAGGTGACACAATAGTATAAGGAAGGAGGCATTAGAGCCTATCCCCCCTTAATGATAAATTTCCTGAACTCCAAGCATGGATTTAAGTTTGGTAAACTTTGCTTCTGTGAGAACCTTTGTAAAGATATCGGCTACTTGATCATTGGTTGGACAGTACTTCACTTCAAGAACACGATCATGAATGAGCTTTCTGTTGAAGTGTATGTGGATCTCAATGTGTTTCATACACTGATGCTGAACTGGATCTTTACATAGTTGAATGGCACTCTTATTATCACACCAAAGTGTAGTTGGATGTTGCTGATGAAGACCAAATTCAGACAGGATCTAACGAAGCCACATGGCTTCCTTGCTGGCTTCAATTGCACCATGATACTCTGCTTCTGCTGATGAAAGAGAGATGGCACTTTGTTTCTTACAAGACCATGTAATAGGTCTTGATCAAAGAGTGAATACATATCCTGTAGTAGACTTTTGATCATCAGGGTCACCAGCCCAATAAGAATCAGTGAAACCAATCAACAATGGAGATGCTGCTACATTGTAATGAATCCTGAACTGAATTGTACATCGAATATATCAAAGTATTATTTTAGATTCTTTCCAATGAATTTCATGAGGTTGGTGCATACACAAAGCAAGAAGACCAACGAAGAAGGAAAGGTCTAGACGGGTATGGGTTAGATACAAAAGTTTACCAACAAGTTGATAGTATAAGGTAGCATCAACTTCAGGGGTAGTACAAGTGACTGAAAGCTTGACTTTAGACTAAACGGGAGAAGGGGTTGGCTTACAATCTTCCATGTGAAAGTGGCGTAGAAGATCACATGCATACTTGGACTAAGAGAGGGTAATACCTTCTTTGGATTGCAAGACTTGAAGACCAAGGAAATAATGTAAGTGTCCTAAGTCTATCATTTCAAACTTATTTTTGAGGATAGAATTCACATGGTTTATATGGTTGGGATCACTACCAGTAAGGATAAGATCATCAACATAAAGAACAAGGATGGTGAAGGACTTACCCATATTCTTGGTGTAGACAGTGTTGTCAGAATGACACCTTGAAAAGCCATTAATATATCCATTTTGGTATACCAAGCCTGAGGAGCTTGTTTGGGACCATAGAGAGAATTCCTAAGGTGAAAAACAGAGCTAGAGTCATTTTGGATAAAGCCAGGGGGTTGTTTCATGTAGATTTATTCATGAAAATCTCCATGTAAGAAGGTGGATTTAACACCCATCTAATGGACTTCCCATTTAAAGGAGGCAGCAAGGGAAAGAACAAGGCAGATAGAATTGATTTTGGCAACATGAGAGAAGGTTTCAGTATAGTCAATGCCTTCAACTTGTGAAAATCCTTTAGTGACAAGACGAGCTTTATGTCTATCCACTTTTCCATCTGGTCCAAACTTTGTTTTGTAAACCTATCTGCATCTGACAAGTTTTCTTCCTTTTGAAAGAGGAACAAGATCCCAAGTATCGTTTGCTAGTAAGGAACGTTATTCTTCATTCACAGCTTCATCCCAATCTGGATGACTGGAATCTTCTTCAAAGGTTTCTGGATTAGGATTTTCTGGAACTTGAGCCAATAAGGAAGATGCTCTTTCGAACTGAGAACGTGTACGTCTTCGATCTACAGGGTCACCTTCAAGAGAACCTGCTGCATCCCGAGTAGAGCTGACCCATCCTGGAAATTGTGGAGTAAAAGGAATAACTTCAAGAGGTGGATGAGGATTTTCATCCTCGTTGTCATCATTTGAACTAGAAGGAATTCTATTAAAAATAGAAGACAGAGAGAGAGAGGTGGCACATATGCCAAATCAGGCTCGCAGGCCAAAGGTGGCACACTCGCTGAACTAGGCTCACAGGACAATATATTTTCATAAAATTTTACATATCTTATAATGATTATATTTTTGGATTTTGGTCGAAGAAGTATATATCCTTTGAAATCTTCAGAATATTCAACAAAAATGCATTTTTCACACTTAGGTTATAAGGCTTTATGTTTTACATCTGGAATATGGGCCCAAGCATTACTTCCAAAAAAAAGAAAGTGACTTTCATCTAGTTTGATTGAGTTCCAAGCTTCTTCTAGAGTTATATTCTTTAAAACCTTAGTAGGAGTGCGATTTACTATGTAATTTTCTTTTTTTTTTGTAAGTTAGGTAGTACCTTTTCTATTTTCCATTTATAAAATCAGGACAGGCTACATTAGAATATATATACTTGGCCTCAACCTGCCCGTAGGAAACCAGGTCTGTTGGCCTTCTTAGTGCTTTGTATGCTTGCCAAAATTGATATTGTCTTCTTAATCTATATAACGCATTTACCAGTTGTCCTATTGTTTCACCAGATTTAAACATGTAACAAAAAATAAGTTCAGTTATAAAACCTAGCATGAGTTGCCATACTTCCAAAAAAAACTAAATCCTATGTAACTGAAAAAACTAGCCATCAGAAGATGAGATTGGGGCTGGGTCCTTTGCATGCGATCCGGGCATGTCCACCTGATGCAGCTGCTGTAGCAGTTTCTCCATACGTTCCATCCTATCATCCATTCTCTGAATGCGGTCAGTTACTTGATATTGAGTTATTTTGATATGCTGCAAGTGACTTTCTATCTTCTCCAGCAAATCTTTAAGAAAGGATTATGTCTTTGGTTGCACTTTGAACTCCGGAGGATGTGCACTTTGGATTGCTTTTGCAAGGAGGCACTTCACCAACCAGTAAGTATGAATGGTTTGGTTAAATAAACTGAGACGGCCTCGGGTGTTCCCAGGGTCATGAATAAAATCTAGAATATCAGCTTCAGCCTCAGTATCTTCCATGTCTGTCTGCAATTCTCTTTCCCAGCCATGGATTTGCATGCGGGTTGGTGAGGAATTACCCAGAATGTAATTCACAACAAGATTTTCTAGATGCTCCTGAATAGATTTCCTTCCTCGTTTCTTTGGTTCCGGGTCCTGCTGCACCTGTTTCCCCTTAGCTGTTTCTGAGCGGAGGCCATGTTTCCCCATAATGCGTTGGTCCCAGACTACGGTTGCAGAGTTTGCGGTTTGGTCGCGCCTCCAGTTCACCTTCCAAGCTCTTGCATGCGCCAAGCTTTGCATGAGCGTTAAGGTGAAAGGCGAAGGGAAGCTTACCTTAATCGACCCTTGCAATACGGACACTGACAGATTTTCCTTACCAGTTCTCGACATCATAAACTTCGCACAAGTGATCTCGTCTCCCATTGATGAGGTTTGTCGGTGGGCCATCATGTGGGTTAATTATCCGGGGAGTGGCGCGCCGTTGGCCGGCCACGAGCTGTCCCAGTTGCCATCTGTTCACCCCGATCGGGGGGGATTTACTATGTAATTTTCACAGTTAATGGATTTTGCCCAAAAATTGAGACCAAGTCCTTTAGATTGAAGCATACAATTAGCCATTTCTTTTAAGGTGTGATTCTTCCTTTCAGCTACACCATTTTGTTGTGGAGTATATGGAACAATATGTTGCAATTGAATGCCATGCTCCATGAAAAAGTTGATAAATTTGTTGTTAACATATTCTCCTCCATTGTCTGATCTTAAGTTAAGAATTGGATGTCTAGATTGTTTCTCAACAAAGTCCTTAAAGGTTGAGAACATGTTAAAAACTTCACTCTTGAGTTTAAGAAGTATACCCAAGTGCATCTAGAAAAACCATCAATGAAAGTTAAGAAGTACTTGCAACTAGAGAAAGAAACAACAGGAAGTGGACCACATAAATCACTGTGCACAAGCTGCAAAGGGGTTGAAGCATGCCAATAGGCACGCTTGTCAAAACTATCCTGATGATGTTTTCCGAGTACACATCCGGAGAAAACACCATCTCGACAAGATAGCATAGGTAGATCCATCACGATATTTTCCTTACATAGAGTTTGAAGAGAGAGATAGTTTAAGTGACCAAATCGCTCATGCCAAAGTTTGCTCACTTCATCATTATGAGCAACAAAAACGGAGGGAAGACATGAAGACCCAAAGTTGTCAAACTTATACAACCTTGTGGAATCATCAGCAATTCCAGTAGCTAAAATATGTATAGGATATTTGAGTTCCTTGATTTCAACATGATGAGGTGAGAATTCTACTATTTTCCCTTCACCTGAATGAGTTATCTGATAAATAGATAGAAGGTTTCATGACAAGGTAGGAACACAGTACATCATTAAACTAACCATTATCTAGATGAATGGTTCCAGATCCTACAACATTAAGAGATTTATCATCACCAACATAAATATGTTTGGTGTTACAATTATTTAAAGAAGAAAACATGGCTTTATTTTTTTCCATATGGTAAGAAGCTCCAGAATCAATGAGCCACTCATGAGAATGAGAAGAAGAAGATAAATTTAATGCATAAATAGATCTTCATGCTTGACAACCACAAGCAGAAAGTGCCATTCTTGAGGATGAAGGTGAAGAGTGCTCAAAATTGATGTTGTGCTTCTTCATTTCTAATTCTAAGGCTTCCATCTTCTTAAAACATCTGGAATCTATATGGACATCATGATTACAAAATTTGCAATGTCTCTCTGTCTTCTTCCATTTGTTTTTATTTTCCTTATCATCTTGGTGAGTTGTTTTTTTCAGTTTGCGACTGAAACTGCTTAGGACCCTTGTTTGGTTTCGGACCATACTTTTTAGGATATACTTATTCTTGGGTTTATTTTGATATTGTTGCTGTTGGGATGCTAAGGCTTTCTTAGAAGCATTTCCAGAAGTGATAAGACCAAGGTGTAATATTTTTTCTTGTTCTCTTATCAAAGAATCGCAAAAGGCATCAAAAGAGGGGTTCTTGTAGGCAGTTCCTGAAGAAATGATGTCTTCTCTAGTGGAATGGAAGGTGGAAAAAAATACAGAGTATGTAGGACCAAGCTTAGCAAGAATGGAATAGATGAGGCTACCATCGTCCCTTTTTACCTTACAACCTTCTAAAAGAAGTCTAAGGGTCTTGAATTTGGACAAAAAATCTTCAATAGAGGAGAAATTATTGGGGTCCAAAGTAAGCAACTCATTTTCAAGATGGTGGGGCCTGATTTGATTTTGAATGCCAAAAACAGTATTTAGCTTTTTCAGGGCTTCATCAGGGGTGTTAATTGCAAGGATATGAAATCGAATATCTTGAGAAATGGACATTCCTATCAACCCTCGTGCTTGATCTTGTTTATTTTCCCATTTAGTGAATTTATCATCATCGGAAGTTTTAGTTTCTTATCCTATGGCTATTCTATAACGCCCTTTACTTCTAAGTATATCTACCATGTGAGGTAGCCATTGAAAATAATTGGTGCTATTAAGAATAATTGGGCATGCATTTTCCATTTTATAAAAAACTGGAGCTGGAAAAAGCTGAAACTAACTGCTCCAATGGAAAGATCTCGAAAAATTGGGTTGATTAAAATAAAACGGCTCAAAAAATGGCTTTCAGATGAAGAAGTTGTGCCTTTTTGAAAAAAACTAAGTTGTAGATACTGAATAGTTACAGAAACGGTTTGAAATTTGATGATGAAGTTCAAATTTAAAAAAAAAATCCTCCCCTTATTAAAAAAACTTTTTACAAAAGAAGCTTGAGAAAGAGACTTGAACCCAAGACCTCTATTCTCATAAACTAACCTCTCACCAAGTAAGATAGTAAAATTATTTTGTAATTGTTTGAAAGAAGGAAGGATTTTTTTTTAAGTCTTCGGTGTGCATGCTTTTTCCAGCACAAAAAAAAAAAAAAAATCCGAGAAAAAAAAAAGCAAGTCTTACGGCAGAATGTTAGATTTTCGGTTAGCCTTATTGGGAACTAACTATTTTTTATCATTTCCTGAGATCGCACAAAGACGCGGGGAAAGAGCATACGTAGCAAAACAAATCCCTTCTTCCTGTTTCTGATTTGCTAAGATCGCACACAACGTAGAGCAAAGAGCATACACAGAGAAGAGGTTATATATCCAAAAAATAAATAAGACCTAAAAACTGAAATAAACAAAGGGAACCAAAATAAACAGAACTATTAACAAATATAACTGCAAAACAGATACTTTGTACCTCCAAATCTAAAGTGTCATAACTTGGGCAAACAAAAACCTTTTCACATGAAACGAAAGGGGTTCCTCATTGTAACGGATGCTCCAGACACAATAGAGCAGTTCTCTAGGCCTGAAAATGTACAAAAATAGTAGATCTAGAAAACGGTAGTCACATGCAGTCAAATTGACTCTGGATTTGGATCAACAACATATGCGGCCCTCAAAATAGCTCTGATACCATGTAAGAATTTATAGGGTAAGTTCCGTAGATCAAAAACCAAAGGTCACCGCTAAAAAACAGATCAAAAATCAGTACACCAATATTATCACGTGGTTAAAACCATTGAAGAGGGAAACATTCCACAGCCTGAGCGAACATGACCACTTTAGACAATTTATTAATATAAAAAGAAAAATTACATATGTTTCTCTCATAAACGGTTATCAGACAAATGACCCTCCATGCTCTTTAAATAGAGATCATGGACCAATCGGGTGTCAAGCCACAGATCAAGTGTCATTAATGCCGAGGAGAGAGTGAATCGTTGGATCACTACAAATCGTGATAGTCAGATTATAAGTTACAAATGTACATAGTAAAGAAACACACTTTATCTAACTCTACTCTAGACTAATTTATTCTTAATTATTTCCTATGTGTCAGAATATCCTAACATATGGAAGGGACTATAGCGGATTCAACATTGAATCGATATTAATTTCCATTGATCGATGCATTTAACTAATTTTTTTACCAAAACATTTTCTTTTAGCCAAACTTTCATTTTTGAGGTCTTATTGCCGGTTTGTAGAATTTCGACATCCAAATTAACTTTTATCCAAAGTATGGATTTGCCTTGCAAATTGGATTTCTTAATTTTATCCAAATTTTGGACCATTTGTGGTGGATCCCATGCAGTGGGAATGGCCAATCTGCCTTTATCCAAAGTTTGGATTCTCCTTGCGATTTCACTTTGAAAATTTTATCCAAAGTTCAAACCGCTCGAGCCCATGGGGTGGAAATCGTTAGTCGACCTTTATCCAAAGTTTGGATTACCTTGTTACCTTTTTTATTTCATATTTTTGTCTACATGCCATCACTTCTAGCCACTTCTCACCACTTGGCTACCTTCCACCACTCCTCGCCACATACCATTGCTTCATTTCAAGGCCAACGCATCTATTCTTCTCACCACGACTTCATTCCAACTATTCTTCTCACCACTACTTCATTCCATGCCACCGACAATAGAGAGAATAATACAGATCTTGTTATTCCTACCACGAGAACTCATTCTACATCCTGCAAAACATACATGCAATAATTAGTGAGCATCCTACGGAAAAGACATGCAAGAACTACAATAATTAGTGAGCGCAAAAAATGCAATAATCAGTGAGCATCATTATGTATGCAATAATGAGTGAGGATCCTGCATAAAACACAATCAAATACCTGCAATAATCAGTGAGCATCACTGCGTGAAATACACTAAGGTAAGTTTAGTTAAGACTCATTTATGAGTCAAGGTCACATATATTACGATGTTTTTCTATTTTTCTATTAACAAACTTTGCAATAAACCTCATTTCGTTTCTGTCTTTAATACATCAATTGTAATAACCCTCTCACCTACCTTTGATACATCAATTTTTGATTATGTAACTTTAGCTCTAAGTTTCGATAGCCTTACACTTATAATCTCATGATATCATGGACTGAGTAGTGGGTTCAAACTTTTGGATTAACAAAGGAATCTTTATTATATTTTATTTAAGTGATCGTTGTTAGCTTCGTTAGTTCTGATAAATAAACGACTTTCCTAGCCATTAGCTCCGATAAATAAATTACTTTCCTAGCCTAAGGTCATCACTTACCATAGCGAAGGTCCTGAAAGGTATTTGCTTCAATTCTCTTTGTCATGAATTAACATCTGAGGAAGGAAAAGTAGTATTTAAGTGGGGCATGAGCTCCTTTGAAATGAAATCACTAAGATCCGAGCAGGGTGTAGGATGATAGCTCTATAGGCATCTCCCCCAAATAGTTCTGTTGAGCTATTTTTACCTATCGCTAATGAGGAATTTTTACAACTTTCTCATAAGGGAAAAGACAAACATAAAGTATACGAATCTACTATCTCAAAGTGAAGGTGTTTCTTTACTTCCAGACTCACTCGACTACTTTAATGAGTTTTGCTAAAACTAGGAAAAAAGAATAGGCTAAGTGGAGTTGAAATATGAAATTCTCCTTTGCTAGATACAATTCTGGAAATAGGTTTATTACATAAGTACATTTTTCCTTTCACTTTGAATAAAAAGTCAAATTTTCCTTTCACCTGGAATAACTCGTGTATTCATCTCCATATTAAAGTAAAGACACAACCTACAACTACGTTTGGTAATTTATTTTTCAGATTGGAACCAAAAATCCTTATAAACAACAGGGGAGGTAGGAAAAATACCACCAATTTTTGTTTTCAAAATAAAACTATTGTATTTAATTTCAAACATCCCAAAATGAAATAAATTATATTACATAGTACCAGTTTACTAACTTGTGAACCTTTTTTCAATGATTTGTCTGCACCCTACACATAGTTTCTATAATTTCTCTTTGGATAGCTTGAACAACATCAAGTCATATTTCTCTTTCTTGGAAGTTGACAACTGGTTTGATTCGAAGCAATCTAAACCCTCATGCCATGAAATATCTCATTGAACACAAAATATATTTCTGCATGCAGGGCATTTTGAATTTACCATAACAAAAATAAGTGTAGCAGTTGAGTTTGCTTGAGTGTAGGGTTGTTGTACGATACCTATACAGTTTGTTACACTGAGCCATATCGGCGATAGCATGGTATCATAAAGAAATCATGCTAACTAGCTGACAGGTTAGATGTATATTAGTTGGTTTAATTAACTAAAACAACAATACATGCATTAAGTGTTTCCACTGACCGATAACTCTTGAACGAGCCTAACACTTCTCAATCATATGATTGAAAAGGATCACTTTACATTTTTTAGGAGTCATATGCTCACTGTAATTTGGCTTCGGACAGAGAATGAGAACAAAATTTTCTTCCAATTTGCTAAGGATATGAAGTACCATGCAACTACTACAAAACCTGTGCAAGCAAACCATCCTGTCAGAAAATTTATATTCGTATTTTGCTTATAAACATATATTACATGATTTTTTTAGAATAAGGGCATCTTCATTTCTTTCTTCCACACTCTTCCTAGACTACCTTGCCATTTCCTTTCGCTACTCTCTTCCTATACTGTCTTTCCATTTTAGGCAACAGAAGTAATATGCACCCAGTTCTTAGGTGGTTACCCACTGCATTATAAGGGAAAACAAGAAAAATAAATGAATGTAGGTGCTTACCCACTGCATTCTAAGGGAAAATAAGCCAAATTAATAAATGTGGGTATGGAATGAAGAAACCTGCAATATAAATGAAACTAAAGTTGACACAACCATACAATCTAGAAGCGACAAAACATGGAACTGAATTCGGCACAACAATACAATTTAGAAGAGGCAAAACAAGGCCCCTTTTTAGGGGCAGTTGTCTAGTCAAGTTTATCCCATTACAAATTCATGTATGCCTTACTATATGAAGGTTTGACAACCCTAGGTTCCTCCTTCCTGTATGAAGGTTTGACAATCCTAGCAAATACTATTGTGTAAATATTTGGATAAATGTTCCTTCACAATGGATTGCACATTTGGAATTGGCCGACTGAATATCGATTTCCTCAGCTTTCGTGGGAATGAGATTGTAATTCATGCATGTAGGTGGGTTCTGTTTACGGGTGCTACCTGTGTAATATGGTGGTTCTCACATCGGCACATTAGAGGGCATAATTTAGCTTTATAATATTTTAATATGCAACACAGTTTGAGTTTCAATGAAGGCAATTTAATGCATAGTGTTGTCTCTGATCTTCAGGGAAGCGCATACGAAACTTCATCTGCCTTTACCTATCTCCTATCTAGCCAAATAAATCATGTGCAAGAGGATAATGTAGCTATTTGGGTATCCAAAGGGTTGAGTAATATAATTTCAAATAGTTGAATAACAAAATGATGTTGGACCCTTGGTTAAAATGAGAGGGGGGGGGGTGAATCAGTTTAATGCAATCATGTTCTTATTATACTTTCTTTTAATGGAAATAGAACCTTTCTTATTTATATACAATGGAACAACAATCTTAATAAATGAGCAGCAGGTATTAAGTAGAATAAATACAGAGTATCAACACATAATCATCGTGCATATGGACAACAGATAGAAGTGGAAACCCATAAGGGAGAAAACCACATATTATTATTGTTGTGATGCAAAGGCAAGCTCCAACTCCCTCTCACCACTGATTTTCTGTAGGCACCTACCTCAATTCTGCAAGCTACAACTTGCAAGGAAGCTCCAACTCCCATCAATTTTTTGCAGGCTACAACCTACAGGAGGCTCCTGCATCAGTCAGCTACAACTGACATTTATCAAGCTAAAACTTGATATGGAAGCACCAACTTCCTCACTCTTTCAGAAAAAATCATATGCTGATTTACCTTGGATATCAGCTTTGTTCTGTTCCTTCTTCACTGCTATCCATTAGCCTTCATATCAACTTTAAATTTTCTCAAAATCTTCACAGCATCTCTATCTTCTCCTCCTTCTTCTTACCCTCTCTACCTCAAATCTCTATTCTCTAACCTCTTTAAGCATATCAAATTGATATCATTTATAGAGTTCACCTCATGACTGTTTGAATTCTACAGAGAATTTGGAGTGAACAGCCAGTCTTTGACTTCTGCCTTCTCATTCCTTTGTCCAGCTCATTCAGAAAATATAATAATATGTATAAATTTCAATATTACAGTGTAATTTTGTTTGCCTATGGAGACTTTCCTTTGCATCACAAACAATATAAAAATAATTTTAAATCATTTACATTCACAATTTCAGTTACATAAAACAAGTTCACTCAACCCTTTTTCCGACCCTTGGCTGCTTGTGCTTTTGTCTTTTCTGCTGCAGTCATGTAATTGTTCTCCATACCTCTATTTTCCATGCATGTAAAATGCCCTGTGTCTTTTTCAGTTTCTGCATATTCTCCTATTCACTGCAGTTGTGTTTCTGCTGCATATATACCTGTTTTACAAGTTTAGCTCCCCAATAACTCTCAACCTTTCATTGTATATAAAAATGCAATGTCTTCTTATTATCTGCTGGAAAATTAAATAAATGCAGAGTCTTCTTATAATCAAGGTTATAAAAACCATAAATCATATAATATGATCTTCTAATAAACCCAACAAATGTTTTATTTCACTTCGGAATAATAGTGCAATCCACAAATACATATAAAACTCAACATACTAATAGTTGGACCACTATAACCCTTTTCATCTTATATTCCGGCAACATATATCATTAAGTCTTCGCTCTCACTTTCTGTGTGAATTTCCATTTAACGTTTGCCTTTATAAAGTTTGGTTTGAGCCAAGATATTAATGACTCACGACACTTTTATAACCATAATACATCATAAATGACTGGCCCACAGTATATTTCAAACCATATATATTTCGTTAACGTAAACCTTCGCCTTTATAATAAAATGTGTCATATATTGGTCACTTCATGGAATATTCATATATGTATAACTTAGAAATTGATAACAAACCCAAACTCGCAAATCTCTGACTTGATTTAAAACTAACCCACTAGAGTATGAATGAATGTTCGGGCCCACCATATCTCTGACTTGATAAAGTTAGGACTTTGTGTGTAGAACTTGAATTATAACATGCATTTCCACATATATTAACATGTGTCAAGACTCTATATTATGCCCAAACTTCATATCTGGCCCATGACATTTTAATTTCATTTACCAGTTGAAATCTTCGCCATATTTAACTTTCCACGTTTCAACATTTAGCATCAAATATCATAAGGTCTTCGACCTTGGTTTAAACCATAACTCAAACTCAGACCCCAAGAGATAACATATATATATATATCCTCGGGCCCCACATATTCAATGGTTATTTCAATTAAATCTTTGCTTTATTATAAGAGGTCCTTACATAGTTGTCCACAACTTTAGCACTATATCTTTTGGGTTAAGACCTGACATCAAATAACATTGTGGGAAATATTCACAACAAAGATCAACGCCGACATAGAATAACAATTGGGCCCCAGCAGTTAACGTACTACTCACATCTGACGGCGCATAACTTATCGCGCCCCAAACCTCAATCCGACGGCAGTCACGCATTATCACACAAATTAGATGCATGAAACTTAACTCTCAAAACTTATGCGATAAAAGTGGTTTTCGATTAACCACTTTTGCTACGCGTCAATCAAATAACCATATTGCGTTTTTTTCACAAAAATCCACTTACCACTTTTAAAAAATGTGATACTGCCGGTAATTGCCTCCGAAACCGCTTCTACTATTCCTTCTCACGGTTCCGCTTTTCTCCTTGGCTTAAGGTTCCGCCCAACTCATAGTCCCATCTTTTCATTTGTTAACCTTTGTTTCATCCATATTTTAACACGACACTTCCATATGTTTAACGCCCAACTCCATCAATTTTTCACTGCGCATTCAAGCTGTGGCTCTCGCCCTTTCAAATTGCTCCAATTTTCACTAGAACCTGCTCCTCAATCAAGCTTTCACCCGAATTTTTGATTCTCCTTCTCACCATGCACTCCATCTCACTATTGTTCAAGTCATCGCTCCAACCAGCCCTTGATATTGCGGTATCATATTTACACAGTTGAATGTGTAAATCCTCTTTCTTTATGCGTGTGCACAATAATATGTGTATCGAATTCTTTTACAGTGTAGACTCCCACATTACCATTCCAACCCTATTTAGCATGACCGTTTCTCTACATTCAGTTACTGTGCATGATAGTGCATAGGCAGTGCATGTCAGTGCAGGTCTGTTTTTCTATATTCACTGTATATTCTGCTGCCTGGGCTGCTTCTTTTTTCTACCCTGCTTCTTCAAATGGCCCTGTCTCTGCTGAGCTGCTTCTTCAAACGACCCTTTTGATAGCTGCTCGATCCTCTGCAGCTCTTCAGATATCTCTAGCTCTATGCAGGTCTCTTCTGCCTCTCTGCTACCTCTCTACATCTTTGCTACCTCTTTTTCTATCTCTCTTTGCCTTTCTTCATGTCGAATGTTCTCCTTGTCGGTTTTCTTTTGCCATCTCTCTGCTTCTATGCTATCTCCTTTGCCATCAATGACAATATTTCCAACAGTCTCCCCCTTTGGCATTGATGGCAATACACTTCCTCTGCTTGCCTTTTAGAATACGGTTTCTTCTAATGCTTTCTTTTCCTCCCCGTTTGACATAAATGGAAAAGGGTTGCTGATTTCCTGGTGTGGTTTTCAACTGTTGTCCATAAAACTCTGATCTTGAGGACCTGTTCCATGCACTGCTCACTAGCTCTGGCTCTTTTGTGACAATTTGTTGACTGATCTCCCCCTGGAATGATGTTTTCTTTTCTGCTCTCCCCCTGGAATGATGCTTTCTTTTCATGTTAGAGAGTAACATCGGCATATACTACCCCTAGTTTGTCTCTTAGATATTAGAATGGCTCTTTAGCAATAGGTTTTGTGAATATGTCTGTTGTTTGTTCCTTTGTTGGTACATATTCCAACTTCACTACTTTTTGTGCTACTTGTTCTCTAAGGAAATGGTACTTAATTGGGATGTGCTTTTTTTTGAGTGAAGTACAGGATTTTTTGATATACTTATTGCACTTGTATTGTCAGATTTGATAGAAATAGGCTCATCAATGCTTACCTTCATGTCTTGGAGAGTTTGTTTCATCCATATTACTTGTGTGCAACATACTGCTGCTGCTATGTATTCTGCTTCTATTGTAGATAGAGAGATAGAAGTTTGCTTCTTGCTTAGCCATGCCACCAGACTTTTTCCCAAATAGAAAGCACCTCCACTCGTGCTTTTCCTGTCATCCACACAGCTGGCCCAATCTGCATCTGTATATGTTGTCAAAGTGAAGCTTTTACTTTTTGGATACCATAGCCCATAATGTGTAGTTCCTTGTAGATATCTAAATATTCTCTTGATTGCTAGTAAGTGATTTTGTTTTGGTGCTGCTTGATATCTTGCTACAAGTCCTACAACCATCACAATGTCTGGTCTAGAAGCTGTTAGGTATAGTAGACTTCCTACCATGGATCTGTAAAGCTTTTGATCTACATTTGTTGATCCATCATCTGCACAAAGTTTGCATCTAGTGATCATGGGAGTTGACACAGGTTTGCAGTCTTCCATTTTGAATCTTTTCAACATCTCTCTTAAGTATTTTTCTTGTGAGATAAATGTTCCTGTGTTCTTTTGTTGAATTTGAAGTCCTAAATAGAAGGTGAGCTCTCCAATCATAGACATCTCAAATTCTGATTTCATTTCTTCAGCAAACCCTTTTGCTAACTCATCTTTGTTGCTTCCAAACATGATGTCATCTACATACACTACTACAATTAAGAGTTCATTTTCATTAGCCTTTATGTACAAATTGTTGTCTACTCCTCCTTTCTTGAACCCTTGTTTTTGCAAGTATTTTTCCAGCCTCGAATACCATGCTCGAGGATCTTGTTTCAGCCCATATAAGGCTTTCTTTAATCTTCACACATAGTCTAGTTTATCTATTAAGGAGAATCCTATGGGTTGTTCCATGTAGACTTCTTCCTCTAAATCTCTATTCAGGAAGGCAGACTTCACATCCATTTGATATACCTTGAAATCATGATAACATGAAAATGCCAAAAACATTCTGATTGCTTCCATTCTGGCCACAGGGGCAAAGGTTTCATCATAATCAAGACCTTCAATTTGTGAATATCCCTTGCATACAAGTCTGGCTTTATTTCTGATTACCTGTCCTTGTTCATTCATCTTATTCTTGAATACCCGTTTTGAGCCTATGACATTTTTCCCTGTGGGTCTTGGTATTAACTCCCATGTATTAGTCTTCTTAATTTGGTCTAGTTCCTCATTCATAGCTTTCACCCAATATTTGTCTTTGCTGGCTTCTTTAAACTTCTTTGGTTCTATTTGAGATAACATAGCCAGGTATACTTCTTCTGTCTGTTCAGCTAGCTGTCTTCTTGTCTGGACTCCCACACTCTTGTCCCCAATGATTTGATCTTCTGGATGATTCTTTTGAGTGTGTCTTGAGGGACCTTTTGAGTTTAGTTCAGTATATTCTGTTGTCTTGCTTATTTCATCATCATCTTGGTTCTCTTCTTCATGATCTTTTGGAGGTTTGTTGCAACTTTTAGTTCTTGTTTTGTTTGGTAGATCTTCATCAAATCTTACATCAATGCTTTCCACAATTTTATGTAGTGTTTTGTTGTAACACCTATATCCCTTGCTCTTGGATGCATATCCTAGAAATATTCCTTCATCTGCTCTTACATCAAACTTTCCCAGATTTTCATCATTATTTTTTATGAAACACTTACTTCCAAAGACTCTAAAGTGCTTGATTGATGTTGGTTTACCATGCCATAGTTCATAAGGAGTCTTGTCATAGTTTGGTCTTAAATGCGCTTTGTTAAGAATGTGAACAACTGTGTGTACTGCTTCTGCCCAGAAAGTTTGGGGGATGTTACTTTCTTGCATCATTGCTCTGGAAATCTGTTGTACTAATCTGTTTTGTCGTTTTGCCACTCCATTCTGTTGAGGTGTACCTGTAATAGTAAACTGTTGTTTTATTCCATGCTCATTGCATAGGTCTGCAAAATCATAGTCTGTGAATTCACCTCCTTTGTCTGATATGATGCACTTTAGCTTGCATCATGTTTGATTTTCTGCCAATGCCTTGAATATCTTGAATTTCTCAAGTGCTTCAGATTTATATCTGAGAAAATCTACCCATGTCATTCTGGAAAAATCATCTATTATTAGCATGAAATATGATTCTCCACTTGGTGCTTTAGTTCTTGAAGGTCCACATAGGTCCATGTGTACAAGTTGAAGTGGCCTACTTGTTGATAGCTCATCTTTGGTCTTAAAGGATGTGCGGGTCTGTTTTCCCTATTGGCAATATTTACATATGGTATTTGAAGGCTTCTTTATTGCTGGCATATATCTGACAGCTTTCTTCTTTCTGAGACTGATGATATGGTCGAAGTTAAGGTGTCCCAATCTTCTATGCCATAACCATGACTCATCAAGTTTGCTTAGGTGGCATGCTTCATTATCTTCTTTCACTATATAGACATTACTTTCTGTTCGAATACCTTTGATCAAGGTCTTTCCTGTGGTGCTTGATCTTACTTCACAATCTTGTGCTCTAAAAATAATTTCACAGCCTTTATCACACATTTGAATGACACTAAGCAGATTTGCTTTCAGCCCATCCACAAATAGTACATCTTGGGCCTTTCCTCTTCCATTATCCAGACTGACTGAGCCTTTTCCTTTGATTTTCCCTGCTTTATCATTGCCAAAAGTAACATTTCCAGATTTCTTTTCATCAAAGGTTATAAAGTTACTTCTGTCTCCAGTCATATGCTTTGAGCATCCACCGTCCAAATACCATTGGCTTTTTTGATCTTGGGCTATTAGAGCTAGGTCACACTTATTCAAATTCTTTTTCCACTACAGGTAGCTATTTGTTTGGCACCTTTTCTGGGAAGATGAACCACATTCTTTGAGAGGACATTGGGAAGACATATGTCCAATTTTATGGCATACACAGCATTTGATCATATTTTTAGCAGAATTATGAGTACAAGTAAACTCACCATGATTCATAAACCTCCTTGAGGTTTTGAACATCAATATTTGTCCATATGTTCTGCACTCTATGACTTTATGGCCAAATTCCTTACAGTAAAAACAATATCCATAAAAACAATTTGCATACCTGATGAAGGGTTGTCTTCTCCATTTGTTTGCTTGAGGTAGTATTGTCACTGATTGCATCCTTTGCTGATTTGAATCGATTCTCCGTGTATGAAAGTATGCAACAATATGTCCCAGTTTGTGGCAGGCATAACAAGTGACATTTTTCATAGGGGGGAAGAATCTCCTTTGATTGCTTCCAAATTTGATATATTCAGGAGTATATGAGCCTTTTTCAATTGACTGTTTATTTATTTTATTCTTTGTCATTTGAGGTTCCTTCTGGTTTTTGTTTACTTCATTGTAGGTATCTTATTTTGTAGGAACCTTATGAGCTGCTTCATTATCCTTATCAGCTTTTACAAAAATGATATTTCTGTTTTCCTTTTCTTTGCCTTTGCTTGATTCTCCTTCATAGCCTATCCTAGTTTTTATCAGAGGAGATCTTTGAGCATATAGAATTTCATTCAACTTATCACAGCTTGTCAATTGAGGAGTGTTTATTGACACTTTCCTTCGGGTGTTTTCTAATTTCTTCCTCAAGCACTACTTCTTCTTCCAATTTATCTTGCTTTTGAATTTTATCCTTAATTTGCTTAAGTAAAATGTCTTCTACCTTCTTGGCTTCTTCAAGCTCTACTTTCAACTGAATGAGGACTTCTGAATTTTGTTCTTCTCTTACATATTTGAGGAGAATGTCTTTCTGTTTTCTGCACTTTAGTTTGAGTCTGTCGATTTCCTCCAGGGCACTTCTTAGCTCCCCCTCAAGATCAACTTCACCTTCTTCCTCATCTTCTAGAAGGAATCCTTCAAGCTCTTCTATATCCATCAATACAGATTCATAGGTTCCTTCTTCACTTGAGGATTCATCTGAGTCTTCAGATGCACTGCTGTCTTGCTGAGCATAGAAATATTTTCTATTGAATCTCTTCCCTTTTTGCCAGTTCTTTGATATGGTTTTCTCTGATTCTTAAGTCTGATTCTTCATTTTCTTATGAGGACACTTCAAAGCATAGTTTCCAACTCTTCCATAGTTAAAGAATTTAAATGGAAGTTTACCTTTATATTTACATGAGCCTCTATCCAATTTTCTGATAAATTTGGCCTCTTCTTCATCAGAGCAAGAGCATATATCTTCCTTTTCTTCTTTCTTCTTCTCTGTCTTAAAGGTTGCCTTCATCACATTTGACTTCCTCTGTGGCAGTCTCTTCTCATAGGCCATTATATTTCCAAGTAATTGGTTCATGGTCAAAGTTTCCCAATCAACTGTTTCTTCTATGGCAGAAACCTTCGGGTTAAAGCTGGATGGAAGAGATCTTAGAATCTTTTGAACAATTACAACTTCTTTTATGGTTTCTCCTAGAGCTTTCATGTTATTCACAATTTCTGCAATCCTTAAAAAGAAGCTGGCAATTTCTTCATCATCATTCATTTTTATATTTTCAAACTGGGCTCTATAGACTTGAAGTTTGGTTATCTTCACCTTTTTGTCTCCCTCATGGATGTTTTCTAGTGTATCCCATATTTCTTTGGCAGTCTTGCTGTGCATTACTTTGATAAATTCTGCCTCACACAGTCCATTTAAGAGTGCATTCATGGCCTTTGCATTAGCTACAAAATCTTGTTTGGGTTCTTTCTCTAAGTCAGACGCCTTTGGGGCATATCCAAATTCCACAGCAGCCCAAACTTATATTCCTAGAGACATTATGTATGTCCTCATTCTGATTTTCCAGAAGGCATAATTTGCACTCGTGAACAAAGGGGCTTTATTTTTTGATAAACCTTCTTGACTAGCCATCCTGGGGACCTAGGATCTCCTTCCAGTTGTTAAATTGTTACAGAAGGAACCTGCTCTGATACCAATTGTTGGACCCTTGGTTAAACTAAGAGGGCGGGGGGGGTGAATCAGTTTAATGAAATCATGTTCTTATTATATTTTCTTTTAATGGAAATAGAACCTTTCTTATTTATATACAATGGAACAACAATCTTAATAAATGAGCAGCAGGTATTAAGAAGAATAAATACAGAGTATCAACACATAGTCATCATGCATATGGACAAAAGATATAAGTGGAAACCCATAAGGGAGAAAACCACATCTTATTATTGTTGTGATGCAAAGGCAAGCTCTAACTCCCTCTCACCACTTATTTTTTGTAGGCACCAACCTATAGGAGGCTCCTACCTCAATTCTGCAAGCTACAACTTGCAAGGAAGCTCCAACTCCCATCAATTTTCTGCAGGCTACAACCTATAGGAGGCTCCTACCTCAGTCAGCTACAACTAACATTTATCAAGCTACAACTTGATATGCAAGCGCCAAATTCCTCACTCTTTCAGAAAAAATCATATGTTGATTTACCTTGGATGTCAGCTCTGTTCTGTTCCTTCTTCACTGCTGTCCACTAGCCTTCATATCATCTTTAACTTTTCTCAGAATCTTCACAGCATCTCTATCTTCTCCTCCTTCTTCTTACCCTCTCTGCCTCAAATCTCTATTCTCTAACCTCTTTAAGCATATCAATTTGATATCATTTATAGAGTTCACCTCATGACTGTTTGCATTCTACAGAGAATTTGGAGTGAACAACCACGAATCTTTGACTTTTGCCTTCTCATTGCTTTTTCCAACTCATTCAGAAAATATAACAATACGTACAAATTTCAATATTACAGTGGAATTTTGTTTTCCTATGGAGACTTGCCTTTACATCACAAACAATATAAAAATAATTTTAAATCATTTACATTCACAATTTCAGTTACATAAAACAAGTTCACTCAACCCTTTTTCCGGCCCTTGGCTTGCTGTGCTTTTGTCTTTTCTACTGCTGTCATGTAATTGTTCTGCATACCTCTGTTTTCCATGCATGTAAAATGCCCTGTGTCTTTTTCAGTTTCTGCATATTCTCATGTTCACTGCAGTTGTGTTTCTACTGCATATATACTTGTTTTACAAGTTTATCTCCCCAATAACTCTCAAACTTTCATTGTATATAAAAATGCAGCTTCTTCTTATTATCTGCTGGAAAATTAAATAAATGCGGGGGCTTCTTATAATCAAGGTTATAAAAACCATAAAGCATATAATATGCTCTTCTAATAAACCCAGCAAACGTTTTATTTCATTTCAGAATAATAGTGCAACCCAAAAATACATATAAAACTCAACATACTAACAGCTGGACCACTATAACCCTTTTCATCTTATATTCCAGCAACATATATCATTAAGTCTTCACTCTCACTTTCTGTGTGAATTTCCATTTAACGTTTTCCTTTATAAAGTTTGATTTGAGCCAAGATATTAGTGACTCACGACACTTTTATAACCATAATACATCATAAATGACTGGCCCATAGTATATTTCAAACCATATATATTTCGTTAACGTAAACATTCGCCTTTATAATAAAATGCATTATATATTGGTCACTTCATGGAATATTCATATATGTATAACTAAGACTTTGATAACAAACCCAAACTCGCAAATCTCTGACTTGATTTAAAACCAACCCACCAGAGTATGAATGGATGTTTGGGCCCACCATATCTCCGACCTGATAAAGTTAAGACTCTGTGTGTAGAACTTGAATTATAACATGCATTTCCACATATATTAACGTGTGTCAAGACTATATATTACGCCCAAACTTCATATCTAGCCCACGACATTTTAATTTCATTTACCAATTGAAATATTTGCCATATTTAACCTTCCACGTTTCAACATTTAGCATCAAATATCATAAGGTCTTCGACCTTGGTTTAAACCATAACTCAGACTCAAACCCCAAGAGATAACATATATATATATATAGATATATATTCAATGGTTATTTCAATTAAATCTTCGCTTTATTATAAGAGGTCCTTATATAGCTGTCCACAGCTTTAGCACTATATCTTTTGGGTTAAGACCCGACATCAAATAACGTTGTGGGAAATCTTCACAGAAAAGATCAACGCCAACATAGAATAACAATTGGGCCCCAGCAGTTAACGTACCGCTCACATCTGATGGTGCATAACTTATCGCGCCCCAAACCTCAATCCGACGGCAGTCGCGCATTATCGCGCAAATTAGATGCACAAAACTTGACTCTCAAAACTTATGCGATAAAAGTGGTTTTCGATTAACCACTTTTGCCACGCGTCAATCAAATAACCATATCACGTTTTTTCACAAAAATTCACTTACCACTTTTAAAAAACGTGATACTGTCGGTAATTGCCTTCGAAACTGCTTCTATTGTTCCTTCTCACGGTTCCGCTTTGCTCCTTGGCTTAAGGTTCCGCCCAACTCATAGTCCCGCCTTTTCATTTTTTAACCTTTGTTTCATCCATATTTTAACACGACACTTCCATATGTTTAATGCCCAACTCCATTAGGTTTTCACTGTGCATTCAAGCTTCGGCTCTCGCCCTTTCAAATTTCTCCAATTTTCACTAGAACCTGCTCCTCAATTAGGTTTTCACCCCAAAATTTGTTAGGTTAAATCCCACTCGGGGTAGAGTCAATGTGGACTAGGGTAAACAGTGGTGGTTTTTGGGGCACATGGTTTTGTGCACCCATGGTTTTGACCCATGGTATTGCATGTGATGGAGCCTATAAAAGGGCTGGAAAGACTTCATTGTAACGGAGGCCTGGAGGTGAGTGGTGAAGGCTCACTTGGCCGGATTGGCCAGGGTTTTGGCCAATGGTTAATGAAATTTCATTGGTTGGGTTTTTCCCCGGATTTGGGGTTTTCCCGGATAAACATATGTGTTTATGTTAATGATTTGTTGCTAGGTTCTTTATGTTTATTTTCCTGGGCCAATTCTTTATATTTCATGTAAATTCCTAACAATCGGTATCAAAGCCAAGTTTTTTATTGGCTCCCGTCGAATGGAAAATAAATGAATTAATGAACCCTCCTTCTCTAGTGTATTGAAGGCTCCATTTTGATAGAATACCAAGCAGGAAGCTTCGGAGAACCGGATAACGAGCAATGGAGTTGAATGGGCCATGGCAAAGCTAACAGTGTGCTGGTCACTGCTCTACCGGGGCACGCACAAAATGTCGTGACCGAATCCTTCTCGCTGTGGCACAAAAAAGTGGCTGGTAAAACTTGTACCAGCAGTGCACAGGAAATTCATGGTCCAAATGAATGCTGGTGACGTTGGTAGCGTCAAAGCCATTGTGCAATCGAATGTTGTGCACACCTGGCAGGTCAAAGATGAAATGAAGAGGGAAATCATTCAGAAAAGAGGACCGACATCATGGTGTTGCTATAGGGTGAAGGACTATGGAGCTCTTTCCAAAAGGCACGAACTCACCTAAAAACCACAACAGTTAGCCATCTGACTATACCGTGTAGCAATAGCTCAGTTCACTCATGCAAAGGGATTTCATCGTGTCAATGAGTTGATGCAGCGACCGTGATTGGAAACTTAGCAGCTTGCAACAGAGGTAGTGTCTCTATGTTGCAATGCTCAAGAACAAATTGAGCATCCAACATGTGAGATCGCTGGAGAATAGCTTTGACAATAATAGTGTGAAAATGTTGAAAAAAAAAAAAAACGTAGCCAATGTTTTGGTGGATGAGAACATTGCACAAATTTTCATGTGGAGAACGACAGGTAGGAATATTGATGCTCCTGTAATCATGATGGCCCTCTTGTGATCGTGTTGGCCTCATGGAGCAATTTGTGTAGGAGGAAATGCAATGTATGGAATTATATTGCTGGCTATTTTCATGGTAGAGATCAGAGTCATGGAAGAGGACATGGATGGTGATGAGGGTCATGAGGTCCATAGTTATGAGTTGTTCGAAATAAAATGCTGCCAACGACAGCAAGTTACTGTTTTATGGTGCAACGCAGTACTGGGAACATGAAAATCCAAATAAATTTCATATCTTCCACCTGGGAATCAATATATTGTTTGCAGCTATTCTCTCTACATGAATTCATTATGTTGTGCTATATTTTAGTGGTCGTTGTTACCTTTGAAGGAGCGCAATGCTACAGTGGTGGCAGGTGTTGACAAAAAACCTTATTATGAAGGAGATAGTTCATTATAAGGGATTTGAAAGCCTGATGATCCCGTGAACATGGCTATAGATGAAGCTGCTGATAGTGCTCTAGAAGAAAAGACCGGAGGTGAGAAGAACGATGGAAAATCCATGGACTTGTAGAACGACATTTGTGGATACCCTCGGTGATGTGAGAAACCGAATTGGTTTCTTGGGTATATGGTTGTTAAGTGTTTCTTCACAAGGGCTAAGAGTTTCTGAGGGAGAAAATATGTGCTAGAATAGTAAGCCATTAGCTGCGTTAGGAGAGCAAAGTGTTTGATAGAATGTGTCAATCAAATGTTTTGAATGAGAGAGGATATTTGTAGGTGAATTAATTAAAAATTGATGAACCATGTATCTGAAGAGAATTCCTAGAGGACTGGCGGTTATAGAGGCTGATGACCCATGTAATCCGGTAGATGGGTTCTTTTTATATGGACATTAATTTCATATGTACAAAGACAGTAACAATGAAAAAAAAATGTTATTATTATAATGGAGTTAATTTTATTACATGTAAATGGGCATACCTCTGTAAGACCTAGCATGGCATGCATACCCCTAGGTAATTACTGGTAAATTTTGAGTTATACCTAGGTGATAGGGGGGATGTCAAGTTAACAATTACCCTGGGTAAAAATTTGAGGGGGGAAGAGCTAGAGTGAGCGGGGTTGTCTCATTTAGCAGGTTTGGCTGGATTTAGTCAATAATCCCCAAGTCAAGTTTAAGGGGGGAATTGTTAGGTAAACTTGACTCGGGATAGAGTCAAAGTTGACTAGGGTAAATAGTAGTGGTTTTGGGGCACATGGTTTTGTGCACCCATGGTTTTGACCCATGGTATTGCATGTAATGGAGCCTATAAAAGGTTGGGAATACTTCATTGTAATGCAAGGCCTGGAGGTGAGCGGTGAAGGCTTACTTGGCCAGATTGGCCAGGCTTTCAGCAATGGTTAATGAAATTTCATTGGTTGGGTTTTTCCCCCGATTTGGGTTTTCCGCATAAACATCTCTGTATATGTTTATGATTTTTTACTGGTTATTTATGCTTTATTTCTCTCTCGCTGAATTATTTATATTTCCCCGCGGTAAATTCCTAACATTATTTCCATTCTCCTTCTCACCATGCACTCCATCTCACTGTTGTTCAAGTCATCGCTCCAACCAGCCCTTGATATTGCGGTATCATATTTACATAGTTGAATCTGTAAATCCTCTTTCTTTATGCATGTGCACAATCATATGTGTATCGAATGCTTTTACCATGTAGACTCCCACATTACCATTCCAACCCTATTCGGCATGACCGTTTCTTTGCATTCAGTTATTGTGCATGACAGTGCACAGGTAGTGTATGTCAGTGCAGGACTATTTTTCTGTATTCATTGTATATTCTGCTACCTAGGTTGCTTCTTTTTGCGGCCCTGCTTCTTCAAATGGTCCTGTCTCTGCTGAGCTGCTTCTTTAAATTACCCTTTTCAAAGCTGCTCGACCCTCTGTAGCTCTTCAGATCTCTCTAGCTCTATGTAGGTCTCTGCTACCTCTCTACATCTTTGTTGCCTCTTTTGCTATCTCTCTTTGCATTTCTTCATGTCTAATGTTGTCCTTGTCAGTTTTCTTTTGCTATCTCTCTGCTTCTATGTTGTCTCCTTTGCCATCAATGACAATATTTCCAACAAATGAGAGATGAGGATGACTAAACCATGAATATGAAAAATAAATGGAACAATTGTTCACAAATCTCAGTCCAAAGCTCGATGAGTTCCATCGCACAATTATTAAGCGTAGTCAATACGGAAAAATCTAGTGAAATTTTCATAAAACAACTTGTTGCAGGCTAAAATCATTACAGTAAAAGTAATTCCCTCATTAGAATTGAATATGATACACTTATTTTTATGTTTGAGTTATGCCTCTCTCATTAGACTTGAATATGATACACTTATTTGTATGTTTGACTCGTGCTTAGCAAATTTTTAATGATCAAATTTTTGAAAATTAGTTGTATTTAATTAATAATAAGTCTCTATCACAAATTGACTATGTTCCATGTAACCACACTTACTCGATTTGGTATTATTAATGAAATGGTTAATCAAATTTGATATTACATCAGTTTAAATTAAAAAAATGTATATTAAAAATTACCCACCTCCCTTTCGCAGTTCAATTTTGTATAATAAAAGATATAAATCATTATATATAAAAATTTGGTTCATATAAATGTTATCAGATCGTAGATAGTTGTCTCAAAGGTTGGGTGATCCAGGTGGCTCCAGACACCCTCATGAGACCAAGAGGGCTCAGAAATGGTCAAAATTCAAAGTGGTCAGAATGCTTTTGAACTAGGACAAGATTGTAGTGCTTGTCACCCCAATTCCAATGGCGTGAATGAAACTCAAATCCGACTCTGTATGAGAAGGTTTTTGCAGTTTGAAGTTTGTACCAAACAATAAAAAAAAAGTGAAAGTAAACATTCTGCCATGTGGCAGGGCGTATGGATGACATGTGGTAGGCCTAGTGGGACCCACAAAGCTAATGTGGTAGCTCAATAAACAAAACAGGTGGATCCACAAAAAATTGGTGTGGCAACACCACAGGTCGACATGTGGAAAGTAGGTGGTAGAGGTGGGATATGATGTGGAACAATGAGGGCTTGCCATATGGCCCAATCACATGGTGCTAAGTGGCACCTCAAATTAGGCTGAAGTGGCCTTGGATGGTGAAACCTCCATTTTATGTCTTATTCTCATGTTTTTGGGATTTGTTACAATATGGAAATACGAAATCCATATATTATATAGTTTGAAAAATCTATATTAAAACTAAAATTGGGCTTTAAAACAATAATTGGAGGTAATGGAATTTAAACCCAAAACCTCCCAACAACAAGTATATTAATATGATTATGCCAACCAATGTTCCAACCTCACACTTTGTCTTATTCACCCTCACACTTTGTTATAAAATTCCATTCAAATGGTTCAAGGAAACCATGGAGAATGATGAAGAATACATGAGATATGAGGGCATAGGGAGGCCAATGGAGCCGTTAGCAAAGCGGAGGCAGAACATGGAGTAGACCGATGCGTTCTTCAACGAATAATATATTTTTTATTTATAGGTGCGGAATCATGAGCGACCAGAGGGGTGGAACCTTGCCCAGGGAATGTTGAGGGGCATCAAAAAGATTCTTTGAGGTCCTGAACTTGCCGAAGTCAGAGTTTGACAAATTTTATGTCAATTTTACACCTCTCGGCGAGAGGAATCCAATGCGATGTTTTTTTTAGTAGCAAAGCTTCCCATTTTTAAGCCATTCTCCATATTGGAGTGATGGTGTGAGATTCCCAAGTGTGGAAAGATGATTTTATGCCTCTCGATGCCATGAATTCAATGATGTAGTGAGATTCAGCAGTTGAGCATCCACTTCTTCAGCCAACTTCAAGGGTTGAGGTATATGCAGTATTGATGTCATGTGCCTACTTTATCATTTGATGTGAGATGTAATATGTTGTTTAGATCCTTGTTTGATGTATGTTGTGGGATCTATGTTTTTACTTCATGTGAGATGTATTCACCATGGATTTTTATGATCCCTATGTAACCTTGTTGAAGGGATCCTCATCGTTAGCTTGTGTAAGATTATGTCATGTTGATAGGAGGCCCACTGTGAGTGATAATTCCTGTAGTGGAATGTCTTGTGGAGAGACAAGCCACTCATGACATCATCACCATTTCCAGCACTATGTGAAGCGGCCTACCCCACTATGACACCGGGCTTGGAGATGTAGCCCACAGTGGGTGAATTCCGTTATCAAAGTCTCAAGTTCTTATGTTGCTGATTGTTGTCTTGTCTCCACTTGCTTCAATCATGCATATGTGTTCTTTTAATGCTCTTTTTAGTGCTATTATAACCACATCATAGAAGTAAAAGATCATGGGTAAATCTGGTAGCTGACGGACCCAGATCAAGATGGTATCAGAGCGGTCTTCTTGCTGATGTGAATTGCGAGTGTGAACAACGATTGAACGTGCATCAATGGAGGATGACAAAGACATGTACTGTACCATGCTAAGGATGTCCAAAATGGTGGACATAATTTATGAAGCTTATGAGAGGAGAATAGCAGAAGAGGAGAAAGAAGGATCAGAGAACTATGCTTCATCCACATCTTCCAATGATTATGCATCTTCTTCGTCGCCTTTGTCGTCTTCTAATCATTTGAATGAGGAGATGAACCAGAGCCTTAAGGAATATAATTTTGAATTAAGGATGCTACTATGAGAAGAGAAAGAAGAGAAGCATAGATTACAACTTCAGTTGTGATCCACGGAAGAGGCCTTGGAGGAATTGAAGCACAACGAAGGCTTAAAGAAGCCATCACCGCCTATGTCTGAATCAACAATTAAGGTTCAAATTTTTGATTGCTCTTCAGTTTCATCTTCACATGCTCTCATTTCTGTTATAAATGTGGAGATACCCATTACAGGAACTGGCATGAGACTCCTCACCAAGATGGGATATAAAGGAGGAGGATTTGGTGTTAATGGCAAGGCATGATTCAACCATTGGAGGTTGTACATAGACCTCAATTCACAATTTTGGGATATACTAAAGGATAGTTCTCAAAAGTGTCAGAAGCTTCCAATACATGGTTGAAACCATTGGGGAAAGATAATGATGGGAACACTTCACCATCATCCTATGATAGTGCACATTGCAAATAAAGAGTTGAGGAAAACTCCCATTCCCATGATTGCACTAGAGACCAACAAGAAAGGTATAACAAGTCACAATATTCTAATGTTCATTTTGATTACAAGCATGTCGCTAACAATGAACATAAATCATGGCATCGAAAAACATGTATTTTTGTGGATTACATAACCATGTATTTTTTGAGTGTTGGAAGAGAATGGCAACACAAAAGGATGAGACGTGAAAGGCCTTCTCCACCACAAGAAAAGAAGAAGGTAAAGCAGGTCTGGAGAAGAACACTCATTGTAGTCATTGCGACAGAAGTAGTTATCAAAGAGCCACGTGTTGGAGGCTCCATCTAGATCAGCCTCTCAAGGACAAAGTGTTCATACATGAACCAATTGAAACAATTGCTCGAAAAGCAAATGCTCCATAGAGAGATGACCCATTCACTTTGATAAGTGAGAGATGGTTTTTCTAGGTGTGCTAGTGTGTCATCGCCTTATTTTTGTAAATCATATGTTGCAACTTAAAATGTAAAAGTGATGATGTTTTTTCTGTCACTTGTTAAGCGAAAATGATGTTTTGGCCTTCTTTTGATAGCTGGGGTATTGTTTCGATTTTAATGTAAACTTGACCACTGAGTATGTGTTATAAACTCATGGAAAATATGGGATGATTGGGTCATAGTTTTTCATGTAATTGAGCATGCAATTTGAAAAATATTGTACTATAGGTTTTTAGAGGATGCAGGCGCCGGTTCATCGCGGTCTGCTAACTTGAACTCGCATATCATTTGACATTTTGCCTCTCCTTTTTAGTCGAGACAACTTACCTCCCTGACTGGCACTACCCAACTAGCGTGCATGTCACTCCCTGACCAAGATGAATACCACTACCTGACCAGCGTGAATGGCTCAACCTCATCTCTCTTGTCCAACCCCGATTGCCTACGAGAATCTAACATGCGCTTGAAAAAGTCGTCTCTGTCAATCACATAAATGGTCATCCTGCCCAAGATGGTGTGACTGGACCAAGTCCAATGGTTGGATTCATAGTTCTGACACCTGTAAACCTGGGATTTCTTCTGGGACTAGGAAAGTGACTATTGTAAGTGGGCTATAGGGAGTTTCTAAAGAGTTCGGCTCTGAAGGACAAAGGTGAAGGAAAAGGAAAGGTGACTTGCCAGGCCACTTGTGGGGTAGACAATGTACACAATGATTACAGATTATGTTCATGCTTTTGCTGGACCAAAACCTCCTCAATGGAGAGGATTGATCCAAGTGACTCCAAACACCCTCAGGAGATCAAGAGGGCTCAGAAATGGTAAAAATTCAAAGTGGTCATAATGATTCTGAGCTAGGACAATATTGTAGTGCTCGTCACCCTGATTCCAACGGCACGAATGTCACTCAAATCCGATTTTGTATGACAAAGTTATTGCAGTTTGAAGTTTGTACCAAACAACAAAAATACAAGTCAAAGTCAACATTATGCCACGTAGCAGGCCATATGGATGACATGCGTAGGCCTAGTGGGACCCATAAAGCTAATGTGGCAGTCTAGTCAACAAAACAGATGGACCTAAAAAAAAGTGATGTGGCAGCACCACAAGTCGACACATGGCAAGTAGGTGGTAGAGGTGGCATATGATGTGGACCGATGAGGGCTTGTCACATGGCCCAATCACATGGTTCCAAATGGCACCTCAAATTAGGCCGAAGTGGCCTTGGATGGTGCAACCTCCATTTTTTGTCTTATTCTCATGTTTTTGGGAGTCATTACCATATGGCAATATGGCTTCCATATATTATATAGTTTGAAAAAATTATATTAAAACTAAAATTGGGCTTTAAAACAATATTGGGAGTCAATGTGATTTGAACCCAAAACCTCCCAACAATAAGTACCTTAATATGATTATGCTAACCAATGTACCAACCTCACACTTTGTCTTATTCACCCTCACACTTTGTTATAAAATTCCATTCAAATGGTTCAAGGAAACCATGGAGAATGATGGAGAATACATGAGAGATGAGGGCATAGGGAGGCCAATGGATCCGTGAGAATAATGGAGACAGAACGTGGAGCAGACTGATGCGTTCTTCAAATAATAATGTTTTTTTTATTTGCAGGTGCGGAACAAGGAGCGGCCAGAGGGGCAGAACCTTGCCTAGGGAATTTTGAGAGGCATCAAAAATATTCCTTGAGGTTCTGAACTTGTCGAAGTCAGAATTTGAAAACTTTGATATCGATTTTACACCTCTCGGTGAAATGAATCCAATGACAATGTTTGTTTCAGCAACAAAGCTTCCCATTTTCGACCATTTTCCAGATTGGAGTGACAGTGTGAGATTCCAAATGTGGACAGTCAATTTTATGGCTCTCGACGCTAGGAATTCAATGGTGCAGCCAAATTCCGTAGCTGAGCATCCACTTCTTCAGTAGTTTAGGTATATGCAATATTGATGTCATGTGCCACTTTTATGATTTTTTGTGAGATGTAATATGTTGTTTAGATCCTTGCTTGATGTATGTTGCGGGATCTATGTTTTTACTTCATGTGAGATGTATTCGCCATGGATTGTTATGATCCCTATGTAACCTTGTTGAAGGGATCCTCATCATCACCTTGTGTGAGATTATGTCATGTTGATAGGAGGCCCATTATGAGTGAGAGCTCCTGTAGTGGAACATCTCGTGGAGAGACAAACCACTCATGTTGAGGGCATATATCCTTGTATGACAGAAAACATAGTCCATGTACATCATCACCATTTATAGCACTATATGAAGCAGTCTACCGCATTTTGACATTAGGCTCGGAGATGTATCCCACACTGGGTGAACTCCGTTATCAATGTCTTGTGTTCTTATGTTGCTGATTGTTGTCTTGTTTCCTCTTGCTTCAAGCATGCATATGTGTTCTTTTCATGCTCTTTTTAGTGCAATTCTAACCACATCGCAAAAGTAAAAGATCATGGGTAAATCTGGTAGCTGACAAACCCGGATCACTGGGAATGGACGGTGGATAACACACTCATAGGAACTAATGGTCTCATTTGGTTCGCAGGATCAATTTCTACAAAGGCATTAGAAACTCGTCTTTTTCCCACTGTACAAATGTATAATCATAGGGTCATGTAATGCTATTGGGGTGTTCAGGATTTTATTTTTAATTGGGGTATTCGTAATTTTATTTCTACCATATGCAGATTGATCAAGTCTTTGGACTACATTATAACTAGTTAAGTATTTAAGCCCCGACAGGGACTGCCATTGCTTGCAGCTCTTCTTGTTCCAACATGTTCTATACTAATGAAGAACAACTTACACCATTTAAAAGAACAACTCACTTCATCAAACTGGTATTAATTAAGTATTCAATAAACTCGTGTATAAAATACGTTGAGAAATTAAAATTGTCCTTATTATTAACAAACCTATAAACCTATACACAATTGATAAATAATTTTAACGAAATAAAAAATAACACTAACCAAATTAAAATTGTCCTTATCATTAACAAACCTATATACCTATAGACAATTGATAAATAATTTTAACCAAATAAAAAATAACACTAACCAATTTGTGAAACAAAAATAACACTAACCAACTTAAAAATGTGAAACCAAATACATTGAGAAATTAAAATTCTCCATATCATTAACAAACATATATACAATTTGATCAGTAATTTTAACAAAATAAAAAATAACACTAACCAACTTAAAAATGTGAAAGAATGCAAGGAGCCCTTGGATGAAGTAGTGGTTATCTGTTCATGTATGACGTTTATGCACGTAGATCTTAGAATTGTCTTCCTAGGTCTCGCAAGGAGCTTGTGTTTGTCATGAAATTTTGAGCCCACGAGGACATCGAGGCACTTACGCATTATAAGGTTCATATTTCACGTGGGGTTGGCTCTGTTTGAATAGTTAGTTGCCGGCGTTAAATGAGTTATAAGGTTCACATTTCACTAAGTTGTCGACGTTAAATGAGTCATTGGTCGTTGAGTGAAATGCATTGGTGAGATTATTCTTAAATGTTAAACGTTACTTCGCCGCACCCATTTATTCTTAAATGTTACTTCGCCGAAATTTGAAACCAAAAACAATGATTCGCCCTTCCAACTAATGATAATGATGCAATTTCTATATTAATAGTATTGGAATGTCAGATTTCAAATAAAAATAATATATATAAATATATTAGCACAATCTAATGTTGTAATTTTCTAGAATGTTAGATTTCAAATAAAAATAATATATTAACATTTCAAATAAAAATAATATATAAATATATTAACACAACTACATTAATAAATATGATTGATATAGGTCAAGGCATTATTTCTATCTATTACAAATATATACATTTTAAATTATTTTAAATAGTTTGGTTGATATAGATTAAAGGCATTATTTTCTATCTATTACAAATATACAAATTTTAGAATATTTTAAATATTTGATAAGAGAAATCAAGGATATTTATTTCAAAGCCTTACATATTTAAATAGCGAAGTAAAATTATTAACTTTTTTCCAGTCAAAGTCTATCATATTATCATATTAGAAACAAAATTTACAGTAGGAGCCACCATGGCTTGATTACATTCAGTCAAATCAGAAGGCATGCATTACTTGTAAGAACTTGGGTGCTTACCAAGACATTCAAAGCACTTGGTTATTTGCTGCACAAAATTACAAAAAAACATACCGAAACTATCATCATGGGGGTGGGTGTAGGGGGCCACGTGGAGGGGTTGCGAAAAGATGATCCTGACGGTGCATATGGTAGCTGATGTGATCCACTTGGGTCTCTAGGGCTCGAAGGTGGTCTTGGGAGCGCCTTAGTAAACTGACTCTCTAGAGCCTTAAAGGTATCCATATGCAGGTTTTGAACAACATTGATGCAGGCCACTAATTCATTTCGATCATTGTACCTTTGTTCATGTAGGGTGTCCAGATTGAGCTAGATATGCTGGAGCTGAGCAGAAATGGCTTCAAGGGTGGGCGGAGCCTCAATCTCACTTGGAGATTGGGCCGAAGAAACTCCCATGGCCGTTGCTGAATGCTAGCTCTCCATAGACTCCGAGTGGGATCTCGAGTCCCCTGGTAACTCGTGGTTGTCCATGCCTCATCCAAAACCACCACGCCGAGCATGACCACGTTCGCGCGACATACAATCACCCTCCTCTTCCACTCGTTATGTTAGGTTGCAACGCCAAGTTGCGCCAGTTCCTATAGCTTGTGAAACCCACACTCTACCCCTGCACCCTCAGTTGAGCTTGTCACTGACCGCGTCCCGAGCCCTGTAGACGAGGAACACACGGGCGCCACCAGTCTCCACAATGCCATCCAAGGAGGTGCAAAAGCTCCACCACTCGCAGATTTGAATTGCAGGAGAGCCTGAATGCTCCGTGATCCTAAGGCAAAACCACCCATGGACTGGGCCACGGAGAAATTGCTGCTCCGCAGTCCGAAGATTTTGAGCAGGTGCCCAAGCTAAATACCCGGACCTCCGGTCCACAAACACGTCCTTCACTCTGAATTCACCTCCACCACCCTCATTTGCCTCCTGGTGTAGCATGCCACCACTACTACTCGACTGATTTGTCACCCTCGTTTTAAGCCAGCGGAGCTCAAGCCAGGGCTTGAGGGCCACCAGATGCTCTTTTACACAAACTGCAGCATCGACCTTCACCATCGCCCGTGGAAACCAAATGGTTTGAACAATGTCCATCCCGGGCATAATAATCAACTTAATTGCCGTAAGAACACCTGCCCCAAAGCTCTTTACCACACACGTGAGAAAGTGGTGAGTCAAGAGATGCGTGGCTAGGGACCGGACAAGCCTTAAGTGCCCACCTCTCACTTATCGCTGTAATTAGACACCCAACGATCTTAAACATTCTAGAATCCACAATTCTAATAAAAATAAACAAAAGAGTTTTATTATTTCAAGAGGAGTCTTACGGATTAGTAATGCCATTTCTGTACGTTACATTCGAGATATTAATACACAATAATTTTGGAAAATCCACCATCAAACGGAGTGGATGTCGTTTATTATTTCAAGAGGAGTCTGACATTTTTGTCCAGTACGTTACATTCGAGATATTAATACACAATAACTTTGGAAAATCCACCATTACTGCAAGCCGAGTAGATGCCTATGTGATAAGTCCTTGTGAGGGGAGGAAAGGCAAAAGTTGCCAAATAACTATGCAATCCTCACAAATTTGTAATGTCATTTCTGTCTAATGCTTTAAATTTGCGATATATATACAGCTAAACGATGGAATAAAGAGAAGGGAGAACACCGATACATATACACAGCAAGATTGAAACGATTAAATGAAATGAAACGGAGGAAAGGATAACGTTGAAACGATTAAATGAAATGAAACGGAGGAAAGGATAGCGCTGGGAAGGGAGGGTTCGTGAGGAAGAGATAATGTCATTTAAATTAAAGTCATTAAACTCAAAATTAGGGTCGGAAACCTCCAATTCCAATATAAACCACACTTTCCTCATAATTATTATTGTGTTATTCTGATTTGATTTCAGTCTCTTTTTTTCCATATTCATATTTGCTTGACTTTTCATCTAACTACTTACTTTTTCTCGCCATGTTTAGCGGAGTCATTATAGTATGGAAATAAGTTACGCCGATTCCTCGTGCGTTCTTACAATGTTGGTAAGAGTCCTTTTGGTTGAAGTATGTCACTTTATGAGTTGATTCATTCCTTTACATGGTTTTCACAACGGTCGATAACATCGTGATCAAGCTTAAATTATGACCAATATCACTATTACGGTAGAGACAAGACTTACCTTGTTTTGCTCCAAAACTTTCAAAGTATTTTGTGATGATAGACTTATAATGTATTTTGACCTTGCGTGCTGATTTGGGCTCTACATTCACTCTCTTTTGTTGAATAATTTTTATTATTGTAATAACGTGTTATGCTTTTTATATATTAAGGTATGGGTTAATATAAGTAAAACTAAATTCTATTTCACATATATTAATCACGATTTGAATGTATAGGTAATCTGTCAACATAATATGAGTACTGTATATATTGGGAATTTTTAAATGCATTATTCAATGGGATTGATTTCAGAATAAATTGAATTATTAATGTTTAATTATTAATATTTATAATAAAAAAAGTCATAAACATAATAAATATAATTATGTTAATTAGATTTATCATCGGTCGCTGGGAAAAATGATTTTTAATCTCCTTATACAAGTTCAATGCCAAACTTTAAATGACATGTTTCAAATCTTAATTGAAACTTTTTTCCCAAATTAAAAAAAAAAAAAAACATTAATAATTAAATGTCGTTCTAAATGAAAATATAATATTAATTTATAATAATACATAATATCAATTCTAAATCTAAACCTTTTAAATGGTGTTCTCATATATATATATAGCTTTTGTGGGCATAGGTGGCTAATAATAGGTTTCCCAAATTAAAAAAAAAAAAAACATTAATAATTAAATGTCGTTCTAAATGAAAATATAATATTAATTTATAATAATACATAATATCAATTCTAAATCTAAACCTTTTAAATGGTGTTCTCATATATATATATAGCTTTTGTGGGCATAGGTGGCTAATAATAGGTGATTAGTCCAAATCCAAAGCTATTTGAGTATGCACACTTCTATAGACTTTAACAATTAAATTACTACAAAAAACGAGTTTCTTATATTACCCAAAAAAAAATCTCATACACCAATTTAATATATATATATATTCAAAATAAATAAAATTTGCAAAACAAAATGTATTCTAGCATTATGATCCAATACTATGGTGTATAAAAGTGTTTTTCTCACATCTAAAACCCTCTTGTAACCATTTTTTTAATTCATACCACTTATCAAATCTATACAAAAATATATTTTATCAAATTACTATTAATATAATATTCACTCCCCCAATTGTAACTTATATACACAAATTTTCTAGTAGTAATATTATTTAAAATTATAAAATATTAAATTATACTTATTTAACTCATACATTTCCTACTTTGACTATAAATGTTTCCTCAATTGTTATATAAATGTTTCTTTCATCTTTTCATGACTTGTTATTTTAGTAGTAAAGAATGAGTTTATTGTTTTAATTATATACTAATTCACTTTTTTTTCTATCATTTCTACCGTGTAAACTTTTTTCCTACTTTAAAGTTGAATGCTTGTTGTTATTTTTCTCCCTTAATTTTATGGATTTACATATGAAATGCATGGTTGGAAGTTGTATATAACTTAATTTCATTTCATTTTTTTTTCTATTAAAATTATGGTTTGAAATTGTATTTAACTTAATTTTATTTCATACTTTTTTTCATAGTTAAAAGATTTAGGATTATGATGAGGCAGATGAGGCTGGCTAAAAAGTAATAAGGCAAGATGTTAAGGCATTTATCAGAAGTTTAATTCTCGTTCCCAATCGAAGTGATGTATTTGGACATGATGATGAAGATGTGGTCCTCCCAAAATTAAAAAAAGACTTATGATTATATCATTATAATATTTATATAGTTTAATGATATGCTACTTGTTTAGATTTTTTTATAAGTATAGTCTCTCTTTTCAATATTTTTTCTTTTTTCTAGCATATTTTTTTGTTATTTTGCCTAAAATCCAACATGAATTTGTGTGAGTCAAAATCTTGAGCTATGTAATTTACATGATCTCATTTTCTCATAATTTTTTAGGGCATTGTATCCATTATGCATTTAAAAATAATATGCATTTAAAATTATATTTAAAACACAGAAAAATCATAGTGTTACTAAAACTTATATCACAACAAATTCTAGCCAAAATGTAGAATAGTTAGATTGTACCATATTTATATAATGTATAAACACTCACTTTAATATATATTATATAATATGAAGGAAAATATAAAACTGCTTAGTCCAACCATTGCACATTTTTATCTTTTCGGCTTGGGCAATATTTGTCTTTTGTGAGATTGTGAAATTTTGAATTTTTGTTAAGTATATGTAATGTCATGAAAATTTCTTAAGACATTCAATACTATTTTAAGAATTTTATTTTAAATATAATGGAAATTTACTATAAATATATTTAAAAATAAAAATAAAAATAAAAAACATCTCATAGTTAAATTACAATAAATATACTTAAAATTTTTTGTATAAAATGAAATAAATTTAAAATTTTGATTTTTTAAATTTTTGCAAGTTTGGTAGGACTAAATCTTTTTACATTTTAATCAATGTATCTAATACATCATCTTGATCTAGGAAGGGAATTGAACCTGTAGTTTTAATCAAATGAATATTTAACTTAATTGCAATTAATGCACATTATTTTAATTTTATATATATGTTATTTTCAATATGTTTTGTCAAATAAATATTTGTACATATAATAATACACTACGTGATTTCAATATTTATTTATGTTTTTATAATTTTTTTTCCTAAATAAATATATGTTTTATTATTATTTAAAAAAAAAATCTATAATTTATATCCATATTAAATTTGAATTAGGTTACTAATTTCTTTTTAACCTAAATTCTTAGATAATCTAGTTTATTTAGAGGATTAACATCATCCCAAAATAGAATGATAAAATAAATGTACCAAATCACAAGCTATCTTAGATGTATGGATCACTTCAACCATAAGGAGGAACTCAAGGTTTATGAAAAATGATCTTTATTAACGAACCCGGTATGATGGTTACCATATCCTCCTTAAAGGAGGTCTTGTTACAACTTGGCTTTAAATAAGTATTTAAAGTTACCAATACCACAATGTGTCCAAATTTTTCAATCAACTACCGTCCACTTCTTGGGTACAAGCAACTTGAGGTAAGCTTCATGGGTAAACTTATGCCTCATAGCTCAAGTATAAGACTCCCTTCATAAGCATTAAGTTTGATATTGCATCACAACATTTACAACATGTAAGGGTCTTGTTGGTAGTGATAAAATGATAATTAAAGAGATATTGTAATGGAAGACAAGTTGAAGAAATACTTCTATAAAAACACCCATAGCTCTGCAAATAGCTACCACCATATACTTTACATATTAAATATTGCAAAGTTTTTTTGGACAACTAAAAAAGAGGAATTGCTGCCACCTATACTTTCTATACCAAAAATCACAAAATTCTTTTAAAAAACCGAAAAAAAAAATAAAATAAAAAATTCTTAAGGTTGCTAACACCATGGGAACATGTTGGTATTAGCCACATAAACCTCTTGTAATTGAATACCAAAAATCACAAAATTAAAAATTAGCCACATAAACCTCTTGTAGTTGAACATGGTATTAGGTACAAGTAATTTTCTTAACATGTTGTGTGCCACCCATACAAAATGTAATTGAACACACTATAAGTATAACTAGAATATTGATTAATATAAAGAAAACACGATAATGGAGAATTTGTAACAACATATTAAACATTTACTATTAAAAAAATATTTGCATTACTTAACCTCATCCTCAGAATTTATATATAAACATAAAAAAAATGAGGGATATAATTTTACGTCACCCTAAAATGAAATCAAATAAATACATAAATAAAACTACTTTATAAATATGGATAATAAATATTTATGCTTACACCATTGACTTCGGTATTTAAAACTCTATTTTTCTCTGGAAACCGTGCACGATTAATATAATATTTTATTTTAGAAATTACAATTTTGAATCTACACTTTTACATTATTCAATTCTTATATCTGTAGTTCTCTTTACATATATTAAAATCCTTTGAACATTATTTTAATATGCTAAGTAATATTTACAGACCGCATTATTTTAATATCTCAAAAAATATTCGTGGCCAACGACAAATACTTGGACTTTTATTAATATCATATAAAATTATACTTGATCTTCTAAACACCAATATATATTTGTATAAAAAATAATAATATATTACATAAATACTATTATATTATATTAAATATGGTTTAAAAAATATGATAGGGTTAAAATTAAAATTAATTTATATAAAAAATTAATATTATATTATATAAATAATTTTATATTATATTATAGATAGTTTAAAAATATATGATATGATTAAAATTAAAATTAATAGGTATATTGTTTATCAATTTTAAAAATATATAGGTAATTTTTAAATATAAATATTGGAAAAAAATTCAAAATTTAAGAATTAAATAAAATTATTGATATTAAAATATATAATTGATTGGCTACATAATTAATTTTAGAATTTCAATTTTGCATTTTAGAGGTTCATTTTACAATTTGCAAACTAATGGAAGCCTATCTTGAGAATTATATTGTCACTTTTCCTTACTACTTGAAATGTGAGGTTTGTACATTTAATAGTATAAACACATAATTCATTGTGCTATCTACGAGATATTGAGATTCTAATGAGTTTTGAGTAATTACGAAATATCACTCGACAATTATTAATTACACTGCTAAGTTCCAAGATCAAAATTTTTTTCTAAATCAGGGACAAGCAAAAACTTCACTTCCCCACTTTCTCCTTTTTCCTAGAAGTCAACCCTTATTTCTGTGTCCGGGTGAAACAACACTCTTGCTATGATATTACTTGGGTCATTTTTCTTCTTCTATGGTCGTGGTCAAGTGTCTTAATTGCAGGTCATATATGGCTTTATGCCAACGATTACCCGCCCGATGGGGTGGTGCACTAAGGGCATCCTCCTCAAGGAATATGCGCCTGTTTGGCTCAGAATCTCCAGAAAATTTATTTGAGGTTTCCCCACTTGAGGTCAGAAAGGAAATTCTAAATTTGGAAGCCAAGGAATTTGGAGACTGAAAATACTTCTTAGACTTTAAGATAAGTGGTAGTAGTCTCAAATGTGTGTCAGATCCAAGAAAGTTTCAGAGGAGACAGTCTCATTTTCTTCACTCAATCGCTCACCATCGCCAAATGGAGAACTTCTTAGCATGGTTATCTGTGATAAGCAAGGTGATAACTCTAAACTCTTTTCTTTCTAGGAGGATATAAAGCACATATTACGAGACATCAGATACAACTAGGAAGATATAGTGGTAAGGTTGAATCAGTGGAACGTTATATAGTGTAAGACTCTAATACTGATTCAAATAATCAATAGGAATATTTTGTGGTTATCAACGTTGTACCTCTAAGAATTATTAACGCAAATTATGACCCACTATTGTGCAATTCCCATGCAAAATCCTCCCCGCTCTCACCAGTTATCATTCTAGACTAAGTCTCCCCAAACAACTCTCACAATCATTAGAGTTGAAGGAATCTACATGTATGTGTGTTTTTACTGAAGTTTTACTACACTTTATGGTTCTTGTTACTTTATGTTACAGTTCATATGTCCACATTGGTCTCATTTTTATGTCAATAAACAATAGTATCTCAATATGTTATTTATATGGTCAACTTTTGCAGTAGTTTATCTTTGCCGAAGAAAGAGAGATGGAAATTTGTTTCTTACAAGGCCATGTAATATGTCCTAACCAAGAGTGAATACATAACCTGCAGTAGACTTTTGATCATCAGGGTCACTAGCCCAATCAGAATCAGTGAAACCAACCAACAATGGAGATGCTCATTCACTGTAATTAATACTGAACAGAACTGTACCTAGAATATATCGAAGTATTCATTTAGCTGCTTTCCAGTGAATTTCATGAGGTTTGTGCATAAACCGAGCAACAAGACCAATGACAAAGGAAAGGTCGGGATGGGTATGGGTTAGATATAAATTTTTTCCAACAAGTTGACGGTATAAGGTAGCATCAACTTAAGGGGAAGTACAAGTGACTGAAAAGTTGACTCCAGACTAAAAGGGAGAAGGGGCTCACTTACAATCTTCCATGTGAAAGTGGCATAGAAGATCACAAGCATACTTGGACTGAGAAAGGGTAATACCTTCTTTGGATCGCAAGACTTGAATACCAAGGAAATAATGCAAGTGTCTTAAGTCTGTCATTTCAAACTTATTTTTGAGGCTAGACTTTACATGGTTTATATGGTTGGGATCACTACCAGTAAGGATAATATCGTCAACATAAAGAACAAGGATTATTAAGGAATTACCCACTTTCTTAGTGTAGATAATGTTCTCAGAATGATATCTAGAAAATCCATTATCTAAGAGAGAGCTATCCATTTTGGCATACCAAGGCCGATGGGCTTCTTTGAGACCATATAAAGACTTCCTAAGGTGACAAACAAGATTAGAGTCATTTTGGATAAAGCTAGGCAGTTTTTCCATGTAAACTTTTTCATGCAAGTCCCCATGTAAGAAGGCAGATTTAACATCCATTTGATGGAATTCCCATTTAAAGGAGGCAGCAAGGGAAAGAACAAGGTGGATAAAATTCATTTTCGAAACAGGGGAGAAGGTTTCAGTGTAGTCAATGCCTTCAACTTGTGAAAATCCTTTAGCAACAAGACGAGCTTTATGTTTATCCATTTTTCCATCTGGTCCAAACTTGGTTGTGTAAACCCATTTGCATCTGAATATTTGTCTTCCCTTTGGAAGAGGAACAAGATCCAAAGTATTTTTTGCCAATAAGGAAAGATATTCTTCATTCATAGTTGCATCCCAATCTGGATGACCTGAGGCTTCTTCAAAGGTGTCTAGATCATGATTTTCTGGAACTTGAGCCAATAAGGAAGAGGTTTTGTCAAACTGAGAATATGTATGACGTTGATATGCAGGGTCACCTGTAAGAGAACTTGTTGTGTCCTGAGTAGAGCAGACCCATTTTGGAATATGTGGAGTTGAAGGAAGATCCTAAGGAGGTGGAGGAGGATTTTCATCCTCCTTTTCATCATCCGATATAGAAGAAATTTTGTCATAAGTAGAAGAGACAGAGAGAGGTGGCACATATGCCAACTCATGCTCGCAGACCAAATGTGGCACACCCGCCGAACTAGGCTCGCAGGCCAATATATTTTCATCGTATTTTACATCTCTTCTAATGATTACATTTTTGGATTTGGGTTGAAGAAGTATATATATTTTGACATCTTCAGAATATCCAAAAAAAATCCATTTTTCACTCTTAGGTTCTAAGGCTTTATGTTTCTCATTTGGAATATGGGCCCAAGCTTCACTTCCAAAAACACGAAAGTGACTTAGATCTGGTTTTATTGAGCTCCAGGCTTATTCTCGAGTGATATTCCTTAAAAACTTAGTAGGAGTGTGATTTACTATGTAATTTTCACCGTTAATGGCTTCTGCCCAAAAATTAAAACCAAGACCTTTAGATTGAAGCATACAATTAGCCATTTCTTTTAGAGTGTGATTCTTCATTTTACCTACACCATTTTTTTATGGAGTTTACAAAATAGTATGTTGCAATTGAATGCCATGCTCTGTGAAAAAGTTGATAAATTGTTTTCTAACATATTCTCCTCCATTTTCAAAACTTAAATTAAGAATTTAATGTCCAGATTGTTTCTCAAAAAGGCATTAAAGGCTAAGAAAATGTTAAAAGCTTCACTCTTGAGTTTTAAGAAGTATAGCCAAGTGTGTCTAGAAAAATCATTAATGTTCAAGTTAATAAGTACTTATATCAAGAGAAAGAAACAACTGGAAGTGGACCACATCAATCACTGTGCACAAGCTGCAAAGGGGTTGAAGCATGCAAAGAGGCACATTTGTCAAAACTACCCCGATGATGTTTTCCGAGTACACAACCAAAACAAACACTGTCTCGGCAAGATACCATAGGAAGACCTGTCACCATATTTTATTTACATAGAGTTTGAAGAGAGCAATAGTTTAAGTGACCAAATCGCTCATTCCAAAGTTTTCTCACTTCATCATTATGAGCAACAAAAACAGAGGGAAGTTATGATGGCCCAATATTTTCAAACTTATACAACCTTGTGGAATCATCTAAAATTCCAGTAGCTAAAATATGTGTAGGATATCTTAGGTCCTTAATTACAACATCATGAGGAGAGAATTCTACAGTTTTCCCTTCACCTGAATGAGTTTTCTGATAAACAGATAGAAGGTTGCAAGATAAGGTAGGAACACACAATACATCATTAACCTGACCATTATCTAGATGAATGGTTCCAGAACGTACAACACTAAGAGATCTATCATCACCAACATAAATATTTTTGGTGTTAAAATCATTTAAAGAGAAAAGCATGGCTTTATTTTTGGCTATGTGGTAAGAGGCACCGGAATCAATGAGCCACTCATGGGAATGAGAAGAAGAAGATACATTCAATGCATGACCAAATCTTCATGCTTGACAACCACATGTAGAAATTTCCATTGCCGAAGATGAAATTGAAGAGTTCTCCAAATGGATGTTGTGCATCTTCATTGCTACTTCCAAGGCTTCATCTTCTTAAAAAATTTTGACTCTACATGGCCATCACACTTACAAAAGTTGCAATGTATATGTGTCTTCTTCCTTCTTATTCTTTTTTCCTTATCAGTTTGTTGAGTTGTTTTTCAGTTTGTGGTTGAGATTGTATAAGGCCCATGTTTGGTCTAGGACCATTCTTTTTAGGATGCTACTTCTTAGGATTCTTTGGATATGGTTGTTGTTGGGTTTCTAAGGCTTTATTAGAAGAGTTTGAAATATTAATAAGACCAAGGTGTAATATTTTTTCTTGTTCTCTTATCAAAGAATCACAAAAGGCATCAAAAGAGGGGGACTTGTAGGCTGTTCCTTGAGAAATGAGGGTTTCTCTGGTGGAATGGAAGGTGGAAACGGATGTAGAGTATGCAGGACCTAGCTTAGCAAGAATGGAATAGATAAAACTACCATATTCCTTTTTTACCTTACAACCTTCTAAAAGAAGTCTAAGTGTCTTGAATTTGGACAAAAAATCTTCAATAGAGGAGAAATTATTGGGGTCCAAAGTAAGCAACTCATTTTCAAGCTGGTGGGCTCTGATTTCATTTTGAATGCCAAAAACAATATTTATCTTTTTCATAGCTTCAATAGGGGAGTCAATTTCTTGAATATGAAATCTAAGGTCTTGAGCAATGGACATTCCTATCAACCCTTGTGCTTGACCTTGTTTATTTTCTCATTTAGCATTTTTATCTGCAAGGGTAGGTTTAGATTCTTGTCCTAAGGCTATTCTATAAATAAATTTACTTCTAGGTAAGTCTACCATGTATGATAGCCATTGGAAATCATTGGTGTTGTGAAGAATAACCGGGCATGCACTTTTCATTTTTTTTAAATGAAACTGTAAAGTTTGAAACTAATTTCTCCAATGGGAATATCTCGAAAAATTAGGTCGTTTAAAAAAAACGGCTCTAAAAATGCCTTCCAGATGAAGAAGTTATGCATTTTTGAAAAACAATTGTAGCAGATGCCAAGTAGTTACGGGATAGGTTGAAAGTTGATGATGAAGTTGTACCATTTTTAAAAAAATTCCCCTCATTTTCCAAACTTAATATAATAAGCTCACTTTTAAAAAAATATTACTTTTATGTGACCCACTTTTATAAATAAGTGAGAGTCACTTTTACAATGTTACTTTTACATGTGCTTTTTAAATAAACCCCTGTTTTTTTTAAACAACTTGGATTTTTTTTTTTTTAAGAAAAAAGTAACTTGACAAAAATCTTTTTAGAAAAAGAAGCTTGAACCCAAGACCTCTATTCTCATAAAGTAATTTTACACCAAGTGAACTAGTTAAAGGATTCTGTAATTGTTTGAAAGGAGGTAGGGTTTTCTTTTTCTTTTTTCTCTTTCGTGGGTGTGTTTTTATCCTGTAAAAAAAAACCGTGCAAAAAAAAAAAATACAAGCCTTATGGTAGAACGTTGGATTTCTGGTTAGTCCATCCAGCAACTATATATTTTTCTCACTGTTTATGATTTCTTGAGATTGCACAAAGTTGCGAGGAAAGAGCATAAGTAGCAGAAAAATCTCATCTTCCTGTTTTTGGTTTGCCATATCGCACATAGTGCAGAGAAAAGATCATATGCAGAGAAGAGGGTATATATCCGGTAATAAAAAATACTATAAACCAAAATAAATGGAGGGATTAATAAATATAACTGCAAAAAACATATTTTATACCTCCAAATCTAAAATGGCATAACTTGGGCAACTAGAAACCTTTTTGCATGAAACGAAAGGGATTCCTCACTGAAACAGAGGCTTAGAACACAAAAAAGAAGTTCTCACGAGCTAAAAGTGGTCAGAAAGAATAGATTTGGAAAACAACAGTTGCATGCAGTCAAACCAGCTTCAGATTTAGATCAACAATGGATGCGGCCCTTAAAACAACTTTGATACCATGTAGGAATTTACAGGGTAAGTTCCTTCGATCAAACACCAAATGTAACCACTAAAAAATAGATCACATTTTAGTACACCAGTATTTGACGTGGTTAAAGCCCTCAATGAGGGAAACAGACCACTGCCTGAGCCAATGTGGCCACTTCAGGAAATTTATTAATATAAAAAAAGAAAATTTACATAAGATTCTCTCATAAATGGTCATTAGAAAAATGACCCTCCATGCTCTTTAAATAAAGATCATGGACCGATCGGGTGTTAAGCCACGGATAAAGTGTCGATAATACCGAGGAGAGAATGAACCGTTGGATCACTACCTATCGTGCCCATCAGATTACCAGTTACAAAAGTACATAGTAAAAAAACATACCTTATCTAACTCTACGCTAGACCAAGTTATAGTTAACTATTTCGTATGTGTCTGAATATCCTAACATGTGAAGGGTGTCGTGGTTCATACAGTGGAAAATGTGGAGTCACCCTCACTCATTTTTCTAAGTCTATGTCTACTTTGATCTCCTTTATGCACATGGAATGGTGACAACTAATTATTCTGGAACTCTCCAAGTTTTGAAGCAATTTAAATGTAATAATTCATGTAATATTTTCAACTATCAATATAAATATCTAGACATATTTACAGAAAAAAAGGGACAAGCAAAAACTTTGGAAATTATTATTCAAGAGATGAAGTAAATGCAAATCTTGAAGAATGCTAATATATTAGACATATAGTTATAGGATTGGAAAATGTCTTAGTTTAGGATACCATAATAAGGATTATCAGTTGGTTCCATACCTGCGAAATATCAAGAAGATGGTTATCAATCAGCTCCATAACTAAGAAAGATCAAGAAAAAGGTTATCAATTAGCTCCATACCTAGTAGTGATCAAATAAAAAAGCTTAATTCAACAAAACCCACTAAATATGGAGATGGAACCAATAGAACAAGAGGAGATCCCTCGAAAATATGAAAAAAATGAATTGTGAAATACATAGTAGGTATATATTTTTTTAATTCTAGAATTTTATTAAGGTTTTCAAAATTAATTCTAAGATATTTTAATACGGGTTATATCACCTAAATTAATGGTTTTTTTAATACATAAAAAATATATTATTTTAGTGATTTTGAATTATTATTATTATATTAATATTATTTAATCTTAATTAGAAAAAAAATATTATAGATTCATTTTAATTTTAATTTTTTAAATTTTTTAATATTTAAAAAATATAATACTTTATTTTATTTATTATAATGTTTTTTAAAATAAAAATTATATTAAATAAAAAATTATTTAAATATTTGTGTGTAAATAGTACCTTTCTCTATTATGATTTTGTTAAGATTGTTTATGATCCCAGCGAACCATTAAAAAAAATATATATTATAAGTAATTTGCTGTTGAATTTTGTAATTATAATTTAATAATTAAAAATAGGTCAGGATAGTTATTAAAATAGTGAAAAAGGTTGTTGGGCAGTTTCTAAAACACTATGGGTGGAAAGGATCTGCCATTTCTGTGAGAATATGAACATTGAGAATGAAAATCACTTCCTCTTAAAGTTTCCTGTGTACATCCACATTAGATCTAAGTTTCATAATATTTGTTGCAATACCAACCTTCCTAGCCTTTTAACATGTCAAAATTATAGTGAGCTTGGGACGCTTCTCTCCTAATTGAGATAATATCTAATTTTAACAATATTTTTTCACTTTTTCTTTCTTCACACGATGTAATCTTTTTATATTACTTCATCAACTTTGTTACACCTAGCACAACCTTTATAAAATATCTCTAGTTGTCTTTATTGTTTAATAATAACACTATCCATGCACTATCTTACTCAATGTCAACTAGTAGAGGGTGTAGACATCTTGGTTCCTTTGCAAATGTTTTCTTTTGCGATAATGTCGGCTACAAATATTTTTCTAATGATATCCAAGATAGAATCATGTTTTCCCATCTCTCCTCCATCTTACCATTATCTTTTTTTTTTTTATTAAGATAGGGGCTTCTTAATCATATTAATATTAAGGCCTTGCATCCCATTATCCATATGACTACTATTAGAAATTATGATGACATAAATTAATGGGATGTGACATGAAATCTTATTTCCATTAAAATGAAACCCGAGGTGCGAGTTAACTCTAGTTTGGATGTTGTCGTAGAGGCTAGGGTCCATTGTCGCCATCCTTATCATTTGATGCATTCATCGTGATTCCTGTTGTGCCTTGTCTTGCAAAGGGAGTCAAGGTGGTTGAGATATGGCGACTTGTTTTCCGATTTTGTGCCTCTTCTTCAACAACTACCTAGATCTTGTGAAGGGAGTTGAGGGGGATGGGTTTTCCTAGTTTTGTGCTTCACTTTTGGCTATAGTGGAGGTGGTCATCTGCAGGTGTGCGTTCATGGTGGTTATCTTTCGTCTTGGTTGAGTTTCATGGGTTGTTGTTGTAGTTGTTGTGTGTGTGGTAGTCTTCTAGGTTTCTCTATAGTGGGCTTTGTGGGTTCTCTTGGGATCACTGGGTGGCCTATGCCTAGGTTTCTTTTTTTGAGGGTTTCAACTTTGTTGCCATTTTTGGGTTGTTTCGAGCGTGCATGCTTGGATTTCTCGGATTGTAGGATTTGTGGGGTTTTTTTGGGGGACATCTAGGTGGCTTGTGCCCAAGTTTTATGCTTTGAGATACAATTAAATATTTTTTCTAAGATTCCTCTATTTTGCTGGTGCACCCTTTGGAGTTTTTCGGCCGGCTTACGTGCTTTTTTCTCTTGTTGGCTTAATGTCCATTTTTGTATTAGTCGTGAGGGTTAAATAATTGAATGCATTCAACATATGCAAAATGAATAAAATTACGGTTTTTTTCTCGAAAAAAAAAATCCATTAAAAAGAACAATGTTGTTAAACAAATAATTTATATAATCACATCTATAATGACCCCTTCTTTCATAATGTTAAAAATAGTATTTATAATTAATAATTAGAACATTCTTTAATAGATTGGATATTTAATTATATAGCTCGACATAATGTAGAAGCCATGGATTGCACTCACTCTTACTTATGTACATGGAGTGGATCATTATTTTTATCTTAAAAAATGAGTGAGAGTGAAATGTTACATGTAGGGGTTGTGTATTTAACTTACTACATGTGGTTGATGTTTAAACATTTCACATTCAACTCGAAGTCTATGTTTTGCATCTTATGACTTGCCATATTCTTTATAAATTCCTTATAAGTTTCTCCAACAACAACTCCAAGTTTGTAACTCCAATGTCATTATATTACTTGGCCTAGAAATTAAGACAAGAATGAATTATTAACACAATTTCAAGGTTTTTTATTTCATAAGGTTCCATAATCTTTTAATGCACATATTTATTTTTAGGGAATGGGTGATGAGATCCAATTGAGTTGTAGCTTAAGGAAATTTTTAACTATATTACACTTGTCTTCCAATTTCCTTATTTTCTCTCATAATTTAAAAATATCTTGCATGCATAATTCATGTACACTAGAAACACATATTTCAATTACAAATATTTTTGTCTTGCATGGATTTTGTAAAGACATAATATATATATAAATTGAAAAAATATCGCTAATAAATTTTGAATCTAAATGAAAAAAACAACAATTTTCCCTCTCAACAACTCAAACTAAACTTCATCAATCAAAAATTTATGTCATTCATAAATCCACTTCTCATTACAAACCATAATACAAATGACATTAAGCATTAAAATATTAATATCTCTCGCTAATAGACTATTTCCATAATAATACTTCTATTGTATACATGAACTCATGCTCAACATATACTTGTCATCCTTACATTATATTAAATTCAAAATTTCACCGACACCAAATCTATAACAATCAAAATTTCAGTGACACCAAAACTAAAACAATGCAGTGATCGAGCTGCCATCCTTGATGAAGTAGTGGTTACTTGGTCCATGTGTAATACTCATGCAATTTTTTTCTTACCAGCAGGTCGACCTTGAAATTTGCTAATTTATTAGGTCCCACGAGGAGCATGCGTTTTCCATGAAAATGCCTCTTAGAATCGAAACAAAGATTCCACGAGGGCATCGAGGGACGTATACTTTATAAGTCTTATATTTCACGTGGGAGTTTGTTATACTTTGAGCGGTTAGGTGTCGGCGTTAAATGGGTCATCGGTCTACATCAATTAAATAAATGGGAGAGATTATTCTTAAATATTTCTCCCAGCAACAATGATTGGCAATTCAAACTAACAATGCAACATTCGAGGAAGAGCATGGAAGGGCAGCTTTAGAATAAAAAAAACTATAAATATTATTATTTTCTTATTCTAATTACGCCGAAGGCGTTTTCTTGTGGCAACCAATATTTCCACTGCTATTAGTCCATTAATGCGGTGGCAGATACATTGTCTATTGTTAGATTTAAAATTGTTTAAATCTAACGGTGGGCAGTGTATCTGCCACCGCATTAATGGACCGATAGCAGTGGAAATAAGCTTCGCCTTTTATTGTGGGGTTTTGTTCACGACACTGTTCAGATTCGTCGTTCCTGATAGACTCTGAACAGGTGGCGCTTACGTGAACACACGGCAACCATATCACCATCTCACCAGATTTGCCGTCGACTTCACAGATTGCAAACAAGCTGACCGCCTCACCAGATTTGCCACGAATCTGGTTCGCTTCTGCCATCAACTTATGCAGGCGCGCATGCTATCAGCGGCTTAAGTTCATCTTCTCGGCAATGAAATCGCCAAGGGGTTTCAAATTGTTGAATTTGGAGGATTTGGGATGAAATTGGTTGGATTCGCATGCGAACTTACCTTCTCATGCAGCGGAGATCATACCAGTGGTACCTTCGGCGTTCTTTTTGCACTAACTGTCTTCCTTTTCTCCGTATTTAGCGGAGACACATTCTCTTGACTTTCGATCTATATACCTTTCTCGCCATATTTGGCGGAGACATGTATGCCTAACTTTTCTTCTAATTTCTTACTTGTCTCATAAGGAAATGGAAATAAGTTACGTCCGGATAAACCCTTTAGCCATTGGTCTTTCCTTTCTCTCCCTCGTTGGTGAGATTTCTTTTAGTTTAGGTATTATCACTTGACGAATTGGTTGAATTTTCCACGTGGTTTTCACATCCTTTCGGAACATCATAATCAAAGTCATAGTATCACCAAGATGATAGCTTCAAAGTAATATTCAAAATATTTTTTTCCAATATAAACTCACAAATACATGTTTTTTTTTTCTAAATGTTAACTTTCATTTCCAAGAAATTGTGGAAATTGATAATAATTTTTATTTATCTTATAAATAAACATGCACAAATTAATAGAAAAACTATTCTAGAATCACAGAATAATAAGCACATTTTCTCATAAAACTAAAGAGGAATGATTTTTATTATTCATATGCAAAAGCCAAGCAAGTTGGGACTTCCACGTACCACTCGACTATAGATTAGGTTGAATCAAATATTTCTTTTAGCCAATTATCCTCGTGCCATATTCAAGGCATGAATGTGCGACTCACAACAAAACCAATCAGTGCTTCCTCAAACTTTATCGTCTATCCCACCATTACCGGTCCAGGGATTCTTAGGTTGGAACAGTAAATATACACTACCAGGCTTTACCATAATATCGCCATATACAAGTCAAGGGATCACTAGACCCTAAGCAAGCATGGATGCCTCTAGATCTCTCAACCTAAAGCGTGAGGAATTTTCTAGTCTCCACTTTAGGCTTTACTGTGTATCCCACCATTACTAGTCAAGGGATTCTTAGGCATTTGGGAATTTTACTAAGACCACCCCACTCAGTTTCTAAACCATCTGACATTCCAGCTCAGCCAAGTAAAAGAACCCCATCACACCATGGTTATCCGGAAATGGAAAGGAAAAGGTTGAAACCACTATCACACTTAGAAAAATCCATGCCAATGATAGTAGGAAAACAAAATACATACATGCATGAACAATGCATCCATAGACTAGCTTGAAAATCACACATGCAACTTGTTACCTACAAGTATCCGTCTTGAAGCTGCTTGATCCAACCTCTTCCTATCTTGATATTTTCTTTCCTTTGTTCTCTAACTCTTCATTTGTTTTCCTTGCTCCAATGCTAGAGTGCTCCAAGAATTCTCTAATTGTGAAAGAGTATGTGTGTGTGTGTGTGTGTGTGTGTGAGCTCAAAAAAGGAACTAGAAAAAGGTTGTGAATTGATCCTCATAAGAATTTTTATCAATGAGGTATCTATTTTCTTCAATTTCCATTATGTTTCCTTCATTTTCCTCCTCACGTGCAGCTTGTGATCTTTCACCTTCCTTTCCTCCTAATTTCCTTTAGTTTCATAAATAAATTCCAAATAATGCCTCTTTCCCTTTTCAAATCCTTTTCCATTTCCTTTGCCACTTTCCCTCTAGCCATAATAAACCAAATGAACGCCCATTATGATTTTTTTCCCACCATTCAACTTGGAATACATGTCCCATGACCTTTGCCTTGTTTTTCTTGTATTAACTTTATTACATGGATTTTTAGCTAGTGCTATTACAAAAATTCACAGGAGAAGGTGAAAGGTCACCCTCCTCATTTCTATATATGTAACCCCATGCCTCATCTTGGGGACTTTTAGCACTTAATCTAGACTAGTTATAATATTGTTATTTTGTGCTTGAGGAGCTGAAATCACTCACTCTTCGAAGCTTGTAGGTGGAGGGACTGTGAGGCTATTGTTATGTTTTGAAGATGATATGAACTACTCTAGTCCCACAATTGGTTATTGATGAGCTTTTCATACATGTATATGAATGGGTAATAATATTAATGAGAAGCTTTTCAATTCATGCATTGGTTCTTGTGCATCCCTCTATTGTTATATTAGTAGATATGGTATTCTAATTATGTATGCATTTGTGTTACATATTGGTTACATGTATATGAACTAGTTTGTTGCTTGAAACTTGTATGTTGGATTTGAATCTATGCTCTTGATGTTGGTGATTGATTGTGAAATCATTTGCAGTTGATTTATAACACTTTCCATTGTGTATGTCTTAGTTATTTCCAACTATCTGATTCTTCCTTAAGGCATGCTCTTGTTCTTATGTTTTTTTTTGTATTTTTATATCATGATCCACAAGTTATCAATGGAGAGTTGATCTCGTCCTCATTCATCTAACATATTAAATTTGGTATCAAATTCAAATATTTGCATTCAATATCTAAGAGAAAAACAAACACATGATGGCAGTCGGGCCAATATCCTAAATTGGGATCCTATCCCAAATGGTGTGAGGTCTAATTGGGACTTTATACTAGGGAGACCCCTAGTGTTGGTGAATTATCCATCACCATCAATGTATTTTGGCGCTTGAAGGATGATCAGCATGACAAGCTAAGCTTGTGGAGTTCGGTTTTGAATATTTCATCTTAAATGGCTCCTCCCCAAATCTTGATCCCGAGATGTTTCTCCAAAACATTAGATCTTGCAATCCGTTGGGAAATAATTCATTACTTGTCATAGAATGAGTTTAACGAAGATGGTGGAATATCTATAGTAGAACATACACTTTATTTTCTTAATTTTTTTCATTCCAATGAAGTGTATTGTGAAGATGTTGCTTGTAAATTATCCACCCTCACACTTGAACGTCACTTTAAGGAATGGTGCAATACCTTACTATCCACTTCTGTAAATTTGTTCAAGCAACTCATTAAGGATTTTCGTGAATATTTTGACATGTATGATTATCAAAGTGTGTATAAGAATATCAATAATATTATATTAAAACCAAATGAATCATTGCAATATTTTGATGTTAGATTCCTACATCTTTGCTCTTAATTTCTTGAAAGAGATGTACACTAGGATTTCTTGGATAAAAAATTTAACGATTGGTTTGAATCTCACTTAAACAATTTTAATTTGAAATTAATATTGATAATGAATTGCATCATGATGTTGGAAATCTTCAAATCCCAAATTAGCCAGATCTTATCCCGATTTTTATTCCAACCTTTCTGAGTCATAAGGTGCCCCAACTCTTAGAGGAAGAAATTGTTGAACCTAATATCTCTCACCCTCCTCTAGTTTCATTACCATATGGAGTGGTCCCTTGTGTTGATATTATTCCTCTTAGCAATAATATCAGTGATTAAGAGATCTTTGATAAAAGGGAGTAGAATTCTCTCGTGGTACATCCTATTACAGTTCTCTATGAGGTAGGAAAACCTAAAACTAAATTCAATAAATCACCTCCCCTTGATGGTGAGATCGAACAACATCCTATTAAACATCCTACAAAATCCATTAATGGATGCTACAAGAAAAGATCTCACATTTATCCACTTTTAATGACCAATATCTCACGCGAGATGACACTGAATATTTGAATGATTTAATGGAGCCTAATGTGAAGGATTACCCATTGTTTCCTCAAGATTACATCAATGAGAATAATCTAAATCTCGAATCAGATTTGATTGCAGTAATGTCTGTTTAAGGGATTATTTTCATCCTTTATCATTCACACCTCATACCTCCTTCTGCCTTGATTCACTTGATTAATCCATTCCGCCAACAGTCATTTCATATTACCTTGATTCTCATTCTATTGGGTCAATTAATGATTAGGTGCAAGGTGGAAACATTTCACTTGTAGACGAGAAAAATAATGAAGACACATATAATATCTCTTCTATCTTATGAATCCCACTATCTCAAGACCATGTTTGTACATTCATTGGCAATGGGGTTTCTAGTGTTCTGACTAATCAGTCAAGTGAAATCAAAACTCTTATTGAAAAATAAGGATTAAGAAACTGTCAGCTTGTTGACAATGACCTCATTGATACATGTGATGATGCATATCCATGTACATTTTTCGATTTCTTGACTGCTCAAGAAGATTCAAACTCATAAGATTTAGATATGGAATTTGATTTAATAATAGAATAATTTCTTACTAGAATCTCTTCCTAGGTTCACTTCCCCTTGTGTCCTCATGCATTTAATGAATCATTTGATGTTGAAAATATGCCAAATCCTCCAAATTCTCAATCTAACAAATTATATTTTGAGTTGATACAAGGAAATAAGGGTTCATATTTAGAAGATAAAAACAATGTAATTATTGATCACCCTCTTTATAGCTTGCGATCACCAACATTTAGTGGAGTTAATTCTTCAAGTTGTTCGTGAAATCCCTTTGATATATACATCTTCAGATATAAGACTAGAAGAATCTTACGAATTGAGTAATCTATTTATTGATGTTGAAATATGTGTTCAAATTGATGAATCCAACAATACCTATCATATTAATAAGGATCTAGTTGTTGTAAATAATGTTAATCTGACTAAGCCCTAGAAGCTTTTTTATCTAACATTTGAAGGTTCGGAGAATCGTTAGGAGTTCGAGGCACTTTAGCTTTTTTTTATGGTTATGTTAGGTTCTCACGATCTTGATGGGATCCTTGAACTAGGGTAGGTCAATATTTCCTCACAAGGTTCCTTTCTCAGCATTGTCTCACTAGATGTAGGCTCATTCTTGAAAGGCTTTCAACATTTTCAAGTTAGTTCTCTTAATTCTCAAGATAGAGCCTTTGATCAGTTAAGAGATTCTTGTTTGTAAATTTATGTGGTAATTGGAATTTGAGGGATAGATTTCTGTAGATTTTCCCACAGTTAAGAGATTCTTGTTTTCTTAATTACTCTTCATACAAAAAACCTTTCATTCATCTTGTATTTGAATCTAGGGTTTGAATATGTATCTTTCACAGATGTACAATTTTCCAAAGTTTGTCTTCATGATTATCAAGACAAGGATGCTCATGAGTAAGACGATCATATTCTGTTACACTCTTCAGTGAATAATCAACTCCTCATCTCTCTTTTGCATGTTATGAAATTAATTATTTTTGTTTTTACACTATGCATCCTCAACATTACTAGATATTCAATCATTTTGCGAAACAAAACATACATAAAAATTTATTCCTCAAGGTAATATGAATATTGAATATGATTTGATGCATGTCTCTTCGAGAGAATCTCTTATTCTTATGTTAACCGATTCTCACTATTTGTTGTATATTGAATAATTTTCCAAACCTAATATATTAATGTTTAATCATAATAATATATTAAAACTAAATACTACTTCTAATCGCAATTTAATTTCAGACTCTTTAATGGAAACATACTTTCTTATTTTCCGTATAACTTCCCACTTTTGTCAAGGATATAGAAATAATTTAATTTATCAAAAACTTTCGAATGATTTGTCATTAGTTTGTTTTTTTTTTTTTTTTTTAATAAGATTGTTGGGTGTAATGGGGTAGGTTTTTTTATTAAGAAAGATTGTTGGGTGTAATGAGGTAGGGATTTTTTTATTAAGATCATGTGTTAGCTTTTTTGAAAATGTGTGTTCGTTATAGGCGATTTGTCATGAACTTTCTTTATTATAACTTAAATAGCATTGGTGATATGTAGTGAATAATTGGTTTAAAAAATCCATATTAAGTATATTAAGATTCAATATTTAAGTTTCGCTCATCCTTAGGTGCTTAAGTAACTCTCGAGAGAGGGAGGTTGTGGCAGAATCCAATAACTTTTGTGGTTTTCAAATATTCCAAGGCAGCATTGTGAGCCTTTTTTATTATAGTGTTTCCCCTGAAATTTGGTGGTGTTGGTTATATGAAGACTTTTGGTTTTCTCTTTTCCCGTATATGACATGAAGATTATTTTCTTAAGATTATTTTTTTGTTTGTTTGTATTTTGCTAAATATTGGAACTAGAACAAATAATAAGGCATAACTCATTGTAGGTTGGTTTTTTTTTTACAAAAAGTATGTTATTTACAAGTTTGTGGTGACTTTGAATTTATAATTGATTCATTATTAGATTACACAAACTTGAATGATAGACGATTTTTTTTTCTAATATCTATCTTTTCAACATATTCATAGGGAATGGAACACTCTAGTGAATTCCTTATCAAAGAGAGGTTGTCTTAATGGAAGAAGGATATATATATTTTTTTAAGAATGGGAAGGTACAAACATGATGAAAATATGCCAAGAGGATTTGATACAATGAGTTTTTCTACTCTGTTTTTTCTTGGCTAGGTTTGTTAGTAGTCTCCCAAAGCATCACTAAAATCCATATTTTACTGGCACTAAATGTTTTATATATACTTATTGGAATTGTTTTTTTTTTTTAGTTCTTACTTGTAATCTAATTTAAAAACATTGCATTCAACTTAAATATATGCATATAGTCTTCTTATTTTAATAAAAATTTAGAATTTTTTTCATAAAAAAAATGTATATATAGTCTAATTTAGAAGCATTGCTTCCAACATTAAATGTATGCATATAGTTTTCTTGTTTTAATAAAAAGTTATGAATTTTTTCATTAAAAAGAAAATTATCCTCAAGAATAGAATTAATTCCAAGGATTGAAATTTAGTTCCAAAGATTCAAATGTTATATTTAAAATATATTACGGATTTTTATTAGTCTTTATTTATCATTAACAAAGATTTTAAAAATCAATTTGTATTAATGTATGAATTTTTTATATTATTTAAATAAATGGTAATTAATAATAATATTTATTTTTTATTTTTATAAAAATAATTCAAAGTAATTTTTGATATATATATATATATATATATATATATATATATATAATTAATTTATATCAACAATTTTTTAATATGAATTACATATTTTCTTAATAATAGTTAAATTAAACATTAATAAATACTTGATGTTAATAATTATTTTAAAAAATATCATTATCTTTTTAAATAAAAAAATTTATAATTTCGACTAATTAAAAACATATCTATCTTTAATAACCTCACTTTACCAACTTTTTAATTAAAACAATATCTAACTTTAGGAACTTTCCTTAATTGTACCTAATATAACATCTTTAAACTAGTAGTGGTTTGTATAATACTCACTAATATTCATGGAGTACCATGTTCAACTATTTAAAGGTAATTTTTTTTGTCTTTTCACTTTAATGTTTTTTTTATATAGTTTTAAATTAAATTTATTTAAAATTTAGTAAAGATGTGTTGGAATTTTAAATTTAAGTTGTGCAGTTTGTAATATCCAAATAATTTAAGAGTTTTTCTAAGCCTTCGATGTATTTATGCATTCTAAAATACATTTTAAATAACTAAAAATCACAATCTTGCCAAAAATTATATTCCTTGATTCTAACAAAAAAAAAAAAAAAAAAACAAGACTTAGAACAATTAAGTGTAATTTTATATTACCTTATAATATTGTTATTTACAAAGTTTTCTCTAAAATTGTTCAAGATGGAAAATCTTATTTTTACTTAATTTCTATATCTTAGCCTTAAATCATTTGTAACTATTCATAATAAGTACTATAATAAGGACTTCCACCGTACCGGTTCATTTGGCCACTACAAAGAGTGATGACATTGTAGACTTGTGGGATGTGTGATATTTTATCTAGATTATTTATGATGATATGCTCTTTTTTTCCTCAGGAGTAACAATATTGTTAAACAAATGCTTAATAGGGTCACATTAATAATGTTCCTTTTTTTTGCAAGGTTGAAAATGATATTTACAATTAATAAAGGTGGAACTCTTTAATAGATTGGATATTTGATTATATACTATCATATTTCATGTACCATAAGTGATATTCAATCTTGCTTATATAGGAGTGTATTGTCCTCTGTCATCTTGTAAAAATGAGTAAGAATGAAACCTTACTATAGGGATTGTCCACTCAACCTAGCACATATGGTTGATGTGGAAAAACCTTCCACAATGAAATCAAAGTATTTGCTTTGCATCTTATGCCTTACCACGTTCTTTGTGAAGTCATTACTTAAGCTTCTCCAATAACAACTCAAGGTTCATAACTCCAATTGTTGGCCTAGAACTTCACTAAGACAAAAACCATCGATTGCTTAACATTTAATAATCACCAATATTTATACATTTTAAAAGACCATTGGGAGATATTTATATAACTTCTCTCCATACGGGAATAAAATAAATTAAGTTATAAGTATCAAAAAATCCCAAAGGATTAGTTTTAACACCCCCCCTTAATCTGAAGGTATATTTGACATGCCAAGTAAAGATCTGAACTTTTCCAAATTCTCACGTCCTAATATTTTGGTAAATATATCTGCAATTTGTTCTGAAGTAGGAAAATGTGTCAAATGAATTGTTTTGGCCTCTACATGATGTCGAATCAAATGATACTTAGTGTTGATATGTTTGGTTCGATCACGAAACTTAGGATTCTTAGTCAATTGAATTGCATAATAGTTGTCGACAAATAGAGGAGTTAAGGCGTTTTGTTTCTCCTGCAAATCTTCGAGTATTTTCCGAAGCCAAATGATTTCCTTAGTTGCTTGAGTTGCTGCAAAATATTCGGCTTCCGTGGTAGAATCAACAGGAACCGATTTCTTGTGCAATCTCCAACTGATGGCTGCTGATCCAAGATTCATCGAATATCCAGAAATTGAGACTCCATTTTCTTTATCTCCATCAAAATCTGAATCTGAATAACTAGCAAGATGGAAGTCTAAAACTTTGGAATATTTGATGCCGTAAGTTTGAGTTCCTTTAAAATATTTCAAAACTCTTTTTTATGCTACCCAATTCCCCTCACAAGGATGATGCATAAACCTGGAAAGTATTCTGACAACAAAGGTTATATCAGGATGAGCAATAGACAAATAATTAAACTTCCAACAAGTTTCATGTAATTTGTTGGATCTTCAAATGACTTTCCTTCTTTGGAAGTGAGTTTAAAATTCTGCTCCATTAGAGTAGCAACAAGATTACATTCTATCATACTATATCTATTCAATAAATTATCAACTTTTTTCTTCTCAGAGATGAAAATATGTTGTGGTTTTTTATCAACTTCAATACCAAGACAATAATGAAGTAAACCTAAATCTATCATATCAAAAACCTTTTTTAATTCCTTCTTTACATATGATATATATTCATCATTTTTTCCTGTGATCATCAAATCATCAACATATACAACTAGATACACAACTGATCTACTGACCTTTTTAACGAAAAGAGTTGCATCATCTAGGTCAAAATTTTTATAGTTTAATTTAAGAAGATGTTCAGTTAGCTTCTCATACCATGTTCTTGGCACTTGTTTCAATCCATAAAAGGCGTTCATTAGTTTGAAAACCTTTTTTTCTTCCCCTTTAATGGAAAAACCTTCTGGCTGAAACATGTAAACATCTTCTTTGAAATCTCCATTTAAAAAGGCAGTTTTTACATCCATATGATGAATTTTCCATTCTTTCTGAGCTGCAATAGCAAAAAAATATCTAATAGTGCCCCGTTTAGCTATAGGAGAAAAATTATCTATATAGTTGATACCCTCTTTCTGTGCACATCCATTTGCTACAAGTCTTGATTTATGTTTGTCTAGTGAACCATAAGCTTTAAACTTAGTTTTATAAATCCATTTGCAACCAATAATTTTAATGCGAGTAGGAGGATCCACTAGCCTCTATGTGGCATTTTTTTATGAGAGCATCATATTCCTTTTGCATTGCATCTTTCCACTGTTCATAACTAGCGGCTTCTTCAAAGCAAGTAGGTTCACAATACACAGAAAAATTAAATTCACAATGAGAATAGTTACCTGAGGAACTTATAGCCTTAAAGTCATCATATTTCTTTGGAAATGTTTGAATACGAGTTGACCTTCGCAAAGTTTGTGTAGAAAGTTTTTCAGGAAGTTTCTCATCTTCTTCATCTGACTTAGTTCTTTCCATTTCTGTCATTGTTTATGTAGAAACACTTGCATCAACTAATTCCTCATCAGCAACAATAGAAATATCATCATAAACCACAACCAATTTCTCATAATTGAGAGAAGGAAACTCCAAATACTAATCTAATATAGGAATCCCCTCTTTAGGATGGGGAAGTATACTATCTTATTCATAATAAAAATTTTGAGGCACAAAATTTTCTATTTGATTAAGTTTTATATCAACAGTGAGGGAATCTTTATCAGTTTCAAGAAAAATGACATCTCTTGACAAAATAATAATTTTTTTTTCCTTCATCATACAATCAGTATGCCTTAAAATTCATGGAATACCCTAAAAATATACATTTTCTGCTTTGTTCAATCAACTTATTCCTTTGAGTTTAGGAATCAAGGCATAACATTGAGAACCGAGAATTCAGAAATGTTTAATAGCAGGAAGACGACTATACCACATTTCATATGGAGTTTTGTTGTTAATGACATATGAAGGGCACTGATTTCTAATGTATGATGCACAGAGCATGGCTTCTCTCCAAAAAATTAATTTTAAATTCTTAAAAAACATCATTGAACTTACCATATTAAGCAATGTTCGGTTCATTCTTTCAGCAACACCATTTTGTTGCAGATTATATGGTATTGTGGTCTAGCGTTTGATGCCATTCTCTTGAAAATATGTTTCAAAAGCATGTGAAATATATTCTCCTCCATTATCAGTCCTTATAATACCAATAGTAAGTCGTGCTTCATTTGTTATCAAGAGATGACATTTCTTAAACACATAAAAAACTTGTGATTTTTCTTTAAGCAGATAAACCCAACACATCCTCGAATAATCATCAATAAAAGTGAGTATGTATTTATTTCCATTTGTAGTTGGTACATGCATTGGACCACATAAGTCAGAGTGTACGAGACTTAATTTTATTGTAGCTCTAGATTTAGAATTCTGAAAAGATTGTTTGTGATGCTTGCCCAACATACAAGCATTACATGGAGTCAATTTTCTGGGAACTGTTGGAAGTCCCTTAATCCCCTGCTATTTCATAATACCAATACTTTCACAATTAACATGATCGAAGCATGCATGCCATAATAAAGAAGATGAGATAGTATCATTTTGCTGAATCAAATAAGTTGTGTTCAATGCAACAGACGACATACCATGCAACTTCAATAATTTATATTCTTCCACACCAGACATTACAGTTTTATTGTCAGCTTCTCTTCTAATTTCTACTTTACCATCATATATGTGAATGGAATGTCCCTGCTATCTTATTTGTATAAGAGATAACAAATTTCTTTGGAATTGTGGAATGTAAAGAACATCATTCAAAATATAATTTGGAATTCCAGGAAATTTTAACTGAATTGAACCAATCCCTGATGATTTGATTTGGGACTTATTAGCAAGATACACTACTCCGTCAATATTATCACTAAATCGATCAAACAAATCTCTTCCAAAGTCCATATAACACATGGCACCTGTGTCTAGAACCCAACTTTCATACCATGAAGAAAAATAAGTACTAAAAACATCTTCCATGTGGAAATTACAATGTGCGACAACATAATGTGCCTTCTCAGAAGACTATCCTCTATCTGGAATTATATGATCTTTCTTTTCAAGAAATTGTTCTATTTTTTCATTAATTTTCTCCCAGGGAATTCTAGAATTTGCAGCAGTATGTCCAAGTTTTCCACATCTAAAACATTTTATAGCTGGTTTATCAGAAAAAATTCTTTTTTTTTCATTTTTCTGTTTATCTCTCTGAATATTTCTGCCCACCTTGCCTCTATAATTCTTCCTACCTCGACCTCTATTACCCTTTGTATTTCCGAAAGATTCCTCTTGAGGTTTTTGGTCTTTTTGAGTAGGGCATAGGGTTTCGGTATTAGAACTATGTGATGCTTATTTATTTCCAAAAGCCTTCTCTCTTTCTGCAATTTTCCCTACTAATTTGTCAAAATATATATCTTTTAATTGCCCACTAGCTTGGAGAGATTCCAAGTAGTGTGAATAACTAGGGTAAAGAGCTTTTATAAAGGAAGTAAGCGGAAAATCAACTTTAACTCTAGTACATTCAATTTCATGATTGATGACTTTAATTTCAGAGGCAAGTTTTAGAGGATCATTATCACTCATTTCCAAATTAAATAACTTCAAAAATAACTGAATTATCTCCAATTAAGAATGTGAATCATAAAGCTCTTTTAGTTTTTTTTATGGCATCATAAATTTTTTTACTCTAAGTAATGTATCTCCTTACCTCTTTTGAGACTGAAGCGGATACTAAGGCAAAGGCCTTCTTATCCTTACTTTTCCAGATTGCGAGCTATTTCCACTGATTAGGCTGTTTCGGTGCATTCTCTCCTTCTCCTTCATAGAATCCATCCCATAAATCATTAAAGTTAAGAATATTTTTAACTTTCCTATACCACTCTAGCAATTTTCCTTTCCGGAAAGGACAAACCGAATTAAGGACACCAAGGAGTTCATTTTTTCTCAGATAATCTTACAATTTTTTTTGTAAAAATATGTTCTAAATCATTTCCATAGAATTCTTCTAAAAAAACTTTATTAATTTCTCTTAAGAACACAGTTGAACTTGCAAATTCAGTGATATTTTTTATTTATCACTAAAAGGCACTAATTTTTCTTGAATAAAAACTTTGTTTCAATTACAACAATTGAATTATTCAACGCTTCTGCTTCAACCAAAATCTCAACCACAAATTTCTTAAAAAAACCAGAGTTCTTAACTTACTGACACTTCTGCACTAGTACAAAACATCGCCTTCACTCTGCAACATTCTTGTCTGCCAAAAAAAATAAAACACAGATTTTGCAGGACCCCAAGAATGCACTGTTCTAAGTGTATTCAATACAACTGCTAATTGAAGAAGTAGCAAACAAAAAAAATTCTATCAGCACAATCAAAGTCTAACTGCACAGATTTATTCAACGCTCGCACAACCAAACTGCATGCAGAGTTTTCCACAGGGTTGGTGTTTACATCAAATTCAAACGCACTCCCTCTGGATGGTCAGTAAGCACACTCTCTCTTCAACAACAGAGGATCTGAAGTTTGAAATTAACTAGCTCCGATACCACTGTTGGCCCAGAACTTCACTAAGACAAAAACCATCGATTGCTTATCAGTTAATAATCACCAATATTTATACATTTTAAAAGACCGCTAGGAGATAGTTATATAACTTCTCTCCATACAATAATAACAAAATTTTAGTTATAACTATCAAAAAATCCTGAAGGATTAGTTTTAACATCAATGTTATTATATTATTCGGCTTATAGAATTATAAAAAAATGAATTGCAAACATGATTTTAAGGTTTTTCATTCATATTGTTCCATAATCTATGAGTGCACACATGTTTGTTGAGATAATTGGTCTGAATATCCAATTGAGCTTTTTCTTGAGGAAGCTTCGAACTAGATTGCATTCATCCTCCATTTTTCTTGTTTTCGCTCACACTCAAGAAGTGATTTGCATGAACAATTCATGTACACTTAAAACCTATGTTTCAATTGCAACTCTTTTTGTATTGTCATGTAATATAGTTTGGCAATGGCATAACATGCATTTGAACTAAGAAAACATGTCACAAGTGAAATTTAAACTCAAATAGCATAGTTAAAAATTATTCCTTGCAACCACCCAAACTAGACCCAATTAACTAAGTGCTAATAATTAGTGTTATTTATTAAAACCACTTCTCATTACAAACAGAAAAGCAAACACACTAAATTTCAAATTATTAATCTTCTTCATTAATGCTTTATTTCCATGTTAATACAACAATTACATACATTAATTAATTCCTTGAGCCACATTTAACATCATTACATAATATTGAAATCCAAATTATGTTAATAGTAAAACCAAATTGTGTTAAAAAAAAATCAACTATATAGTATCACTTCCTATTCCAACATGTTCTATACTAGTCTAACAACTTAGACCATTTAAAAGATCAACTCACTTCATCAAAGACATCAATCAAGTACTAAATAAGCTAGTGTATAAAAACATTGAAAAATTAAAATTATTTATATCATTAACAAACCTATACACAATTGATGAGTAATTATAACCAAATAAAAAATAACATTAACAAACTTTAAAATATGAAACAAAATACATCGAGAAATTAAAGTTTTCCATATCATTAACAAACATATACGCAATTTGATGAGTAATTTTAACAAAATAAAAAATAACACTAACCAATTTAAAAATGTATCACATTCATGCTATTTTTCCTTGCGAGTAGGTAGATCTTAGAATTGTCTTCCTAGGTCTCCCGAGGAGCATGGGTTTGTCATGAAAATTCTTGTTCCAAGCGAAGGAGAGAACCCACGAGGATATCGAGGCACGTACACTTTATAAGGTTCATATTTCACGTGGGGTTGGCTCTCTTTGAGTAGTTAGTTGTCGGCGTTAAATGAGTCATTTGTTCATCAATTAAATGGAATGAAACGATGGGATGACGTCGAAGGAAGAAGGCCTGAAACTATATATATATAGCAAGATTGAAACGATTAAATGAAATAGAGGAAAGGATAACGGTGGGAAGAGACGGTTCGTGAGAAAGAGATAACGTCATTTAAATTAAAGTCATTAAATTCAAAATTAGGGTGGCTAACTTTTAAGATTATTGCAATTGCCCATTGGCTTAATAGGTGGTCAATGAAAGAAATGATTTTTTAATAAATGAAAGATAGCAGTAGATTTAAAAATAAAATAAAAAAAATTAAAATAAATTATTTACTAATTAAAATAAATTTTCTGGCAAATTATATGAGAAATTTTTTGGACCGACGCGTTTCGAATTACTGAATGTACTTCATTATCATTAGAATAATGAAGATTGGCTATTCCGACTATCATATAAATATCATGCAGAGAAAAACAATAGTCAAAACCTGTGGAATATTAGACCTTAAAAACAGTCAAAAACAATAAATAAATGAATGAAAATGAAATAAATCTCATAATAAAGTAATAAAAAGACCAAGTCAAAAAACAAATAGTCAAGATAAAAATAAAAATGAAATAAAATCATCAAAATAGTCAAAATCTTACAAATTAACCATTACATAAAAGTAATAAAATGAAAAAAATAAACATATAACTAGATTAAAATAAAATTAAAATTAAAAATAAAGAATTAAATAAAATAAAAGGACAAAAATAGTACTATCTATATAAAAAAAAGAAAAAAGAAAGAAAGACTAAACACGAAATAAATCTTATCCTTTAAAAAATAATAATAATAATAATAATAATAAATAAAAATAAATAAAGATAAAAATAAATAAATACAATAATAATAATAAAGATTAAGTCCTCATTCTAGTTGGGAAATCCGTTTGGAGGAACAGGAGTTCATTAAGTGGAGATCTGCCTTGGATGACTATTGTCTTTTCTTCGACAGGGCCTCTAAAGGTAACCCTGGTGCAGCGGGCGGCGGTGGAGTTATCCTAAGTCCTGGTGGTTCTATTGTGGTAAGGTTTGCTTGGGGTCTGGGCATTGAAACTAATAACAGAGCGGAGGTTCTAGCTCTGTGGCGGGATCTCAATTTGGCGCTCAAAAGAAACTTCCTTTCTCTCTTTGTCTTTGGAGACTCCAGGTTGATTATTCAAACTTTGAATTTACATAAGAATCCTGCTCAGGTTCTCTTGGCTCCTACCCTCAAAAAAATCAGGCTTATCCTGCCTAGGTTCCACAAAGTCTCCTTCTATCATATTCTAAGAAATTTTAACTCTCAGGCGGATTTGGAAGCCAACCTAGGCTCTCTCCGATGTAGGAGGTCTCTGTTAGTCAATAATGTCGATTCAGTTTGCTACATTCCTTAACCTTTTTGTAGCCTGGCTCTCAATAACTTCAGGCAATCCTCTGTTTTCCTTTGTTACCCATCCTTCCGCAATCCGGGATCGATTCAATCCTAGCATACTGTCGATTAGAGTTTTGGACTCTGTCTCAAAAGCTTATCCAGTCCGGCATCCTTCCAAGACCGACCCCCGTTCCCTGTTTGCCCTCTCTACTGTTCCAAATCCTCATCTCCTGGACAGACTTTGGGTCGATTCTGAAGACAAAATCAAAGGCATCTGCAGATTTGCTAAGGCTGTGTATCACTAGGGTTCCGCAAAAAATATCAGCGGGAGCGATGATTCTTCTTCAGGCATCTTAAGAAGTAAGGCCAATGATCATCATGCGAAGGTGAATGATAAACGGGACGCCCTTCAATCCCATTCTTCATCGCATATCCGCACTCCCTTTTGCAATCCGTGTGCAGCTTCCCTAGCAATTCTGTCCATCAGGCGATTCCCTTCCCTTGGCGTTCCTAATCTCCGAAACGAGAATAACAGATCTAATCGTTGTAATTTGATAAATCTATACAGCCAAAATAGTCCTGTAACAGCCTGCGGCAGCTGGTTTGCCGCCTATTAATAAAATTCTATCCGTTATTGTCTAAAAAAAAATAAAGATTAAGTCAATAAAAATAAGAATAAACATTAAAAATATATAAATAATGAAATAAATAAATCATATATATATATAATGAAATAAAATCAACCTTAAAAGTTAAAAAATAAAGAATTAAAAACATAAAACTACCTATATATACATACATATATATATACACTAAAACTAAGTTAGTGATAGAATTTTTTTTTTAAAGTTTATAATAAAAAGGGAACATTAAACCCCAAACACCTAATAAGTAAAACAAAGGGAAACAAAAGGAGAGGAAAACCCAAGAGGAAGAACCACTACTTAGAGCAAAGAGATGGAATCCAAAAACTGCTCACTTTCCACCCGTCATCCCTATTCAACGTATATGTGGCCTTTTCTCAATCTCAATAGCTTCCCTAAATTTCCGGTGATGGAAATGCTCAACCCTAACAATGACTCTGCATTCTTCCATACAAATGTGATGCTTCGTCTTCTCTGCATGCTTAGCTAGAGCTGAGGTCCTCATTCTACCATGCCTGATATTCGCAGTATGCCTGATATTCACAATTCCAACTTTTCAACTCTTAGACAAAAGAAGCAAAATCTTTTACGAAAGAATACGAATGACCAACAAAAGACTTTAGCTTAAGCGCCAAATACTTTGCTAAGAGATCAAGTATTATACAAAGAATATTCTCATATTATTAAATTTTAACATAATTAAAAATAAAAATCCCTCGACCCAATAACAATATAAATAATATCTTTTACCTAAATATTATGACGCATGCCTTTTCGCCATATTTAACAATTAATATCTTTTATCTAAATATTATTTTCTTATTCTAATTTATATAATTGACGCGCATGCCTTTTGGCCATATTTCACGGAGACATATTTGCTTGACTTTTCATCTAACTACCTACTTTTTCTCGCCATATTTAGGGGAGTCATTACAGTATGGAAATAAGTTACGCCACTTCCTCGCGCGATCTTACGATGTGGGTGAGAGTCCTTTTCGTTGAAGCATGTCACATAGTTTTGACAACGGTCCATAACATCGTGATCAGCTTAAATTATGACCAATATCACTATTACGGTAGAGACAAGACTTACCTAATTTTGCTCCAAAACTTTGAAGTATTTTGTAATGATGGACTTTTAATGTATTTTGACCTTACGTGGTGATTTGGGCTCTACATTCACTCTCTTTCGTTGCGCAATTTTGAATATTATAATAACGTGTTATGTATTTAATATATTAAGGCATGGGTATGATATAAGCAAAACTAGGTTCTATTTCACATAATTTAATCACGGTTTGAATGTATAGGAAATCTGTCAACATAATAAGAGGTTTTGAGAATACAACAGGGTTCTGTATAGGTAATCTGTCAATATAATAAGTGGTTTTGAGAATACAATATATTGGGAATCGGAAATTTTTAAATGGATTATTTATTGTGATTTATTTAAAAATAAATTGAATTATCAACATTTAAGTTTTAATATTTATAATAAAAAAATGGTTATAAATAAATTAAATAGAATTATGTTAATTAAATTTATTATAGATGGTTAGAAGAAATGATTATTAATCTCCTCACTATTATGATATGTTTCAACACTCAATTGAAACTTTCTTCTTCAAATTAAAAAACAAAACATTAATAATTATGTTATTTTAAATAAAAATATAATATTAATTTTTAATAATACATAATATCAATTCTAAATTTAAACCTTTCAAATGATGTTTTCATGTTTGTGAGAATATATATATGTTAATATAGTTTTATTGGGCATGATGGCTAATATTATGTGCTTTTTTATAAAAATTTATTTGTTCAAATCCAAAACTATTTGAATATACATACTTCTATAGACTTTAACAGTTAAATTGCTACATAAAAATGAATTTTTGATTTCACAAACAAAAAGATCTTATACACCAATTTCGTATATATATATATATATATTATTTTTTCAAAATAAATAAAATTTTCAAAAAAAAAAATTCTAACATTATAATATCAATTCAACATTATAATGTATAAAAGTGTTTTCCTCCAAACTCAAAACTTCTTATAACAATATTTTTTTCGATTCATACCATTTATCGAATCTATACAAAAATATATTTTATTAAATTACTATTAACCTAATATATTTTATTAAATTAATATAAATGTTCTCTTCATCTTCTCATGACTTGTGATATAAATGTTTCAGTCGTTTTCTCATGACTTGTTATTTTAGTAGTAAAGAAAGAGTTCATTGTGTTAGTTATATATTAATTCACTTTCATTTTCAGTCGGTCAACTTTTCTCCCTTGTACTTCAATTTAAATATGAATTCTTGTTTATTTCTTTCTCTTAATTTATGGATCCACATATTAAATTTATTAAATGAAATGTTAAAAGTTGTATTCAACTTAATTGCATTTCATATTTTTTTCATGGTCAAAAGGTTTATGATTATAATATTATAATATTTATATAATGTAATGATATGTTATTTGTTTAGATATTATAAGTAAAGTTTGATTCTTCAATTTTTATTTTTTCCTTTTTTCATATTTTTTAGTTCATTTTTCTTAAACTTTTTAATAAATATAGTTTAATTTCAATTTTTTTTCTTGTTTTTTTTCATATTTTCTGGTTCATTTTTCCTAATATGTAGCATGAATTCATGTGAATTAAAAACTTGAGCTATGTAATTTACATGATCTTATTTTCTCCTAATTTTTCAAAACATTGTATCTATTATATATGATCTTATTTTCTCCTAATTTTTCAAAACATTGTATCTATTATATATTAAAACAGTATTTTAAATACAGAAAAATTAGTGTTACCAAAAATTATATCACAACGACTTCTAGCAAAAAAAAAAGCCAAGATGTAAAACAGTTAAATTGTGCCATATTTATATAATATATAAACACCCACTTTAATATATATTATTTAACAGGTAGAAAGATTTAAAAATGCATATTCTAACCATTGGACATTTTTATCTTTTTGGTTGGAATCAACAATATTTGTCTTTCGTGAGATTGTGAATTTTTGAATTTTTATTAAATATATTTAGTGCAATGAACAAATACTAATACATTCAATACCATTTTAAGATATTTTTTAAATATAATAAAAATTGAATGAAAAATATATTTAAAAAAAGACTTATAAACATTTCAGAGTTAAACTACAATAAATATACTAATACATTCATTACCATGTTAAGATATCTTTTCAAATATAATAGAAATTCATTGAATGAAAAAAAAAAAAAAAACATCTCATAGTTAAACTACAATAAATATACTTAAATTTTTTTATATAAAATGAAATGAAGTTAAACCTTTGATTTATTAAAAATATACTTTATAATTATATTTAAAATTCTCTTAAATATAGTTAAGTAAATGTATCTGAAATGAAATGAAATTAATAAATTCAGGTTCTTTAAATTTTAGTTTTAATAAAATGAAAATTTAACTTAATTGCATTTAATGCACATTCTCTTAATTATATGTGTTCTTGTCAATACGTTTAATCAAGTAGATTTTTGTTCATATAATAATATACTAAGTGATTTCAATATTTGTTCATATCAATATAATTTTATTTATTTTTTTCTAAATAAATATATGTTATATTATTATTATTGTTCTATAACTTGTACCTATATTAAATCTTGTATCTATATCAAATCTAAATCAAGTTACTAGTTTCCTTTTGACCGTAAATGATTAGATAACTTAGTTTACTTGGAGGATTATCATAAAATCTCAAAATAGAATGTGAAAATAAGTGTACCAAATCAAAGGCTAAATTAAATGTATGGATCACTTCAACCATAAAGAGGAACTCATGGTTTAGTAAAAATGAACTCAAGGTTTAGGAAAAATGATCTTTATTAACGAGAAACCTGGTATAATGGTTACCATATCCTCCTTAAAGGAGATATTTTTATAACTTGGCTTATAATAAGTAGTTAAAGTTACCAATACCACAATGTGTCCAAATTTTTCTATAAACTACCTTCCACTTCTTGGGTACAAGAAACTTGAGGTAAGCTTCATGGGTGAACCAATCTCTTATGGATCAAGAATAAGACTCCCTTCATAAACATTGAGTTTAGTATTGCATCAAGGAATTTACAACATGTAAGCATATTTTTTGTAGTGATAGAGTGGTAATTAAAGAGATATTGAAATGGAAGAGAAGTTGAAGAAATGATCCTATAGAAACACCCACAACTCTGCAAATAAGTACTACTTCATACTTTACATATTGAATATTTCAAGTTTTTTTTGACAGCAGAAAGAAAGAGAAATTGATACCACCTCTTTCTATACCAAAAATTCACAAAATTCTTTTAAGAAACAAAAAAAAAAGGAGAGAAATTGAAAGATTCTTAAAGTTTCTAACTACATAGGAACTTGTTGGTATTCGCCACATGAACCTCTTGTAATTGGAAATAATATTAGGTACAATTATTTTTCTTAACATGTTTAGTGCCACCCATACAACATGTAATTGAACTCACTATAAATATAATTGGAATATTGATTAATATAAAGAAAACATAATGTTTCCTCAACTTTCAAGCCCTTTAGCACTATTTGAAGCTCTTTAATATCTCTGAAGGACCCAGTAAACCCTAAATATGGTAAAGGTGTTTACATAATTCCATGCTCCCATAGAACCCGTTACAATGGTGAAAGTGGTCGATCCATTAATGAAAGAATTTGTGAACATGCGACTGACCTTAAACATGGTAGATCTTGGTCCTCTGCATTGGCAGACATGTGAGAAGACTAACCATGACATTTACATTGAAGAAGCTAAAGTCATTGCTAGGATTGATCATTTTCATCATCGTAAATTAAGGGAGGCCTTAGAAATTGAAAAAATCCCGGTGAATCTGAATAGAGACGATGGTTGGAGTATTAATAAGTGCTAGATCCTTGCCCTATCCTCTTAGTTTTTTTTTTAGCCCTTCCTTATTTGTCCCCTTATTAATTCATGTAGTGCTTTGTTTTATTATTTTTCTTCGAGGTTATTTGATTCTTTATTCTCTTTGTTTCCGTGATATTTATCCTTTTGGCTTATTTCTTTAACTTATTCTGATTATTAAGATTAATATAAATCAATATATATATATATTAAAACTGAAATAAAAAAAATCAATTTAAATTTAATTATTTATTTATAACCATTATTTTTACTTTATTAATATATAGAAATAATTTAAATTTCTGGTTAGGTAAATATATAATTAATTTTCCTCTTAATTTAGTCAAACTAGTTGTTATACTATAATGGCTAGTTTGATCCTCTTTGCATCTATTTAAACCGTAAGCCTTAATCTTTGCTCTCATCTTGTCCTGAAAATGAACCACAATATTTAGTTCGAAAAGACGTCGACAAAATTATTTCCTATATAATTATTACTACAAAAAATTTATTCACAATTTATAAATCACATAAATCATCTCTCAAACAAAATTAAATAATAAAAAATTTGCAACAACATATTAAACATTTACTATTCAAAAAATCTTTGCATTACTTAACCTCATCCTCTAAATTTATACATAAACGTAAAACGTGAGATAATTTTACTTCACCCTCACATGAAATCAAATAAATAAATTAAAAAAAACAAAAAACTATTTGATAAATATACGAAGATTTATTTATGATTACACCATTGTCTTCGATATTCGAAACTCTATTTTTCTGTTCAAACCGTCCACGATTAATATAAATTATTTATTTTAAAAATTACAATTTTGAATTCACACTTTTACTATTTTCAATTCTTATAATTTGTAGTTCCCTTTACATATATTAAAATTATTTGAACATTATCTTAATATTGCTAAGAAATATTCACATACCTTATTATTTTAATATCTCAATAAATACTCATGGCCAACAACAAACACTCAAATTTTAATAATATCATATAAACTTTTAGATCCAAATTGTACTTGATCTCATATATATATATATATATATATATATATATATATATATATATATATATATATAAAAATTTAATATTATATTACATAATATTATAATATTATAGATGGTATAAAAATATACTATACCATTAATATATTAATAGGTTTGTTTATAAATTTAAAATATATATTTAGGTAACTTTTAATTATAAATATAAAAAAAATTTAAATCGTAAGAATTAAATAAAATTATTAATATGAAATTATATAATTGATTTTCTAGAATTGCAATTTGGTATTTTAGAGGTTCATTTTACAATTTGCAAACTAATGGGAGTCTATTTTAAGAATTATAGTGTCATTTTCCCCTATTTCTTGAAATGTCAGGTTTGGACATAGAATAGTATAAACACACGATTCATTGTGTTATCTATGAGATATTGAGATTATAATGATTTTTGAGGAATTAGGAAAGACTACTCGACAATTATTAATTACACTGCTAAGTTTCAAGATCAAAAAGTTTCTCTAAATCAGGGACAAGCAAAAACTTCACTTCCCCACTTTATACCTTTGCCTAGTAGTCAACATTTCTTTCTGTGTCCGTGTGAAAGTAAACTCTTGTCATGATATTACTTAGGTCTTTTTTCATTTTTCTATGGTCGTGGTCAAGTGTTTTACTTGCAGTTCTTACATGGACCCGCACCAATGATTGCCCACTCGATGGGGTGGTATGCCAGGGGGGTCCTCCTCAAGGCACATGCACCTATCCGGCTAGGAATTTGTAATGAATTTCTTTGAGGTTTCACCTCTTGAGGTCAGAACCAAAATTCTAAATTTGGAAGCCAAGGAATTTGGAGACCCCAAATACTTCTCAGACTTTGAGATAAGTGGTAGCAATGTCAAATGGGTGTCGGATCCAAGAAAGTTTAGGAGGAGACAAATTCATTTTCATCACTCAATCACTCACCATATTCAAATGGAGACACTATTTAGCATGGTTAATTGTGATAAGGAAGTTGATAAATTTAAACTATTCGTTGGAAAGGAGGAGATCAAGCAGATGCTGCAGTACATCATATAAAACATGGATGATATAGTGGTAAGGTTGAATCGAGTGGAATGTTATATAGTGTCATAGTCTGATACCAATTCAAATGATCAGCAAGAAGACGTTTTAGATATCAACGTTGTACCTCTCAGCACTATTAACGCAAATTCTGACCCACCATAGTGCAATTCCCATGCAAATGCCTCCCTGCGCTCACCAGTTATCATTCTGGACTAAGTATCCTCAAACAACTCTTACAATCATGAACATGAAAGGAATCTACATGTTTGTGTGTTTTTATTGAGGTTTTAATACACTTTATGGTTCTTGTTACTTTATGTTACAATTCATATGTCCGCGCTTGTTTGGTTTTTATTTCAACAAACAATAGTATCTCAATGTGTTATTTATATGGTCAACTTTTTCAATAGTTTTGTCAAGGGTGTCTTGGTTCATAGAGTGGAAAATGTGGAGTCACCCTCACTCAATTTTCTAAGTCTATGTCTACTTTTCTTTGCTTTATGCACATGGAATGGTGACATCTAATTATTCTAGAAATGTCCAAGTTTTTAAGAAATTTAAATGTAATATCCTATGTAATATTTTTACCTAGAAATATCTAGAAATATTTACAAAAAGAAAGGGAAAGAAAAAACTTTGGAATTATTATTCAGTAGATGAGGTAAATGTAAAGCTTGAGGAATGCTAATATTTTAGAAAAATAGTTATACGATTGGAAAAACGTCTTAGTTTAAGATACCACAATAAAAATTATCAATTGGCTCCATACTTGGGAAAGATCAAAAGAAGGGTTATAAATTGGCTCCATATGTGGGAAAGATAAAAAAGAAGGCTTAATTCAAAAAAACCCATGAACTATGGAGATGGAACCAATAGAAGGAGAGGAGATCCCTTGAAAATATGAACAAAATGAAATATGAAATACATAGTAAGTATATATTTTATTAATTCTAGAGTTTTATTAAGGGTTCCAAAATTAATTATACTATAATTTAATACGAGTTATATGATCTGAATCTAAATGTTAGTTTTGTTGTGCAAATTTCATCTTCAGAATTATAAATAAGTTGCTGATCATTTGCTTCATGTGCATAGGTTTCCTTATGGTATTTGTGAGTGTTAAACAGGTAATTGTATCAAGTTTTAACTTAAAATCATGAGAATTTTAACATTAAAACAAAGTACTAAACAACAACACTAAAATGTATTGCAAACCATCAAATGATCCATTAACACATTGTTTTGATCAAGGAGTTCACCCCTCTTGGGCTACATCTTCTTGGTCCAGCTTCCATGGCTTGGGCCTCTATATTAGTTCAAAATGGAAAAAAAATTGTTGTTTGCAATCCTCTACTGCTCCTGAAACCTGCCCAACATTCTTAGAATGTCCAAATCATATAGGATAGAATCTCTATGAGCCCAATTTCACCGAATTTTGTAAAATTTATGGCACAATTAGTTTGGCTTGGTAAATCTCATCCAAAACTGGAGAAAAATCCAGTTAATCCCGCTAATTTTGGAGTTTCGCCGCAAATGGCAGACTATGCCAACTCTGTTGCTAAGTTAATCATGGTTTAATTATCGGTTAAGTGTGGTTTAAATATGGGATAAGCACAATTAGAGCTAAACACAGTCTTAACCAAATCCGCATTTAAAAAAAAAGGATTAGTGCAAATAAACAATGATTAGGGTTAATAAAAATAATTTTAAAACTTAACTCTTCCATTTGTAATAGTCTCTGCCATAGGTCACGACCAAGGGTCATATTCTAAGGAAGCTGGCCCGCGGGGTTGACCCCCTCCTCCACTCGACTGTTTAATGGTATAAACATAAATATATTTCGATGGAATAGATTAATAAGAACTTCAGTGCGGTCTATTGGTATGACACCGTGTTTGTGTGGGGAAGGTTGTTGGGTGGACCCCAACCTTTGCCCCTCCTCTGACATAAATTTATCTCGAACATATAATATATGATATTTGACCTTTTAACATAGTTTTCCAACCATAATATATAATGCAACCTTTGCACTTGGATTAAATTTGGCCTTTGGGAGGGGGCATGTGGTGGCCTCCAAGCTAGCCACGTGTACTCATCCCATTGTTTCCTAAAAAACCAACCATAATTCGATGCATATCCAGAAATTCGGGCCAACCACAAAATGACACTTGTCGTAGTGTCATTGGGAAAATTGAAGGAATATTGCAAGAATATTCTTTTTTCTTAACTAGGTTGCCATGTCACCATTTTGCCACTTTAGCAAAATTTTTAGTTGTTTAGGAAAAATAACAACATGCTTTATCTTCCTCACTCGGAGTCGGTTTTGAAGAAACAAATTGTGTTGAATTCCTGGCAACGAGAACTACGCAGACGTTCAGGTTCCGATCGATTTTGTGCACTTCCATTTTTGAGCTTAACACTGAGCACCTGATCATTCCTCCTGACTATAAGCCTTTTGGACCCCAAAAGCTCTTTGATTATTGAACATGTGGATGAGGGTACAGTTCCCCGACCCTTCTTGTCTCAATCCACTGAAATTTTCCCATTTTCATCAACTTGATGTTTTCACAAAAACTAATATTTTTCCTTGACTATTGAGACCCTCTATTGATGTTGTAGGCACTGTCATATTGAAATTTCCCTAGATTTGCAGAGCAGAAAGTTGTCCTTGTAGAAACAAACTTGTTCCCACCTCGGTCGTTAATAAAAGGAAACTTGAAAATTGTCTCACCTCGTACACTGTCGTCATGGAAATTCTTAGCTGATATTGCTTTGTACTTGTGTTGGCGTTTGACCAAGTATTTTCGCCACTGCCATGTACCCTTTGGAAACCAAAAACAAGCACTTATGGAACCTATGCCTTCTTTGTAAAATTTCTTTGGTGCTCTCTCTTTGACTTTTTCTCTCTCTTGCACTAGCATTTTGTTTCGAACACTGCTCAACATTGATGTTAACTATTGCAAATATTTCACATATTGTTTACCTCCTTGCAAAGGAAATCTCTTTTTTGAAAGGTCATTCAAAAAATCTCTATGCGTGATCATTAAAAAAGTCAAATTTTGACTTGAATTCACTATTATATTCATTTCTCCTGCATGTATAAGAGACAAAATTATCTTCTTCTTATGTGCTCTAACTATGTTCTCAATTCCATCCTTAAAAAAGTGATACTTATTCTCATGGCGATGAAATACTACTTTCCTATCATAAAGATAAGGACTTCCCAAAACAATACTTGAAATATCAAGCGAAACTATATCAAGTTCAACTTCATCAAGAAAGTTTGAATTGATTGCAAACCTTAGAATTCACTTCCTTGTTACCTACAAGTTTGCATTCTTTCATATCCACCCTAAAGGATAAGGTCTTGTATGTATAAAAGTTTCAAGGTTTAGCTCCTTAAATAAGTTTTTGGAAATAAAGTTAGCTTGAGAACCACTATCAAATAGTGTATCTATCTTGGTATGTTTAGAAATGACTCTAATATGAAAGAGTTCAATTCTAGTATCTTCACCTTGAGTTACATTGGAACAAGTTGAAGAACTAGTTCTTGCTATGTGCTTACCTTTAAAACCCATTTCTGTAATCTTTGTTTCATCTCCTGAATCTGAACCTAAGTCATGTTCAATGATTGTAACACCTTTCCCCTTGTGTTTGGCTTTAAATTTTTTTGGCTTCAACTTTGGGTGAAGGTTCCAAAAATGGTCTTCATCATGGCCATTATTCGAACAATGTTTACAGGTGAGTTTATCTTTCTCTTTTTTGATAGAACTATTTCTCTTTCCTCTTCCATTAATCTTGCCCTTTCATTTACCCTCATACTCAAGGAAACTATCACTTTTCTCATATGAACTCTGTTTCCCTCTTTCTTCTAGATGTGTGGCTTGAACGCAAACCTCACCTAAGTTTCTCGGATTGAACATGAGAATAGTATGTCTAAGGTAACTATGCAAACCCCCAATATAGTTTGAAAAATTTTCTTGAGAATACAAATTAACACCCAAAATAAGAGCTCTTCTCCTAAATTCATGAGTATAATCTTGTACACTTTTCCCTTTCAATTGTCTAAAATTTTGCCAATCCATAATGACTTTTTGCATGTAAGCTAGAGGATAGAATTTCCTTTTAATGACATCAATACAATTTGACCAATACATTGAGATATTACTGTGGTTTTTAATCTCTTCTTGAGTCCTTACTTCCCACCATACTGGTGTTGATCGCTCCATCCTCAAGGATGCCAATTGAATCTTTATTTCACCTTCTTCAAGGTTCTGAATTCTACAATAAACCTCGAATTGATTAATCCAATCATCCAACTCCTCTGTATTCACTTCACCATTATACATTGGAAGCTCAAATTTGACATCAAGTTTGAGTAAGGGAGTTTTTCCTTTTGGGGCTTTTGAGTGAGTATGGGTCGTTTTGGCTATGGAAGTGGAAGATGATACTGATGGTGATGATGAGGATGATGATGAAGATGGTGGATATGGAGTAGGCTTTCCTCCACTGCCCTTTGAATCCTTCTCTCAATCATTTTTTTCCTTCTGAGGTTCCCTCTCTATGTGGAGACTTAGAATTCCCTTAAACCATCCTTGTGCTCCTCTCTTCAAAGAGGATCATAACCCTTTCAGTTAGGTCATAGAAATCCTTCTTGTATGCTTCCTCTTCTGAAATACCTTAAGTATCTCCTACACCTGACATGATGGCTATCGATTCAAGCTCAGCTTTTGGTGCAACTTATACCTTCTCAATCTCAGCTAGAGATAAAACTTGAGGAGCTTCAAATGCAGCCGTGAGTGAAAATTTGGGTGGATATGGTGGCCTTGTGGCTCTCCCTCTTCTGGTCCAAACCTCAGGACTAGTAATCAACAGTTTGCCTTCTCCTCTTTGCAACTTTAACCTTGTAAGCATCACAAATTTGCAACCATTAAAACCCTACTTGCACAAAACTCAAGCAAATATCAAGAAAATAACATTTTATCTGATACCACATTGATCTGAATCTGAATGTTAGTTTTGATGTGCTAATTTCATCCTCATAATTATAAATAAGTTTCTGATCATTTGCTTCATGTGCATATGTTTCCTTATGGTGTTTGTGAGTGTTAAGTAGGTAATTGTGTCAAGTTTTATGTTAAGCTCATGAGAATTTTAACATTAAAACAAAGTATTCAACAACAACAATAAAATGTACAACAAACCATCAAATGATCCATTAATAAAGTGTTTTGATGAAGGAGTTCACCCCTCCTGGGCTACATCTCCTTGGTCCAACTTCCATGGCTTGGGCCTTTGTATTAGCTCAAAATGGAAAAAAAGTGTTGTTTACAATCATCTACTTCTCCTAAAACCTGCTCCAACATGCTGATAATGTCCAAATCATTTAGTATAGACTCTTTTTTATCCCAATTTGGTCAAATTTTGCAAAAGTTAGGGCACAATCAGTTTGACCTAGGAAATCTCCTCCAAAACTGGAGAAAAATCCAGTTATTCCCGCTAATTTTGGAGTTCCGCCGCAAATGGCAGACACTGCTAACTCCACTGCTAAGTTAAGCACGATTTGATTATCGGTTAAGTGCGGTTTAAATATGGGATAAGCATGGTTTAGTACTAAACACACTCTTAACCAAATCCACATTTAAAAAAAAGGATTAGCATGAATAAATAATGATTAGGGTTAATAAAACCTGTTTTAAAACTTAACTCTACCATTTGCAATAGTCTCCGCCATAGGTCACGACCAAGGGTCATATTGTGAGGGGGTTGGTCGCTTCCTCCATCCGATTTTTAAAATGATAGATACATAAATATATTTTGATGGCATAGATTAATAAGAACTTCGGCGTAGTCTATTGGTATGACACCATGTTTGTGTGTGTGTGTGTGGGGGGGGGGGGGGGTGCGGAGGGGGGATGGGGTGTCGGCTGTCGGGGGGTCGAACCCGACCTCTGCCCCTCCTCTGACATAAATTTTGCTCGAACATATGATATATGATATTTGACACTTTAACATAGTTTTCCAACCATAATAGATAATCTGACCTTTGCACTTGGATTAAATTTGGCCTTTGGGAGGGGGCACGTGGTGGCCTCCGAGCTAGCCATGTGTCCTCATCCCATTGTTTCCTAAAAACCAACCATAATTTGACACATAGCCATAAATTTGGGCCAACCACAAAGTGACACTTGTCATAGTCTAATTGGGAAAATTGAAGGAGTATCCCAAGAATATTGTTTTTTGCTGACTAGACTGCCATTTCACCATTCTGTCACTTCTGCAAAAAATTTAGCTGTTTAGGAAAATGAACAACAAGCTCTATCTTCCTCATATAGAGTTCATTTTTGATGAAACAAATTGCATTGGATTCATGGGGACGAGCACTTCGTGTTCGTTCAGGTTCCAATCAATTCCGAGCACTTCAATTTTTGAACTTAACACTGAACACCTGATCATTATACCACCTAAATTAATATTTTTTTAATACATAAAAAATGATATCATTTTAGTGATTTTGAATAGTAATAATAATAATAGTAGTAATAATAATAATAATTATTATTATTATTAACTTTTTTAGTATTCTTTAATTTTAATTATATAAAACTATTACAAATATCTAATTTTTAAATTTTTTTAATATTTAAAAATATAATACTTTACTTTTTTTATTATAATATTTTTTTTTAAAATAAAATTTATGTTAAATAAAAATTAATATAAAAATTTAAATGATGTGTAGATAGTAACTTTCTCTATTATGCTTTTGTTAAAATTGTTCATATATATATATATATATATATATATATATATATATATATATATATAAATCAGTTTACATTAATGCTATTATTTATTTTTCTTTTTATAAAAATCATTAAAATTTGAATTGAGAATTATTATTATGATTAATTTTTTTGTTTTATTTATAATTATTAAAATTAATTGAAGATATATTTTAATTTAAATGGAAGTTGTCTAAAGAAAATATATTGAAAAATACATTATTTTCAATTATCATTATCATTCCATATTTTTTTAAAAAATTAAATTATCTTCGTAAATAAAAAGAATTTATTATTTTGATTAATTGAGATAATATCTAATTTTAACAACATTTTTTTTTTCTAGTTTTTTCTCACATGGTGCAAATTTTGTATACTACTTCATCAACTTGGTTACACCTACCACAACCTTTCTAAAATACCTTTAGTTGTATTTATTATTTAATAATAACTCATATCAATGAACTATCTGGCTCACTCTCAACTACGAGAGGGTGTTGGCTTTTCTATTGCGATAATGTTGGCTAAAAAAATTTCTCTAATTTTTAAGATTATCTAATTTTACGATTATCTAATTTGTATCTAGGTGCATCTTAATCATATTAATACTAAGGCCTTGCATCACATTATCCATATGGCTACTATCAAAAGTTATAATGACATAAACTAATGTGATGTGTAATATGAAATCTTATTTTCATTAAAAGGAGACCTGAGGTGCGAGCCAACTCTTGTTTGGACATTGTCGCAAATGCTAAGGTTCATCATCGCCATGATTATCTTTTGTCGTCAGGAAGTCATTTAATGCAGTCATCGTGCTTCCTGTTATGCCTTGTATTGCGAAAGGAGTCAAGGGGGATGGGATGTTGCAGCTTATTTTCTGGTTTTGTGCCTCTTCTTCAACTGCTGCTTAGTTATTCTTAAATATTACTGAGCTGCAACCCAACAACAATGATGGGCAATTCAAACTAACTATGCAACATTCGAGGAAGATCATCGAAGGGCAGCTTTTGAATAAAAATAGAGTATAAAAATATTATTATTTTCCTATTCTAATTTATATAATACGTAACTCTCTTCCTACCCTCCATATTTAGCGGAGACACATTCGCTTGACTTTCGATCTAACTATATACTTTTCTCGCCATATTTGGCGGAGACATCTTTGCCTAACTTTTCTTCTAACTTCTTACTTGTCTCATACGGATATGGAAATAAGTTACGTCCGGTCTGTCGTTTCTCTCCCTCGTTGGTGAGATTTCTTTTAGTTTAGGTATTATGTCGTTTCTCTCCCTCGTTGGTGAGATTTCTTTTAGTTTAGGTATTATGACATTATGAATTGTTTGAATTTTCTACGTGGTTTTCACATCCTTTCGGAACATCATAATCAAAGTCATGGTAGCTTCAGAGTAATATTCAACATATTTATTTTCCAATATAAAACACGCACATGCATGCCTTGTTTCTAAATGTTAACTTTTAATTCCAATAAATTGTGGAAATTGATAATAATTTTATTTAATATATAAATAAGATTGCACAAATTAACACAATGAATATAATGTTGTGTTTTAATATTCAATTTTAATTATCATATTATGTCTACATTATCATATGTTTAAGAATGTACCATCATTACGAATTCAAAGCAAGCTTTTGTACTAGAGTTTTGGAATCTCTTCACTGTTGTATTCTATATCAATTAAAATATAAATGACTTAATTTAAATAAAATAATAGATATTTCATTATTGTAAGTGGGTGGCACGACAGTTCAGTTTTCTTTGACAACCAAGTCCCACGACAGGTCTCCTTTGGCTGACAATAACGACTGTTTAATTACTGCAAAAGGGTAGACAATGAATTCCATGATTCATGCAATAACAAAAAAAATGAAATGAGCCGTTATCATTATTGTGAATAAATATATACATGTAGTGTATAATTCATGGGCAGACTTCGGCCATGCATCAACCAAGGATTTTATAATTCAGGGGTAGACTTTGATTCTGCATCAATCAAGGATTTTATTCATTAACGTTTAATGTTAGGGTTTTGTAAATATTCAATATTAAATATTAATATACCCTTTACCTAATTGTTATTTTGGACTTTATAGATGTGGATCTAGTATGGTTAAGATAGATATTACATATATTGATGTTAGTTAATGATAGTAATTTTGAGGATTTTTTTTTTTTTTTTTGGTAAATTAGGCGGGACCTTACTATTTTCTATTTATAATAAAGGGATAGGTTACAAAAAACAAAAAACCATGCTGTGGCCTCAACCTGCCTGTAGGAAACTAGGTTTGTTGGCCACCTGTAAGCGTGAAAAGCATACCAAAACTGAAATTGTTTCATTTGTGTGTACTTAGCATGAGCTATCTGTCCTCCTACTTCGTTATCTACCTTCTTATAACATAAGGAAAGTTCATATACATATACACAGTGCATAAAAAGAAAAGACTGAAAGGCAATTATCCATCGGATGAGGAAACTAGAGCAAGGTCCTTCACTGTTGACCCGGGCATATCGACTTGCTGCATCTGTTGGAGAGTCTTCTCTATATGGCCTACCCTGTCATCCATTCTACTAATGCGGTCTGTAGCCTGATATTGGGTGATCTTAATGTGTTGCAGTTGGTCCTGGATTTCTGTCAGCAGATTTCGGATGCCTGGTTCTATCTTTAGCTGGCGTGCCTTAACATTAGCAGGTGGGAAGCTCTGCATTGCTTTTTCTATGAGGCATTTTACTATCCAGTAAGTGTGAATAGTTTGATTGAACAAGGTAAGCCGGCCACGGGTGTTGCCTGGGTCTGTAATGAAGTCTAAGATTTCAGCCTCTGTTTCATTGTTTTCCGGGTCAGTCTGTATATCTCTTTCCCATCCTCTTATTTCTTGACGCATAGTGGAAGAGTTACCCAAGACATAATTAGCGACAAGAGTTTCCAGATGCTCCTGATTTGTCTTTCGGCCACGTTTCTTTGGAACATGCTCCAACTGTATATTTTTTTTTCCTCTCTCTGACTCTGTCCTTGTTCTTCTTTTCCCCATGTCGGGATGAATCCTATGCAATAACAGAGAACTTCATGATGAATTTGTGAGGAAGTTTGTGTTAGTGACTAACCCACTGGTGTAAGTCCATGACGTGTATCTATCGTTACTAAGAAAAGAGCCTAACAGACAAACCCATTGTACATAGATAGATAACCCATGCAGCTCGAGCGAAATGCTTCCTAGAGGTCTGAGAACCGCAGACTCCTTCATCTTGTGGTGGAAAAGATGGCTGAAATGTACGGGGAAATTGTCAAGAGACAAAGTCGGTCTTTTAATTGCAAGGGTGGCCAAGCGCGACACAAACACTATTCTGGGGTTAGAAAGAGCATGGAGACTGTAAGGTCGTTCCAGGGGGCTACAAATCCTCTTCGAAACCCAATTCCTAACAAAATCCCAGTAACCAACGACTATGTAATTTGGGGACAGGGTAATTATGCATGCGCAACCCAGAGCCGGGAGCCTCTCACAATCTCCCTCCCAGCGCAGCTGGCCTGTAAAAATACAAATACAAGACTTACGCAGATAATTTTTATGACTTCCTGAGACAAAAAGCATGGTTAAGGGCCCTAACCTGCCCGGAATGTTACCAAGAGACGAGGGTTTCACAAGCTGAGGACAGGGATCCTGAAAGCAGGGAGGGACTGGGTTTAAAAAGGAAGTGTAAAACCATGCAATCCTTAAAAAGACCCAAACTGTCATGATTGCCAGACGCCTAAACTAGACCGAGCCTAGAAGCATTTTGAAAACAAAAGGGAAGACAGAAACATACCCTGGTCGAGTAGCAAGGTTGATGGAGTGAGTAGAGCATGGCGTCCTCCTCTGCTGGCTCCAAGCGTTTGCATGCAGTGAGCAAAGCATTAACAAATGGAGTGCAGGAAGGAGCCAACTTACCTTAACTGTGAACTTCCTTCGCTGCTCTGACATACCAGCCTGTCGGCAGTGCGGAAAAATCATGAGGTTCGATATGTAATAAGGAAGCTTTCTGATTAGGTGGGGTGCCTCAAACGTAATTAGTAAGTCCACCCTCACGAGGGATTGGAACCAATAACCTATCGCATAAAGTGCCTTAACAGTACACCATTCACCATCAAATCAAAATTTAAACTTATGTAAACTATTTGAACATCGATATTAACAGATTTGTTTCAATATCTTTTTTTTTTTTTTGGTAAGTCAGCACCCACGGGGGATTAGAACTGGTGACCTATCGCATGAAGTGCCTTAACAAAGCACCCTTCACCATCGAACCAAAGCCCTGTGGGCATTAACTGCGGAGTCCTGATGGGATTCGGTGCATTAACGCTAGTATGATCGCACCCAAAAAGGTAGTGGGCTTGGCCCGGTTTAGACTAACTACTCGCACGACGAGCTATGACCTTGCTCGGGATCGAACACAAGACCGGTCCGTCATTACGAGGCCGACTTTACCACTCCGCCGCCTCCACAACCTTTAGTTTTGTTATGTTCGCGGCAGGGTTCGACCCCGGGTCGGGGCGGAGTCAACTGGGCGGCCCAACCGTTGTGTCAAGACAGTATTTTATAAAATATTTATAAAAAATATATATGTTTTACTGAAGATATTTTGTAAAATTGTTTTTTTTTTTTTAAATGGTTGAAAAAATGGTAAATTTGATATAATTTTAAAGAAATATATTTTACATTTTTAATAGATTGACTTAATTTAATATAGCAATTAAATTAAGCTTATTGAAATCTCCTTCATGCACTTGGTGAATGTATATTACAACCATTTCCTATATCTTATAAATAGTTATGTACCCACTATCTTATCATTCCGACTTTGTAATTAAATTAATATGAGTATTGAAATAATTTAAAAAGAATTTATAATCTTATGAGTATTGAAATAATTTATAATTTTAGGGTTTACTATTAATCCTACAATGTATAATATTAATTTTAAGATTTATAATTTTAGGGTTTATAATATTAATATTAGGATTTATAATATTGATGTTAGAGTTTATAATCCCTAGATTTTATAATATTAATGCTAGGGTTATTATTAATTTTAAAATCTATAATATTAATCTTAAGATCTATAATATTAATCTTAAGATTTAGTATTAATTTTAGAGTTTATAATATTAATCTTAGAGATTATAATATTAGGGTTTATAATATTAATGTTACTGTTTATAATATTAATATGAGGGTTTATAATTCTAGGGTTTATAATATTAATCATATGGTTTGTAATATTAATCTTAGGGTTTATAATATTAGTCTTAGGGTTTGTAATTTTAATATTTTTAATATTGTGGTTTATAATATTATTCTTAAGGTTTATAATATTAATTCTAGGATTTGTAGTATTAATCTTAGTGTTTCTAATCCTTGGGTTTATAATATTAATCCTAGAGTTTGTAATATTAATCTCGGTGTTTATATTATTAGTCTTAAGGTTTAATATTAATCCTAGGGTCTATAATTTCTATTGTTTATAATATTAAGCTAGTGTTTATAAAAGTAATCTTAAGGTTTATGATATTAATCCTAGTGTTTAAAATCCTAGGGCTTATAATCCCTATGATTTACGATATTAATGCCCACCTTTATAACATTATGCTTTATAATATTAATCCTAGGGTTTATAATCTTAGTATTTATAATCATAGGATTTCTAATATTAATCCTAGGCTTATAATCTTAGGGTTTATAACATGAATCCTATGGTTTATATTAATATTGGGTTTTATAATTTTAAGGTTTATAATATTTGATTTAATATTAGGGTTTAGTATTGTGATGTTAGAAGGGTAGATAAATCTATCCAACATTACATTGTGACAAACATTGTCTTAAAGTGACAATAAATCTGATAATCATTGTTGCAATGTTACCATATATTGCAATTCATTCAACATTACATTGTAACATTACAAATTTGAGGTTTAATATTAGGATTTAATATTGGGTTTAAAATATTAATCCTTGGGTTTAATATCTTAAACTTAGGGTTTAATATATTAAACATAGGTTTCAATGTATTAATATTAGGGTTTGTAATATTCAATTTAATATTAGGGTTTAATATTTGTCTTAGGGTTTATAATATTAGTCTCGTTATTTAATATTAATATTAGTGTTTATAATATTAATCTTAGGGTTTATAATCCTAGGGTTTAATAGATTAAATTTAGGGTTTGATATATTATCCTTAGGGTTTATAAGATTAGTCCTAGGGTTTATAATTCATATGGTTTATAATATTAATGCTAAGCTTTATTTTATTAATACTAGGGTTTAGAATATTAATCCTAGGGTTTATAATAGTAATCCTAAAGTTTAATATTAATCTTAGGGTTTATAATACTAATGCTAGGGTTTATAATATTAATCATAGGATTTAATATGAATCATATGGTTTATAATTCTCATGGTTTGTAATATTAATGTTAGCCTTTATAATATTAAGATTACGATTTATAATATAAATCTAAGGTTTATAATATTAGGATATTAAACTTATACTTTAATATATTAATTTTAGGGTTTATAATATTGAATTTATAGTGTTAGGGTTTATGATATTTGGTTTAATATTAGGGTTTAATATTGTGACATTGGAATGGTATAGAAATATACCTAATGTTGGATTTTATCTTAATGTGACAATCAATCTAACAATCATTCTCGCAATGTTACATTACATTACAATTTTTTCAACTTCACATTGTGACATTACAAAATTGGTGTTTAATATTAGGGTTTATAAAATTAGAGTTTAATATTGGGTTTATAATATTAATCCTCGTGTTTAATATATTAATCTTAAGTTTTACAATACTGAGTTTATAATGTTAGCGTTCATAATATTCTGTTTAATATTGTGAGGTTGGAATGGTAAAAAAATGTATCCAACGTCATAGTTCCACAATCATTAGTGTGACAATCATTATCACAATATTATATTACATTGCAATTTATTCACTTTCGCATTGTGACATTTCAAAATTAGGGTTTATAAAATTGGGTTTAATATAATGGTTTAATATAATTCCTAGGGTTTATAATGTTAATATTAGGGTTTATAAAACTAATACTAGGGTTTATAATATTAATCCTAGGGTTTATAATATTAATATTAGCGTTTGTAATATTAATTTTAGGATTTAATGTATTAAATTTAGTGTTTTTAATCTTAGCGTTTATAATATTAATATTAGGTTTTATAATTCTAGGGTTTAATTTATTAATATTAGGGTTTATAATATTGGCGTTTATAATTTTAGGATTTATAATATTTGGATTAATATTAGGGTTTCATATTGTGATTTTGGAATGCTTCAAAAATTTATCTAATGTTGCTTTGTGACAATCAATCTAACAATCATTTTCACAATGTTACATTACTTTGCAATTTATTCATTGTTGCATTGTGAAATTACAAAATTGAGATTTAATATTAGGGTTTATAATATTAATCCTAGGGTTTACAATCTTATGGTTTATAATATTAATCTTAAAATTTTATAATCCTACATATAATATTTAATATTATTTTTATAATTTATAATATTAATCTTAGAGTTTAAAATTTTAATCTTAGGGTTTGTAATATTAATCCTATATATGACAATTATAATATAATAATATTAATTATTATAATTATAATATAATAATACTAAATCATAATGGGTTTATTTTATTATTATATTAAGATTAAGATTATAAAACCATAATATGTAAAATAATATATTAGTATTTATAATAATAGAGTTTATACTATTAATATTATGATTTATTATATTAAATCTTCACATTAATATTATTATTCTCATAATATTACAATATAATAATAAAAAATATTATTATTATTGTTATAACTATATATTAATTAAGGTTAATATTTTTTTTTCCAAGGAAAAAATCTGCAACTTTATATTAAAAATTAATGAAGAATTACATTTTTTAGATGCAATTAAGAATTCAAGATGCCCTTAGGGCCCGTGTGCTTAGGCACACATCGTAGCGAGGCTACCCAAGAAATTACATATTCCAGCAGGGTTTGGCTTTTCGTGCTTGCCTTTTCTCTTTTGGACGATCTGCCAATTCTCTGAATGCAGGGAGGAAGGAACCAAGGCCAGCTCATTGTTCCTTATAGTGTTCTCTTTGTCAGAGTCTAAACTTTCAGATACATGCGCTCTCTTGTTTTCACATGAAATTTTAGCAGATCCAACTTCAGTTGGCGTAGAATCCTCCATAGGGTGTGTCGACTGAACCATCATGTTAGGTTCAACAAGTTCTTGTAATTCATATTCTTGTACATCACTGGATCGGTCGCATGCTATTTACTCTCATTTTGGGTGGGTATATCCCATTCTTCTTTTGTCTCTTGCTCTAGTCCACTTGAGGGGAATTGCCATCCTTTGGTTACTTTCCTTGTTTTCTTCTTTTTTTCTCGGTTCTTTTTTTGCATCCGGGCATGTGTTTTGCAAATGACCGGTTTTCATACATATTTTGCACCTAAATGCAGTGTTTTCATAATCCATATGTTGCGTCCATTTTTTCTTATTATGTATCATATGCATGCATTTCAGGAGCCCCTTGTTGAGATCCCCTTCAACACATATTCTTGTGAAAGTGAAAATTCACTCCTCTAATCACTAGATGTCTGTTTTGATGTATCTCCCGATGTTTTTCCCAATACTTTCTAATATAATTTCATTCCAAAAATGAAGTGAGATATTGTACAACTGGATCCAGACTGACATTATGGTTATCTCCATCGTGTTTGAGTCAAAATCTAGATGCCACGATGTGATGAATAGTCTAGTAGAGCCCCACAACCACAGTCCCACCCTAAGGATGATATCTCTGGCTTCCTGTGAATGAAACTGGACTATAAAAAAACCCTTTGGAACAGAGGTGGATGTCACAGTCTAAGGTCCAGTTGGTAAATATCCAATGAAAAAGATCCATTGGTTTTGGCCAGTAGTAGTTAAATCTGCATATTATTGCCTGTGATTCAAAAGTGGAACTATGTTCATCAATCTCTGGTGCATAAATGTTTAGTTCTGGCACATAATTCGATTGCTCCACAATGTATGGTTCAGGAGTATTCTCTGTCGGTTCAGGTGTTGTTGCTACTTTATTTTTCCCCTGTAGTATATCCCTATATGAGGGACCATTTGGGGATTCGAATTTGGATATGTTGGCTCCCCTCGTGTGTCTGTGAACTCTATTCTATTTAGATCTAGCAGATGTGTTTTCTCCTATAGTACCACCATTGAGTCTTAAATTTAGAATTGTGGAAGAATTCCTTTGCATGTGGTAATTTTTTTATTGAGCTTCTCACTATAGTATTTTCCCTAACAAAGTAGCCTTTGTTTTGTAGTCGGGATGCCTGTAGAATATTAAATTTTTTGCTTCAGATGTGTAACTAACTCCGAATTCTGTACCCAAATTTTTTTAGATTTCCCATCCAAATTTTTAACAAAAATATGAAAACGGATCTCAGCATCATTGACCCACCCTCTTCTATCTACATTGGAATCCCCCCCCCCCCCCAAAACCCTGAGGACAAACACATCCACGAGAGTTGTCTCTAGGTCTAACAGCCACAAATCCATCACACATGGGAATCGCATGGGTGAGTACGTTCCTGATACTCCCCCACAAGCTATGCCACATAGAAAGAATATGCGGTTCTATCTCCAAAGCTGCCCTTGCAACAGACAAAGGAGCCCATTCCTCAGATATCCAGGTATTAAAAAAAATAACAGTGTGAAAAATGAAGTAACTAGAGATTTGGGTTAGAGGTGACCAATATGTTCGTTCCCTTTGGGTCCGGCTTGACCAGCGCATCACTATGAGAGCCCCTTCACCTATTGCCCTATGTATTGATTGCGATATAGGAATAATGCTTACAGAGAGGCATCGACCAGAAGCGGGAGAAACCTTTGTTGACCCACCCCTACCATATAATTGAAAACCCATATATTGATCTGTCGTTTGCCTTTTTTGGGCTCTTTTCCATGTGTTCACTCCCCCAGCCTTCTTTGCAAACTTACAGATGTATGGATCTATCAGCAAGATCCAAATCTCGTGTTCGAAAGGGGCTAAATAGTGCCTGGTGTCTGCAGCCCTGCATCCCATTGGCCCTCTGTTCAAATCCTCACGAAATGCAGGGTCTATGCCCCGTTGACGGATATTTCTAGACTCCTTAATGGTTGTTAGCTTCTTTTGATATGAATCACAGCCTTGGATAGCCTCTGCCACATAACCTGAGCACCTGGATGAGCTAACCCTAACACTAATCTATGTCGCCATCGCCATCGCCATCGAAGTTTTGTTCCCAAATCACTCCTAAAGGTTAATTAAGGTTAATATTAATCTTAATATTAAATTCCTATCATACACACTTATCAATGTATATCAACATATTTATTAATGTTGTTGTGTATGTGACTGATATATGTCTATCATTGTATACCAACCACTTTTATTAATGTGGTTGTGCTAGTTTATAATATTGATAAGTCGTTTTTTCATTTTAACTCGACTTTTCAACGAACTACTAACTTTGCTCTCCATATTTTGTAGAGACAAGTTTGATCCATATTTAGTGGAGACAAGTTTGATTAAATTTTCTTCGAACTTATTAGTTTTCTCATATAAGAATATGGAAATGCATTATGTTCAAAAAATCTTAGCAATTGTTCATTGGTTACTTTCTTACTTATCATTTTAGTGAGATTTGTTTTCATTTAATCACATGATTTAATCACAGACCTACCTTGTCATTAATAAATACACCCAGTGTTGATCTAACAACTAAATTACAATAAGTTTTACAACCAAATTATTATCTCATATCATGCCAAATTATTATCCCATAATCGTTAAGGGATCCTTGTGAAGAAAACATGCAGAATATTACAACTATCTATTCCATCACTTGCACAGCAGAACCACCCAAAAATACTTACTTCCTACTCTTGCTACATCACTGGATGAAACAACGTATGGGACTATTAAAATTGAAATGCATAAAACTCTACCAAGTGCGAAATTCATGGAATTGTCCCCTGTTTTCTTTTACTTAATATATTTTTAAAGATTGATTAAGATATGTGATCTGCTACATCAGGGTTTACTTGGTCTCTGCTCCACAGAAATAACAACTGGCGTACGTTGGTATCATGAAAGATGCATGGAAATATGCCAACCACTTTTCAGGTCTGGGGTACGCAATATTTACAAAAATGTTAACATCAATGTGAAAAGATATCTGCTTCATAATAGATGTTATATAGATTGATATATATACTAGCATTTGCTCCTAAGGGTTCAAAGGTACACTAAAGGAGCGAACGTTGTGTTAATTCCTGTGCAGATCAAAGGAACCAGTCTCCATTGGTCTCAGATCAACGATGATCTGCGGGCATAAACAAGCCTTCTTTTTAATCCAAAGGATGCCCCCGCAATTGACCTCGATGTGTGTGCTTTGATCGAGATCAACGACTGACATTTACTGCAAGGGCAGAAGGCCGATGAATGAGTCGTACCCCGAGGTCCCTCCGCAGTGAAGCAAGTGAAACAATGTCAGTGCGACGTGTTAAATTCGAATTGGGTGAAGGGACGACAAAATTCAGGTTCACTGATTTGCTGCTGTGAACAGTGCAAAGGTACACCGAAGAAATAAAAGATTTTAGAAAATCATTTATTTATTTCCTGTAATACAATTAAGAAAATTTATTTTATTTTAATATTAAAATTTTTAAAAATATTTAATAATTTTTAATAAAATTAAATTTAAAATAAATATAACTTAATAAAAGAAAAATAATTCAATTAAGCAGCAACCTGTGATGGAGCCGATTACAGTTGGAATTTAGGAGACCTTTTGCTACTCCTCCTTGTATCGACATCATTGTACTCTGTAGTCCCATTGACCTACTTTTGTGGTCATTCGTTGTGTTAGCCACCTATAAAATTTGTTATAGCAAAAGGTGGCTAAGAATTTTTGAGCCTTCAAGGAACAAATTTCATTGCTAAAAATTGTTGGCTCTTGAAGACTCTTGAAGGCCTCATGCCTCTGTCCAAATCTTCATTGCTGTTCCCTTTTTATACCCAGAAATTGTGCTGATTTCATGAGAAAAGACTATTGTAAAACCATCATTTTCCCCTTCCTCCATTCAAAAAACTAACCTTCATTTTTAATCTCTTTTTCCCCATCATTTTCCTCTGATTTCCATTTTTCCTCATTTCCCCTTCATATAATCCACCTTGCATAGTTTAAAACTCCTTTTTTAACTATAGCGAAACCCCCAAAACCCTTTGAAAACCATTGAAAATCTATGTAAAAACCCATTTTGTATTAAGGGTTTAAGCCCCATTGGGCCAAGTCTCAACCACTTCCCCACCGTATGCCCATGGTGCTAAGACCAAGTGCTAAAAACCTTTCGGCGCTAATCGCATTGCAAAACTCCAAAGCACGCAAGTCTTTTGCCATGTTTTAAAAAGTTTCGATGCGATTAGCCCTCTGGTCATAACCTCCGATCATGTTGTTATTCCATGTAACCCGTGGGTCCGCAATGGGGCGCTAAACCATTGAAAAAATCCATCTCCGATTCATTATTTCCTTTATAAATACAAAAAACCCCTTTTTCCAAAGTTTTGGTCTAATCGCGCTTGTAATATGTTTTCTATATATAAAAATAGTTAGATCAAAAAGACCCGATGCGCAATCGCATCGGAGAAATCCAAATGGGTTGATTGAAATACCGGGCCCAAAAGCTCCGATTGTGATTGGCCCTTGTTATATAAAGGCTTGGGCCCATTGTATTCCATACATCTAGCGGCCCCGTAATTGGGCGCCAGCCACTTTCATATATATATATTTCGCCCCGATCCTCTAAAACCTTGGTTTTTATTAAAATTTGTGGGTTTTTCATAAAGAATAAGGGTTTCCGTCGGTGCAAAGTTGAAATGATAATTGAACGTTGATCTAAGGCCGATCAAACGGCCCGCGATCAATTGCATCGCAAAGTTTCATCGCACACATTGATTTGCTCCCTCCGATCGACTAACCCTCCGATTCATTCTCCACCGTTGATCTAATCCTTAGATCAACAGCCCGCACAAACTCGCATCGCAGCTTTTCATCAGGCGCGTTTATTTGCCACCCCCAATCGCCAATCCCCGATTGTTTGTTCGCCATTGATCTCCTCTCCGCCTTCCGAAGATCCAACGGTCCTCATTCCCTCTGATCACAAGTCTTACCTCCGCTTCAAAACCCGCCGATTCATTCCCCACCATTGATCTGATCCTTAGATCAACGGTCAACGCTTCATCGCATTGAAAATTTACATCGGTGCCATTTGAGTGCTGCCCCTGATTGCGATCCTCTGATTGGATCTGGACTGTCCACGTGTCGAGATCGGACGGTCCAAGATCATTCTGTCTTATTCATTTCCCCGCTCTTATTTTTACCTTCTCTTGACTAATCTCTACTGTTGGATGATGCCATCCAATGGCCATGATCGCTCCCCACGTCCTCTGAAGCAGTATACCAAATAATGAAAGATTTTATAATTATTGTTTGTATTTTGTAGGGATTGGTGATTTTCCATTATATAAAGGCCGAAGGCTAGGAATGACGATTCCTGTGCCTTCAATTCATAAAAGATAACCATTCACGGGGCTCTACTCCATGTCTCGTCATTGCTTCATGAGGCAGTGATGCCATACTAGCCCTGCGTGGCCCTGCACGTTGACAAGACACTGTGATTTTAAATCACAATTAAAAGAGTATCAGTATTGAAAACAAGACACGGAAGAACAGAAAATTGAAGACCAATTTGCGGGGATTACGGCTAAGATTGATTATCAAATGCCTAATCCCCCAAATTAAAACACAGTTAAAAGAAAATCATAAGTGTTTAACACACAGAAAGGCCTCCATCGCCACATTTGAGGCGAATTGATTCCTCATAGCTACCCCAAAGCCACTTGTGCCTCAAACCATTCAAACAGAGGCTGAAGTTATTGTTCAAAATCATATATTTACCGCAGCGCAACCAGAGAGTTACTTCTGCAAGCAACTTAATGCAAAAAATATCTGCAGAGTTACTCCAACATAAACACAGAGCCTCAAAGTCAAAAAAAGCTCCCACCGAGCTTAATTCATAAATGTAAAATAATTAATACAGTAACACACCTGTAAAATTCTCCATCGAGCCCCTCAAAGGTCGAGAAGTCATTAATCTGTATTAATTGTCCTGAGAGATCTTTTATCAAATCTCACCTCCTCATTCTTCTATAAATACTTCTGTAGAAGATGAGAAACTATTGGTTGCAAAACTTTGAAATACACTTGAGCTGAAACTTCTGATTGTAAATAGTATTCACTGGCCCTTGAAGCTCTGTTTGTGCTAGAATTAGTTAGGCTGAATAGTGAAGATGATTGCTGAACTGAAACATAGGACTTGAAGACTGTAACTAGTTTGACATCAATAAGACGTTGTTTCTTGGGATCCTGGTCTATATCACTGGTGAAGTGCCCCTTTCTTTGTTATTGTTTTTCCTTCTATGTATGTCATATTGTCCATTTTTCTCTGATAAATAACAACATTTATAGAGTTAGGACCTACTGTATATCAGTAACCTTCTCTGACTGATAAGCTTTATCTCAATATTTTCCTCCAATTTGTTTATTTGAGAATAATTGAATACAGTTTAAGCAGTTAGGAATGTTGGAGTTCCCTCGTCCTACTGTTTGCTTTAAACATTGTTCTTGAAAGTTATTTTCCTTATTTTCTTATTAAAGTTAGACTAGAAAATTTATGGTTTGCCCTGTTTCTAGATTCTACTCTCCAAAGGCAGATTCCGAAATTTTCCCTTGGTGTTGGCTGAAAGCAGATTAGGTGTAAAAGTACCTTATCTGATCTTAGGTTATACTTTGTTTCTCTTATGTGTTTTCATACTTTCTGAAGGTAATTATGCAGATTAGTGGATTTTTTGTCAATTAAGCTTCTTTAATACAAACTTGCCCAAGAAGTCTATGGTTAGCCCTGTTCTTGGTTGGTTTTAAACATTTACTTAAGGGGATTTTATTGTTTGGACTGACTATAAATCCTAGGTGAAATTATTATCAGTTTCCACGCCTCTGACACTTTATTGTTTCCATCCCATCACTCTAATCTCAAAAATCTTGTGATATAGATGACTTTCCCCTTGGATCACTCTTGATGTTGTTGCTCAATTAAAGCCCTGATATGAATCCATAGCCCAATGGACTAAAAACCGGTGTTATATCTATCTCTTAGCCAAATCTATTCTATCCACTGGCAACTTCTCACCTTTGGAACTCTTTGCCTTTAGAACTTTCTACCTCAAACAGTAATCATGCTCAACCATCCAAAAACCAAAACAAACCCTTGGCCTTCATAACTAGCCTAATATCATTACCCAAAACTTCAAAGACAAATCCATCTTTGCACTTATTGGAGAGATCCCTCTTCGGATTCAGGAGGGCTAGATCCTAGAATCCCAAAGTGGTTGAAACAATGTTGTTTCTGTGATTGGACTTTGCCAATCTTGCTAATTACAGATTCCTAACATTTTTGGCGACTCCGCTGGGGATGGAACCCAGAATAATTTTTATTTGAAGGTAACCATAGGATATCAGGGATTTGGTTCAAGAAAATTTGCTATATTAACCAGCTGAGCCACCAGCAACTAACATTTCTGGCGACTCCGCTGGGGATTCAGTTGAATTTTCACCTCAGGTTCCCTTAAACACTTCATAAAACCTAGTGAGTAAAAAGCAGCCTTTTCAAGCACTACCAAGAATGGTAATCATGATGAAACTTGTTTGAATCAGTGACAAACTAGGTAAACCCTAGGATTCTCATAAATCTTTATCTAAACCTTGAAAAATCAGCTGGCTTAGCCATAAGAGTAGACTTTCCTTGTCTCATAACCGTAGCTAAGTTTTGAAACAGAGTTAGGATATTCTTAGAAACCACACAACTGAAAAATAACTCAGGAAAACCTAAAAATATTTCAGATTGGTATTCAATAAATATGGTGGTGGACCATAAGACCTTTTACCTCTGAAGAGAGCTAAAAACTTCCACTTGGCGGCTCCACAATCCTGAACAGACCTTAAGAATCCACTGGGAAGAACCCTCATCATTGTAATATCATTCAAACTCAGTTAGAGGACTGTAGGATTAAAATGTGTGTAAACATATTAATTAACCTCTTAAAGATTGTCATATCTGGTTGAGATTTTCTTGTTTAGTTGGGTCTAAAATCACAGCATAGTGGCTCCTAGAAAGATTCACACTAGAGCCCATCCTGACCCTCACCCACCTGAGATAGTTGATGACCCAGAAAGTATACTTAGGAAGTCTCCTAAGATAAAATCTTCAACTATTTTCAGATCACCCTTTGTTGAGGAGGTAAATCCCCTCTGCGGACAGAGGCGATCCCTACTAGCCCAGCAGGGGTCTAGCAACAAACAAACAATGCTATGACGCAAGCTCCTAGTTACGAATGGAAAGACTAGGAATAGAAGCCTACCTGGATTCCAACGCTATAATCTGAATAAGAAGCGTCCCCGTTCTTCAGCCCCGGCAGATCACAATTCTTCCACGATCTCCGCGGATGAACACCTGCACATGGAAGAAACGAACAGACACAAGCATAGAAACCAGCATACGTAACTAAACATCGGTCAGAAAAGATGTTACTCGCATTAACATGATGGAAAACGGAGTGGAACCATAATCATAATCATCTATTAAGTAATAAACGAAGAAAGATTACAACCAAGTTCTCGACAACAGCAGGCCCTCTTCGAACGGGTTCCCACGTCCACGTTCGCAAAGCTCGCCAAGGAAAGCGGGAAAACCTCTTCCGTAGTCCTTGGACAAATGGTCTCTTACTCAAAACTTTGCCTTATGAAAGAGAGGATTTTGCGCACAAAGGCTCTTGGGAATATGGGGATACAAAGCTTAGGCACTTCAAGACTAGCTTGCCATGGGATTGAGCAGGCTTTTATAGATGGGGAAGGAGGGAGTTGGGATCCCTATTATTATGGGATTGGCCCATTCAACAAGGAAGGTTCCATGGGAGGTGGCAAAACAACTTCCCTTCCATAGAACTCCCGCAGCCAAACCTCCCAACTCAAGATAGGCAATGGTTGTGAGTTTGTTGGAACTCAACTTCCGCCATCCATATTTAAAAAACAGTCCCTAAAATGGGTGGCGCGACTTCTGCTCTATTACAAAGCGCCAGGTGGCGCGACCTATTTGCAGGATTTTCCTCATTGGCGCGAGTACTGAACTGCCTGACCGCGCCAATGCCAAAAGGGATGTTTTTCATGATTTTTGCAAGGAGATGTCTCAAGGGAAAATAAAGCTCATGCTTAGAGGAATGCATTGATGATGTTTTCAAGGCATGACAATGTTCACAGGTCACGAAATGGGTCCTCCATTGTGCGGGACGGGGAATGGTAGGGACGGTGACAAATTACTGTGTAACACCCTTGAGAGCTAATTCAGTTCCCAAAAATATTTCAGCTCTACACCAATCACAAGTTGACTTAGTAAATCCATTTAGAACTAGGTCATTTGATGATATAATTCAGATAGACTCTGAGTCTTCACTTTCATCCCTGGAAGCAAGTGAAAATCCTGGTAGTAGAGAAACAACACCACCTGATTTACACTTCCTTCACAATTTAGGTGTCTCTTATCCAAGATTAGCTCAGCAATCTTCTACCGTTCCATCCACATCCCTTCCTCCTTCATTCACTGTCCAAACCACTCCACTTCAGCCCACTTTTCCTCTTGTTAATCCACCTCCGCCTCCTGCCATGGCTACATGGTATGCTCCCCTAGTCCTTCCTGCACCATTAGTCAATCTTCCACAGGACTATCAGTCCAAAATCCCGTTATATGATGCTAGCAATGCTACAACTGCATCAGAAGATTGTGGATAAGATGAATGACTACTTTGACAGAAATGAAATTGATGATGATTCTGTCAAAATTAGACTATTTTCTCAGAGTCTGGGGGGAGAAGTAAGAAAATGGTTTAAAGGCTTAACCCTCCATAGTATAAATGATCTCCAAGCCTTCCATTAGAATTTCTTAAACAAATGGGAAGTGAATAAGAATCCTCTCCAAGTCCTTTTTGATTACAAGAACCTCCATATAAACACTGGGGAAAGTGTGCAAGCTTACTGCACTATATTTAACAGTGTGTACAATGCACTTTCCCCAGAACTAAAACCTCCACAGGGCTCAACTTTAAACAAGTTTCCTGAAGGGTTTGACCCTGAGATGGCCTATTAGCTGAGAGAGAGAGATTTTGCAACTCTCGAAGATATGCAAAGGGGTGCTCTGTTTGTGGAAGTCAGCTTAATGGATAAGAGAGCAAGAATGAAAAACGAGAAGAGAGTCTCTTTTAGAGAGGAAAATACACCTTCTACTTTGAACTAAAAAATGGAGAAAATGATGGAAGAAATGATGAAAGATATGAGCATAATTAAGAGAGCACAAGTGAACCAAAATCACAATGCTCCTCAAAATAGGAACCAGAATCAGAATTTTAGAAGGAACCAACCTCCAAACAGACCTAGGGAAGATGATCATCAGATCACTCCTCCCTTTCATCAAAACTATGTAAATGAGGTTGATGAAATAGATGAAATAACAGAGGAAGATGATATCAACATGTTGGGGGTAGATAATGATGACTTTGAGATTCATTATAACAGAAAACAAGGTCTTTATACACCTTATGATGATAAAAGAGATGATGATGAAAATTATTATCAAGACATGGAAAATGTCATCGTAGAGCCTCAAAGAGAATATGACCTTAGAAGCAAAACTAGTCAACAAACCTCCAACAACAAAACCTCTGAAAAATCTTCACAAAACAACACTGCAAATAAGCCTAAATTTGTCAAACAAAAGGACAAAACGGTGGCTGTAAATTCTGATAATGGTAAAGAGAAAGGCACTCAAAACAATGAAAAACAGAGTGCAGATATTAGCAGCACTAACATCTCAGCTAGTGCTCCTGTTAAAACCATTTTGTCAAATGTAAAAAGGACGAATCAACACGCTGATATTGCTGATAAAGTGACAGATAATAAGGCTGAGACCAGCACTTTAAAAAGTCAAATCCCTTTCAGGCTAGAGCAGGAAATTTCAAAGATTAAAATCTCTGTTCCCCTCACTGAGTTAGCTGCCCAACATATATATAGGACCCAAATTTTGAAGGCTTTAAAAATAGAATAAAATGAGGACACAATAAATCTTAATGATGACCAACCAGAGCTGATTTTTTGTCCTAAGATTGAAGGTAGATATCAAGAAGGACCTGTTCCTCCATTTTATGTAAGTTTAAACATTCATGACAAAATTTTGCATAACGCTATGCATGACTCGGGAGCTTCTCACAATTTAATGCCAAAAGCTGTAATGGAGAGCCTGGGTCTAGAAATCACCAGACCTTACAAAGATCTTTACTCCTTTGACTCAAGAAGAGTGAAATGTTTAGGATTAATCAAAGACCTCTGTGTTAACTTAGCCCAGATTCCAGCCAAATTCTTAGTCATGGATATTGTGGTGACTGATGTTCCCCCCAAATATGGAATGTTATTATCAAGATCTTGGGGGGCTAAGTTACAAGGGACTATGCAAATGGACATGACCTATGCGACTATCCCTGTTTTCAATCAGACTAGAAGACTGTACAGGGAATCCCATATGCAATACACAGTTACAAGTCAAAAAAGACCACAAAAATCCCCTTTATACTCTTTAAACACAGGCCTTGATTCATTTATCCTTTTTAATGAAGAAAAAATGGATGAATAAGTAACTTTAACAGAGTTAATGGCCGATAGAGAGGAGGAGGTAAATACCACAGAACTGTCAAAACATTTTGCTAAACCTTTAAACAACAACAAACCAAATATGGGTTTTGAACTACAAGTCGTGCATCCTTTGTTTTTAAACCTTGACACTTGAGAAAACGTTCCTCCGCTTCACAAAAAACCTGAAGAGTCAAAACAAATTCAATTAAGTGTCGCTAATCATGAACAATTAGAAAGCATAGTAATTGAAGAGGTCGGTAACCAAACAGACGAAACCGAAAACAGTCCTCTATGGAGTATGTATTTTGATGGGTCATGCACTAAGAACAATGCTGGTGCAGGTGTCTGGATTACCAACACTAAAAATAACCACGCGGAAAGAATTTCCTGCAACTTAAACTTTCAGTGTTCCAATAACATAGCAGAATATGAATCCCTTCTCCTAGGCTTACGTTTGTTAAAAAAGTTAGGAGCCAGAAGAATCAATGTGTATGGGGATTTAGAGTTAGTCATTAGGCAAGTCAATGGGGAGTATAACACAAATCATCCCAGACTTAGGGCCTACCGAAACGATGTCATGGACCTTTTACAAGCTTTCGAGGAGTCCAAATTAATTTTTGTCCCAAGAAAAATAAATATTGCGGCCCACAATTTAGCCTTTGCAGCTAGAACATGCTTAACGCCATATGAAACCGAAGACTGTACAACTCAGATAAAATTTAGACCAGCCGTACCTGATAACGAAAAGTATTGGCAGGTGTTTGACAATGACAAACAAATAGAAGACTTCATGCAAATCAGAAATGAATTCGAACTAAATAGTTCGGACTCAGACTATGAAACATAATGCAAGGAAGAAAATTTTCTTGGTGAAGAAGGGCCGTCTCCCGAACTTGTCAATATCAATCTTCTGACTGACAAACTTAAAAACAAATCAGAAATGACTGCAGAGTTAGAAATAGAGGAGTTATAAACTCTGCACTCTAAAGATGAAAGTTTGCCTAAGGATTTGGCCCCTTTAGAAGAGTTCTTTGATTTTAACGATGTAGCCAAGAAGCCAAAACTGGAACCTGTAGAGATTGAAGTGGAAGAGTGCAATATAGGCAGTGAAATTAAACCTATGATGATTAAATTGTATATGACTTTACCAGCTCACATTAAACTCAAATACATAGAGTTGTTTAGAGAATTCTCTGATGTTTTTGCATGGAGTTACGAAGATCTTAAATCCTATGACACTAAAATAATACAGCACAAAATTCCCCTCAAAGAAAATAAAAAACCATTCAAACAGAAACTGCGCAGAATAAATCCTGTTCAGTTGCCTTTGGTTCAGAAGGAGATCATGAAAATGTACGATGCTGGTATTATTGTCCCTATTAGATATTCTGAGTGGGTGTCTAATCTGGTGTCAGTTAGGAAGAAAACTGGAGAGATCAGGCTTTGTATAGACTTTAGAGACTTAAACAAAGCTTCATTAAAAGAAAACTACCCTTTACCCAAGATGGATCATATTTTACAAAGGGTGGTAGGGTCTAAAAGAATTTCTTTTCTTGATGGCTTTTCAGGGTACAATCAGATTTTAGTTCACCCTGTTGATCAATTAAAGACAGCCTTTACTACACCATGGGGCACTTTCATATATGTGAAAATGCCTTTTGGTCTAATGAATGCTGGAGCAACTTTTCAAAGAGCCATGGACATATCATTCTCGGAGGAACTGGGCTTCTTCATCATTATCTATCTTGATGATGTTGCTGTGTTTTCAAAAACAGATGAAGAGCACTTAGAACATTTGAGAAAGATTTTTGAGAAATGCAGAAAGTTTGGGATATCTTTAAACCCTAATAAGACACTATTCGGTCTCCAAGAAGGTAAAATTCTTGGGCACATCATTTCAGAAGAGGGTATTAAGATATATCCAAAGAGGATTGAGGCCATATTGCAAATCTCTCATCCTCGGAACATCAAGGAGTTGCAATCTTTCATTGGAAATATTAAATTTTTGAGAAGATTCGTCCCCAACTTGGCTGAGATCCTTAGGAATATCACAAACATGTTGAAGAAGGAGCAAGGGGTGAAATGGACCTTGGAAGCAAAGAAGTCCTTTGAGCTGGTGAAACAAGAGTTAACCAAAACACCGGTTCTTATAAGTCCTGATTTTTCAAAAGATTTTTATATTTTTTCATTCGCATAGGAACATACCATAGCTGTTGTCCTTTTACAGAAAAATCCACAAGGACAAGAGCAGCCTATTGCATTCTTTAGTAAGGCATTAAGGGATGCCCCTTTGAAGTATAAAATTATGGAGAAGCAAGCTTTTGCTTTGGTTAAAGCTTTGAAAGACTTCAGAGTGTACATCCTCCACTCACACATCATTGCTTTTGTCCCAAACCCGATTGTTAAAGATATTATAACACAGGACCCAGATGGTAAGAGAGGCAAGTGGATTGTTGTTATCCTTGAATATGATTTAGAGATAAAACCCACTAAACTCATCAAAGGCCAAGGTCTATCTAGATTAATGGCTGAATCCAATTTTGAAGTTTTTGATATTAATATGATTGATGCTTTGGATGACCAAGAAGGATTCTCAACTCATATTGTTGAAGACCATTTTATGAATTCTCCTTGGTATGCTGATATTATTTATGTTTTGCTTAATTTGAATACATCTCCTGGTTTGACAAAGACAAAGGCAAGATTCCTAAAGTTAAAAGCTGTAAACTATTGGATTATGGATAAATGTCTTTATTGGAAAAATGCAAGTGGTCTATTGCTTAAATGTTTGCCTGAGTTAGATGCAGAGAAGGTTAAGCATGAATTCCATGAAGGAGAGTGTGGAGGTCATTTATACTGGAAGACAATAGCCAACAAAATTTTGAGGGTTGGTTTCTATTGGCCTTCTCTTTTTCCTGATATACACAAAATGATCATTGCCTGTCATAAATGTCAAATTTTTGAAGGCAAAAGAAAACTGATACCCCTGCCTCTACATCCAATTACTGTTGAAGCCCCTTTTCAAAAATGGGGACTTGACTTCATAGGAGAAATCCATCCACCATCTTCTGCTCAGCATAGATGGATTCTCACTGCCACAGACTATTTCACTAAGTGGATAGAAGCCATACCTTGTAGACAGGCCAATGATTCAGTTATTATTAAATTCATGGAGATTAACATTCTCTCCAGATTTGGCTGTCCTACCAAGATCATCACTGATAATGCATTAGCATTTGGATCTAAGAGGATGGTTGAGTTCTGTCATAGATCTCAGATAACATTGGGGCATTCCACGGCCTATTACCCTCAAGGTAATGGACTTGTAGAATCCTCAAACAAGAGTTTAGTGAACATAATAAAAAAACTGTTGGAGGATAACAAGAAGTCTTGGCACACAAAGCTTGTTCATGCACTTTGGGCTGATAGATTGACTTTGAAGAAATCTATTGGCATGTCACCTTTTCAGCTTGTGTATGGTATTGATGCAATTTTTCTAAATAGCCTTGGTGTACCAGTGATGAAGTTTATTCAAGAGTTGCAAACTGAAGATAATGACATGCTCAGAAGAATAAATCAGACCATTCATCTTCATCAAATCAGAGAAGAGGTTTATAACAAAGCATTGCAGAAACAGATCAGCATTAAAAATATTTTTGACAGAAGAACAAAGGCCGACAATTTCAAAATTGGGGACAAAGTTTTAAGGTGGGAATCAAGGAGGGAAGAAAAGGCCAAGCATGGAAAATTTGATAACTTATGGCTTGGCCCTTACTCTATTCATTCAACTACTGGTTACAATGCATTTTTCTTGTAGGAGTTGAATGGAGCAGAATTGTTTGGGGGTCCTGTCAATGGCAGGATGCTTAAACATTACTTCTCTTGATCCATGATATGTTCTGAAGCCTTTTTTTTTTCTTTTTTCTATTATAAATATTTCATCCACCATTGCATTCAAAGTTAGAAAAATCAAAATACAAAAACAATAAAAGAAAGAAAAGAGGGCAGATTGTGAAAACAAGAAAGGTACAACCCCATACCAAAAAAGAGAAACAAATCTGAAAGTGTGCAAGCTTAAATGCCACTCCTCCAAAACACACTTCTAGTTAGTCAAATAGCCTAATCTTGAATAATTAGTTTTAAATTTACTGCTGATAGGATAGTGAATTCGATTTTCCAAACTGTTTAATCTTGGCTTATCAATAGGTAGATTAGGCTAGAGATTAAATGTTCAAACATGCTCAAAATATGAACCTAAGTTTCAAAGAGAAAATGACTCAAATCTGTTTCAAATATTGAGTCAAAAGATGTAAATCTGGTTCTAATTAGCTCAAAACCTGAACTAGAGAAAAAGAAAGGACAGCTCAAACAAAGTCAAAACAGAGCTGTGAAAAAGATGAAGGAAGTGCTTTAAATTTTCAGATCCTATGCCTTCCATTTTGATTTAAATTTTCTGCAAAATAAATATCTATGTGCAGCTTGTTTTTTATGCCATAGATCACAAAAAGTCAAACAACTTAATCTTGACTTGACTGTTTTTAAATTTCTGTTGTAGAATTTAGAGAATAAAATATGTTGGACAGTTTAATCCCAACAGATGGTAGATTAGGTAGAGAATTATATGGACTCAACTGTTTAATCTGAGTCCACGGAGAAATAAGGAGTAGAAATAGATTAGATTTCCTGTTTTCAAAAGAATAAAATGTTGTAAAAGAGTTTGCCAATCCAAGTGCACTCTAATGAAGAAAAAATGCTAGATCAGAAGGATTGGGTAGGTAGAAAGTTTGTATTGATGAAGATCCATTGTTTCTATGACTGCTAATATGTTTTCAAAGCAAGATCATCCCAGCAAAGGAAGGGCAACCCAATGGATGAGGCACAGGTCAGCCTCCCAGAGAACATAATGGATGTGGCACAGGTCAGCCTCCCAGAGAATGCAAGTCTGAAGTTCTTGATGCCTTCAAGAAGGCACCATCCCCAACTGGAGCCATTGTTAGCCACCTATAAATTTTGTTATAGCAAAAGGTGGCTAAGAATTTTTGAGCCTTCAAGGAACAAATTTCATTGCTAAAAATTGTTGGCTCTTGAAGACTCTTGAAGGCCTCATGCCTCTGTCCAAATCTTCATTGTTGTTCCCTTTTTATACCCAAAAATTTTGTTGATTTCATGAGAAAAGACTGTTGTAAAACCATCATTTTCCCCTTCCTCCATTCAGAAAACTAACCTTCATTTTTACTCTCTTTTTCCCCATCATTTTCCTCTGATTTCCATTTTTCCTCATTTCCCCTTCATATAATCCACCTTGCATAGTTTAAAACTCCTTTTTTAACTACAACGAAACCCCCAAAACCCTTTGAAAACCATTGAAAATCTATGTAAAAACCCATTTTGTATTAAGGGTTTAAGCCCCATTGGGCCAAGTCTCAACCACTTCCCCACCGTATGCCCATGGTGCTAAGACCAAGTGCTAAAAACCTTTCGACGCTAATCGCATTGCAAAAATGCAAAGCACGCAAGTCTTTTGCCATGTTTTAAAAAGTTCCAATGCGATTAGCCCTCTGGTCATAACCTCCGATCATGTTGTTATTCCATGTAACCCGTGGGTCCACAATTGGGCGCTAAACCATTGAAAAAATCCATCTCCGATTCATTATTTCCTTTATAGATACAAAAAACCCCTTTTTCCAAAGCTTTGGTCTAATCGCGCCCGTAATATGTTTTTTTTATATAAAAATGGTTAGATCAAAAAGACCCGATGCGCAATTGCATCGGAGAAATCCAAATGGGTTGATTGAAAGACCGGGCCCAAAAGCTCCGATTGCGATTGGCCCTTGTTATATAAAGCCCCGAGCCCAAAAGCTTCAATTGCAATTGGCCCTTGTTATATAAAGCCTCGGGCCCATTGTATTCCATACATCTAGCGGCCATGCAATCGGGTGCCAACCACTTTCATATATATATATATTTCACCCCGATCCTATAAAACCTTGGTTTTTATTAAAATTTGTGGGTTTTTCATAAAGTATAAGGGTTTCTGCCAGTGCAAAGCTGAAATGATAATTGACCGTTGATCTAAGGCTGATCAAATGACCCGCGATCAATCGCATCGCAAAGTTTCATCGCACGCATTGATTTGCTCCCTTCGATCGACTAATTCTCCGGTTCATTCTCCACCGTTGATCTAATCCTTAGATCAACGGCCTACGCAAACTCACATCGTAGCTTTTCATCGGGCGCGTTTATTTGCCACCCCTGATTGTTTGTCCGTCGTTGATCTCCTCTCCGCCTTCCGAAGATCCAACGGTCCTCATTCCCTCCGATCACAAGTCTTACCTCCACTTCAAAACTTGCCGATTCATTCCCCACCGTTGATCTGATCCTTAGATCAATGGTCAACGCTTCATCGCATCACAAATTTGCACTGGTACCATTTGAGTGTTGCCCCCGATTGCGATCCTCCGATTGGATCTGGACCGTCCACGTGTCCAGATCGGACGGTCCAAGATCATTCCATCTTATTCATTTCCCCACTCTTCTTTTTACCTTCTCTTGACTAATCTCTACCGTTGGATGATGCCATCCAACGGCCATGATCGCTCCCCACGTCCTCTGAAGCAGTATACAAAATAATGCAGGATTTTATAATTATTGTTTATATTTTGCAGGGATTGGTGATTTTCCATTATATAAAGGCCGAAGGCCGAGAATGATGATTCCCGTGCCTTCAATTCATAAAAGATAACCATTCACGGGGCTCTACTCCATGTCTCGTCATTGCTTCATGAGGCAGTGATGCCATACTAGCCCTGTGTGGCCCTGCACGTCGACAAGACACTGTGATTTTAAATCACAATTAAAATAATATCAGTATTGAAAACAGGACACAGAAGAATAGAAGATTGAAGACCGATTTGCGGGGATTACGGCTAAGATTGATTATAAAAATCCTAATCCCCTAAATTAAAACACAGTTAAAAGAAAATCATAAGTGATTAACAGATAGAAAGGCCTCCACCGCCACATTTGAGGCGAATTGATTCCTCACAGCTACCCCAAAGCCACCTGTGCCTCAAACCATTCAAACAGAGGCCGAAGTTATTGTTCGAAATCAGATATTTGCCTCAGTGTAGCCAGAGTGTTACTTCTGCAAGCAACTTAATGCAAAAAATATCTGCAGAGTTACTCCAACATAAACACAGAGCCTCAAAGTCAACAAAAGCTCCCACCGAGCTTAATTCATAAATGTAAAACAATTAATACAGTAACACACCTGTAAACTTATCCATTGAGCCCCTCAAAGGCCGAGAAGTCATTAATCTGTATTAATTATCCTGAGAGATCTTTTATCAGATCTGACCTCCTCATTCTTCTATAAATACTTTTGTAGAAGATGAGAAACTGTTGGTTGCAGAACTTTGAAATACACTTGAGCTGAAACTTCTGATTGTAAATAGTATTCACTGGCCCTTGAAGCTCTGTTTGTGCTAGAATTAGTTAGGCTGAATAGTGAAGATGATTACTGAACTGAAACATTGGACTTGAAGACTGTAACTGGTTTGACATCAATAGCAAGCTGTTTCTTGGGATCCTGGTCTATATCACTGGTGAAGTGCCCCTTTCTTTTTTTATTGTTTTTCCTTCTATGTATGTCATATTTTCCACTTTTCTCTGATAAAGAACAACATTTATAGAGTTAGGACCTACTGTATATCAGTAACCTTCTCTGACTGATAAGCTTTATCTCAATATTTTCCTCCAATTTGTTTATTTGAGAATAATTCAATACAGTTTAGGCAGTTAGGAATGTTGGAGTTCCCTCGTCCTACTGTTTGCTTTAAACATTGTTCTTGAAAGTTATTTTCCTTATTTTATTATTAAATTTAGACTAGAAAATTTATGGTTTTCCCTGTTTCTAGCTTCTACTCTCCAAAGGCAGATTCCGAAAGTTTCCCTTGGTGTTGGCTAAAAGCAGACTAGGTTTAAAAGTACCTTATCTGATCTTAGGTTATACTTTGTTTCTCTTATGTGTTTTCATACTTTCTGAAGGTAATTATGTGGATTACTGGATTGTTTATCAATTAAGTTGCTTTAATACAAACTTGCCCAAGAAGTCTATGGTTAGCCCTGTTCTTGGTTGGTTTTAAACAGTTACTTAAGGGGCTTTTCTTGTTTGGACTGACTATAAATCCTAGGTGAAATTATTATCAGTTTCCACCCCTTCGGCACTTTATTGTTTCCATCCCATCACTCTAATCTCAAAAATCTTGTGATATAGATGACTTGCCCCTTAGATCACTCTTGATGTTGTTGCTCAATTAAAGCCCTGATATGACTCCATAGCCTAATGGACTAAAAACCAACGTTATATCTATCTCTTAGCCAAAGTTGTTCTATCCACTTGCAACTTCTCACCTTTGGAACTCTTTGCCTTTAGAACTTTCTACCTCAAACAATAATCACGCTCAACCATCCAAAAACCAAAACAAACCCTTGGTCTTCATAACTAGCCTAATATCGTTACCCAAAACTTCAAATACAAATCCATCTTTGCACTTATTGGAGAGATCCCTCTCCGGATTCAGGAGGGCTAGATCCTAGAATCCCAAAGTGGTTGAAACGATGTTGTTTCTGTGATTGGACTTTGCCAATATTGCTAATTACAGATTCCTAACACGTTGGACATTAATATAATTATCTTATCTCATCTTATCTTATCTACTCTTCAAACTGCCTCAGCCATCTGCAGCATGCTCCCCGCCACGTTAACGATCTGCCTGTGGAGGAAACGTGGCTCGGTTCCCAACAACTCGATAAAAATCTCAAGAGCCTCTTGGGTCGTGGCCTCCTTATTTGTATTGAGTGCCTTAGTGAGTGTCTGCATCATGGTAGGGATTAGGTTTTCAAATCTCTCATAGTTCTGCGGGGTCTCAATCATTTGGATGAAGTTGGGCGTGCCCACGAGGGCCGTGATTCGAATGTCCGCCAGGGAGGGCTGGGAGAGACACTGGTGGAACAGGGTGTGCAGGGTGGAGAGATGCGGGTGAAGGTAGTCGCCTATGAAATGTGAGAGCTACGCGAACATGAGCAAGGCGCTCTCCTTGGGACGCGAAGAATCGGAGCTCAAGCATTGGAACATGAAGGGTAAGAGCTTTGGCCAATCGCCACCTTTAATGATGGAGGTTACAAGCTCAAAAACGGTGTCGCATAGCTTCTTGACGATGCTCTTGGCCTCCTCCCTTTGGACGCAGACGAGGAGATGGGCCTTGATAGCGGTCTTCATGGGTGGTGCCAATGGGGGCCATATGTATGTCTCGTCGCGTGTGATCTGCTTCCTCAGGAGACTCACGGCCATGGCTCGAATTTCCACTTGCTCGCATGATTGCAGGACATGAACGAGCTTCAGGGCCAGAGCGTCTGGATGCTTCTCCTTGCAGATGTTGAACAACGCCTCCGCTTTGCCTCTCTATTCATTGCCAGTGCTCATGAGGTGCGTTATCAAGGACTCAAACGCCACTGATTTCGACCCCACCACGATGTTTATTTGCGCCTCCACCTTTGCAGTTATTGTCGTGGTGCCTTTGGATTGATCCATTTTAGTTTGTTGGATTGGATCGATCTCTCTCCCAATTCCAAATTAATGCTTGGCCCGCTTGCTGGATGATACCGTCGCTACCGCTTAATTGAATTATTTTTCTTTTATTAAGATTATTTTTATTTTAAATTTAATTTTGTTAAAAAATATTAAATGTTTTTCAAAATTTTAATATTAAAATAAAATTAATTTTCTTAATTTTATTATAGGAAATAAATAAATTATTTTCTCAAATATTGTATTTCTTCGGTGTACCTTTGCACTTTTCACTGCATTAAATCAGTGAACTTGAATTCTGTCGTCCCTTTACCCATTTTGAATTTAACATGTCGCACTGACATTGTTTTGCTTGTGTCACTGCGGAGGGACCTCGGGGTACGACTCGTTCATCTACCTTCTGCCCCTGCAGTAAATGTCAGCCGTTGATCTCAGTCAAAGCAAACACGACAAGGTCAATTGCGGTGGAATCCTTTGGTTTAAACAACGGGCTTGTTTGTGCTCGCGGATCACCATTGATTTGAGATCAATGGAGACAGCGCCCTTTGATCTGCATAGGAGTTAACACAAAGTCCGCTCCTTCGGTGTACATTTGAACCCTTAGGAAAAAATGCTAGTCATAAATGTTACTATGTATAGGTTTTATGGTCAGGTTGTTCTCATTGGCATTGCACAGATTCGTTGTTCGACACTGTACAGATTCAAATGACGTATGCAGCTCGACGTTGGTGAGGTTGGTGTGTTAAGAAGGAATGGAAGCCTCAACAAACATGGGTGTGGCCATGTTAAGTTCATTCATTGCTCCAATTGCGACAGATGCACTCCTAAGGACAAGGTTGTGAAGGGGTTTCTTGTTGAATCTTTAATTAAAATGAGAGGGGGGGGTGAATCAATTTAATACATACATAAGCTTTTTAAAATTTTCACCAAACTTATTTACAGCTTAATTTGTGAATAGTCTTAAAATGTTGCAGCCAAAATCAAACTAATGTGACACCATACTTATGTTGAGAGCAGCGAACAATTAAGCAGATTGAAAGAATCACATCAACACATAAGAAACACACACAGAGACAACAGATGTAAGTGGAAACCCATAAAGGGAGAAAACCACATCTTATTATTGTTGTGATGCAAAGGCAAGCTCCAACTCCCTCTCACCACTGTTTTCTGCAGGCACCAACCTACAGGAGGCTCCAACCTCAGTCAGCTACAACTGACAGCTATCAAGCTGCAACTTGATAGGAAAGCTCCAACTTCCTCAATTTATCAAACTGAATGTTTGCTGATTTACCTCAGATATCAGCTTTGTTCTGTAGCTTCTCTTTCTACTCTTCTTTCTTAATTTTCTTTGCCTTACACTTCTATACTCTTCCTTCTCTATATTTACTCTCTCTAACCTCATTTTGCATATCCAGATGATATTATTTATAAGAATTTTCTTGTGACTGTTAGCATTCCTCAAATAATTTGGAATGGACAGCCATACCTCTTCGCTTTCTGCCTTTTCATTTCTTTCACTCACTCATTCAGAAAATATAACAACATGCAATATTACAGTGGGAGCTTTGTTTTCCTCCGGAGACTTGCCAATGCATCACAAACAATATAAACCAATTAAAATATTACATTTAATTACAATGAGAGCTCCAGCTCACTCATACAGCCTTTTGGATCGCTGCGCATTTGTCTTTTATGATGTTGTTGTGCTATCTCTGTTCAGAATTTTCATCCTGCTGTTGTGGTGATTTTTTAAATCTGGGCATATTCCAACGCCTTTCATACAATAAGTGTCTTGTTGATGTGGAGGTTCTGCAAGTGGAACATACATACATCGCAATTGTTTTATATAAAGAATCACCCTCCACCTTGAGCCGAGGCCCGTGGGTTCACAGACCACGTGGCATATTTTAATACTATTGCAACCATCATTTTATATTTATGACAGCTCTTTTATATATATATATAACCCAACTTTCATTACACTGACTGCCTTTTAATATGTCTTTAAATCAATTCTCGGCGTATATAATAAAACCTGTTTAAAAAATATAAAAACTCCTTTTGGGCCCACTTGCCACGCTTCCCGATGCAATATATTTCTCCTCCAATTGCGATTGATTGCTCCTGCTCCGATTGCGATTGATCACTGTTCACTACGTTTTGCCGATGTGATTAGGCCGAAATTCAAACTTATAAAAACATAACTTATAGACCCATCGGGTCCGGGCTTTCAATCGCAATCGCAAGTTTTGGTTGGATGTTCCGATAGGCCCATACTGCGATGCTCCGATGCGATTAGGCCGGAATTCAAATATATATCATCCATCGTTTATACACCCATCGGGTCCGGGCTTCATCGCAATCGCAATTTTTTGTTTACATGCTCCGCTGCCTTTATAATCTCCGATGCGATTGGGTGAGGGTCCCACCATATAGTACTTTGGTTCTTTGAATCTCGTGCTATATATATGTGTGTGCGTCTGTGCATATATATATATATATATATATATATATATATATATATATATATATATATATATATATATATATATATATATATATATATATATATATATATATATATATATATATAATTAATTAAATTATAATATATATAAATAAACAGATTAAAGATATATATATATATATATATATATATATATATATATATATATATATAATGCTCGGCTATGTAAATCTCGGAATTAAGGTACATATATATATCCGCCGGCTTGGGCGATTCTCGGAATTTTATATATATCCTCCAAATCTTAGGACTAAGGTTATAATCCTTCGAATTTTATATTAAATCCAATGCTCTATTTAAAACAGATAACCGTATAATAAATCTTGGCTCCGGACCCCAACTGCAATGAATCTGCACCGTCGATCGTTGTCGATATGATCCGGGCTCTTTTATTAAACTTCGGGCAAGTCCAGCGTGCGATCATCGTTCGATGGGCCCTTCCCAAATCACCGACTCATCACAATATCGCTCGGTGTCTTGGTACGAACTATAACATGCGATGGCGCACTTTAGACGGTGGTTTTCCTATTTCGCTCGGGGACACGCATTGAGCTTTCTATGGAATCGCTCGCAACTCCTCTAATACCGCTTGCCGACGATAGGTGGTGCGATGAAATCCACCGTTCAGCTCTAAACCGCCGTTACTGTTCCTTTGGTCACGGTTCCCTACTCCAGGTTCCGTCCTCGCCTTGCTCTGCGCTTTTGTGTGTTCCGCTCTTTTATAAGTGGCCCTTGTTCCCTGAAATTTACACACGGTCCTACCATATGTATAACACACAGCTCCATTACTCTGTGCTTCCAAGGTTCTGTTCATCAATGCCCTATTCTGTTGCGCTCAGGTTCCTCCGCCTTTCACTCGTGGTTCCTATTATTCTCCACCAGGACGCATGCACATATTCACACAAACTAATTCAAGCAGAGCAGATATACATTCGCACATAAATTAAATCCATATATCCTCCATACACAATGTATGCAAATCAACGTCTCTGCCTCTGCTTGTGATAACGATTCTGCCTCTGCTGTGATAACGGTTCTACCTCTATATGCGCTGCTTGACCTCTGCCTTCACTGTACATATTATCTGCTGCTGTTCTTTGCCTGTCTCTGTATCTGCTGCCTTCTTTGTCCGTCTCTATCTTTGCTGCCTTCATTTCCATCAATGACAATATTTCCAACAGTCTCCCCCTTTGGCATTGATGGCAATACACTTTCTCTGTTTGCCTGCTCTTCCTCCTGTTGCTTGCTCTTTGCCTGCTCTTCCTTCTGTTGCTTACTCTTCCTCCTATTGCTTACTCTTCCTCCCCTTTTGACATCAATGGAAAAGGGGTTCGAATTCTTAGTGAAGCTTTTATTCTTTGATGCTGTGTATTTAGCCTTTTTCAATATTTCATGCATTTCCTCTCTCTGAAATTTCTTGACTTTGTACGCTGCTGCTCCAAACTTTGGATGAGATACACATCGGTTTTACTTCAGGTTCACCACTCTTTTGCTGCACCACTGACCCTTTTTCCTTTTTATTGATTCTTTTATGCTGAATGTATTATTGCCATAATCCCTTTCATCCCGAGGACCTGTTTTCTTGCTTCCCTTGCTGGTTGATCTTCCCCTGAGAATGACATTTTCGTTTCTGTTCTCCCCCTGAAATTGTGCTTTCTCTTTATATCAGAGAGTAGCATCCAGAGGTACTACCCCTAGTTTATCTCTCAAATATTGAAATGGTTCTCTAGCAAGAGGTTTGGTAAATATATCAGCTATCTGTTCTTTTGTTGGTACATATTCCAGCTTTACTATCTTCTGAGCCACTTGTTCTCGGAGAAAATGATACTTGATTGGGATATGCTTAGTTTTTGAGTGAAGTACATGATTTTTAGATATACTTATAGTACTTGTATTATCACATTTGATTGAGATAGGTTCATCAATGCTTACCTTTATGTCTTGGAGGGTTTGCTTCATCCACATGACTTGTGTACAACAAGCTGCTGCTGCTATATACTCTGCTTCTATTGTAGATAGGGAGATAGATGTTTGTTTCTTGCTTAACCATGCTACCAAACTTTATCCAAGATAGAATGCACCTCCACTTGTGCTTTTTCTGTCATCCACACAGCTGGCCCAACCTACATCTGTGTATGCTGTCAAAGTGAAGCTTTTGCTTTTAGGATACCAAAGTCCATATTGTGTTGTTCCTTGTAGATATCTGAATATTCTTTTGATTGCAAGAAGGTGGTTTTGTTTAGGTGCTGCTTGATATCTAGTCACTAATCCTACTGCTAGCATGATGTCTGGTCTTGATGCAGTCAGATACAATAGACTTCCAATCATGGATCTATAGAGTTTTTGATCTATATCAGCAGACCCATCATCAGCACATAGCTTGCAACCTGTGGTCATGGGAGTTGACACAGGTTTGCAGTCCTCCATTTTGAACTTTTTCAGCATTTCCTTTAAGTATTTTTCCTGTGAGATGAATGTACCTGTGTTCTTTTGCTGAATTTGAAGTCCTAAATAGAAAGTGAGTTCTCCAATCATAGACATCTCAAACTCTGTTTTCATCTCATTAGCAAATCCTTTTTCTAGTTCTTCTCTGTTGCTTCCAAACATAATGTAATCAACATATACTAAAAAAATCAGGAGTTCATCTTCATGGGCTTTTATGTATAGATTGCTGTCTACTCCACCTCTTTTAAAGCCTTGTTTTTGCAAATACTTATCCAGTCTTGAGTACCAAGCACGAGGAGCCTGTTTCAGTCCATATAGGGCCTTCTTTAGTCTGCACACATAGTCTCCTTTGTCTGTCAATGAGAAGCCTTCTGGTTGTTCCATGTAGACTTCTTCTTCTAAGTCTCCATTCAGAAATGCAGATTTTACATCCATTTGATATACTTTGAAGTTTTGGTAGCATGCAAATTCCAGGAACATTCTGATAGCTTCCATTCTGGCTACAGGGGAAATGTTTCATCGTAATCAAGTCCTTCAATTTGTGAGTATCCTTTGCAGACAAGTCTGGCTTTATTCCTGATTACCTGTCCTTCTTCATTCATTTTATTTTTGAATACCCATTTTGAGCCTATGACATTTTTCTTAGTGGGTCTAGGCACAAGTTCCCAGGTATTATTTTTCTCAATTTGGTCCAATTCTTCATTCATAGCATTCACCCAAGACTTTTCCTTGTTGGATTCTTCAAATTTCTTTGGCTCTATTTGTGACAACATGGCTATGTATACCTCTTCATTTTGTTCTGTTAGCTGCCTTCTTGTTTGGACCCCTACTTTCTTGTCTCCAATTATTTGATCTTCAGGATGGTTCTTCTGAGTATATATTGAAGGAGCTTTAGAACTCAGCTCTATATTTTCTGTTGTCTTGCTTGTTTCCTCATCATCTTGATTTTCTTCTTCATGGTTTGATGGACTGCAGTAGTCTGTATCTCTAGTATTGTTTGGAAGTTCTTCATCAAATCTCACATCAATACTTTCAACTATTTTTCGAAGAGTCTTGTTGTAGCACCTGTACCCTTTACTTTTGGAATCATATCCTAGAAATATCCCTTCATCTGCTCTTGCATCAAATTTCCCAAGATTTTCATCATTATCCTTTATGTAGCACTTGCTTCCAAAGATTCTGAAATGTTTGATTGAAGCTGGTTTCCCATGCCATAGTTCATGGGGAGTCTTATCACTGCTTGGCATTAAGTGAGCTTTATTAAGGATATGCACCGCTGTGTGTACTGATTCTGCCCAGAAGGTTTGAGCAATATTACTTTCATGCATCATGGCTCTGGCTATTTGCTGTACAGACCTGTTTTGTCTTTCTGCTACTCCATTTTGCTGAGGTGTTCCTGCAATAGTAAATTGTTGCTTTATCCCATGTTTGTTTCATAGGTCAGCAAAGTCATAATCTGTGAATTCACCTCCTTTGTCTGATCTAATGCATTTCAGCTTGCATCTTGTTTGATTTTCTGCTAATGCTTTGAAGATCTTAAATTTTTCCAGAGCTTCTGATTTATTCTTGAGAAAATCAACCCATGTCATTCTGGAGAAGTCATCTCTTATCAGCATGAAGTAGGATTCTCCACTTGGAGTTTTAGTTCTTACAGGTCCACACAGATCCATGTGCACAAGCTGTAGAGGTCTTCTTGTTGATAACTCATCTTTGGCCTTGAAGGATGTGCAAGTTTGTTTTCCTAATTGACATGCTTTGCATATGGTATTAGATGGCCTCTTTATTTCTGGCATGTCTCTGACAGCTTTCTTCTTGCTTAGTCTGATTATGTGATCGAAGCTGAGATGTCCCAACCTTTTATGCCATAACCATGACTCTTCTAGTTTGCTAAGATGACATGCTTCATCTTCCTCTTTCACAATGTAAACATTACTCTCTGTTTGAACTCCTTTGAGCAGAGTCTTACCTGTGGTGCTTGACCTGACTTCACAATCTTGTGCTCTAAAAAGAACTTCACAGCCTTTGTCACACATCTGACTGACACTTAGTAAATTTGCTTTCAGCCCATCTAAAAATAGTACATCTTGGGCCTTTCCTCTGCCATTTTCTATGCTGACCGAGCCTTTTCCCTTGATCTTACCTGATTTATCATTGCCAAAAGTAACATTGCCAGATTTCTTTTCATCAAGAGTTATAAACTTGCTTATCTCTCCAGTCATGTGTTTTGAGCATCCATTGTCCAGGTACCACTGGCTTTTCAGGTCTTGAGCAGTTAGAGCTAAGTCACACTTATTCTCGTTCTTTATCCACTGGAGGCATCCTTTTGTTTGGTATCTTTTGTGAGTTGATGAATCACATCCTTTCAGAGGACATTTGGAAGGTATATGTCCAACTTGATTGCATATACAACATTTGATCATAGTTTTTGCAGAACTGTGAGTATGAATAAAATTTCTTTGATTCATAAACCTCCTTGAGGTGTTGAACATCAATCTTTGTCCATACTTTCTACATTCAATAATTTTATGGCCAAATTCCTTACAATAAAAACGATAACCATAAAAATTATTTGCATACCTGATGTAAGGTTGTTTTCTCCATTTGTTTGTTTGAGACAGTCTCTTCACTGTTTGCATCTTTTGCAGGTTTGAATTACTCCTCCTTGCATAACAATATGCAGCAATGTGTCCTGGCTTGTGGCAGACATAACAGGTGGCATTCTTCATAGGAGGGAAGAATCTCCTTTGATGTCTTCCAAATTTGACATACTTAGGGGCATATGATTATTTTTCTGTCATCTTAGTATTTATTGCATTCTTTGTTACTAGAGATTTATTTTGATCTCTGTCATCCTTATTACATGTTTCTTCTTTTGTAGGAATTGTCTGGGCTGCTTCATCAGTCTTCTTTTCTTTTACAAAAATTATATTTTTGTTTTCCTTTTCTTTGCCTTTACTCGATTCTCCTTCATAGCCTATTCCTGTTTTTATCATTGGGGATCTTTGAGCAACCATAATTTCATTCAACTTACTAGAGCTTGTTGTTTGAGAAGAGTTTATAACCACTTTCCTTTGAGCATTTTCTAGTTTCTTCTTGAGACATACTACTTCTTCTTCCAGTTTCTCTTGTTCTCGGGTTTTATCCTTGATTTGCTGAAGTAACATGTCTTCTATCTTCTTGGCTTCTTCAAGCTCTACCTTCAGCTGCATGAGGACTTCTGAGTTTTGTTCTTCTCTTACATACTTGAGAAGAATGTCCTTTTGTTTTCTGCATTTCAGTTTGAGTCTTTCAATCTCTTCCAGAGCACTTCTTAGCTCCCCCTCAAGGTCTACTTCCCCTTCTTCTTCTTCATCTTCTAGCAGGAGTCCTTCAAGTTCTTCTATGGCCATCAATAAGAATTCAGAGGTTCCTTCTTCACTTGAGGGTTCATCTGAATCTTTAGATGTACTGCTGTCTTGTTGAGCATAGAAGGATTTTCTGCTGAACTTCTTTCCTTTCTGCCAGTTCTTTGATTTATTTCTCTCTGGCTCTTGAGGCTGGTTCCTTACTTTCTTGTGAGGACACTTAGCAACATAGTGTCCAACTATTCCACAGTTAAATCATTTGAAAGGAAGTTTACCTTTGTATTTACCTGAGCCTCTATCCAATTTCTTGATAAATTTTTCCTCTTCTTCATCCGAGCAAGAGCATATGTCTCCCTCTTCTTATTTCTTCTTTTTTGTTTTAAAGGCTGCCTCCCTTGTACTTGGCTTCTTCTGTGGGAGCCTCATCTCATAAGCTGTTAGATTTCAAAGAAGCTGGTTCATGGTCAAGGTCTCCCAATTAGCTGTTTCTTCTATTGCAGACACCTTGGGATTAAACCTGGGTGGAAGGGATCTTAGAATCTTTTGTACAATTACAACTTCTTTTATGTTTTCATCTAGAGCCTTCATGTTATTTACTATTTCTACAACCTTTAGAAAGAAGCTAGCAATGTCTTCATCATCATCCATTTTTAAGTTCTCAAATTGGGCTCTGTAGACTTGAAGTTTGGCAGTCTTTACTTTCTTGTCTCCTTCATGGATGTTTTCCAGAGTATCCCACATTTCTTTGGCAGTGTCTTTGTGCATTACTTTAATAAACTCTGCTTCACACAATCCATTCAAGATGGAATTCATGGATTTTGCGTTAGCCACAATGTTATAGCATCATTTTTTACCCTCATGTGATTCATGATTGTCTCTATGGCCTTGGGCACCCATTCCCACAGACTTGAACAAATTCATAAAAAACAGTATTAAAAATCCCATACGCGGGTATGCCCAGACTTTTCCGCGTGTATACGCGAGTCCATATGTACTTTTCCGTGTATGCCATTAAAATCATTAAAAAATATATTAAAATTCCCTATTTTCGGGCTGGGTTGATGGTTACTCCAGTAGTTCAACCACCCCAGCACGTGGCCAACTGTTTCCAACTGATTGAAACTACTTTGAGGGAGTATAAAAGCCCCTCATGTGTATGGCCTATGGGGAGAGAGAAATTTTGTAGACATTATACTCTGTTGGAATCCCAATTCAAGTTTGATTTCCCGTGCCTCCTGCACTTTCCTAGATTTTTACAGGAAACCCTTGTTTCCTGGAGATGTTCATCAGTTTATATGCCATCTCGAGTGCACAAGTCTTGAAAGTATCTTAGCGAGGCAAGGGTGGGATGGATCTGGACGACGGTCTGTTCGAAGATCGTGGAAGGATTCAGGTGATCTCTCCACTTTTTATCATTGTACATGCTGTTCATAATAAAGAAGAACCATCTTGTTCCTGAAGTCACGTGTTAATATCTGCTTGTATATGTGAAAATATTATTATTTAAGCATTTATTATTGTTTACATGATGTTTCACATGGATTTCACTGAAATTTAGGGTAAATATATGCTGTACAACTAGATTTCTGTGAGTTCTACATCAAACGTAGGATTACGGTGAGTTCTACTATCGTTGTTATCTAGTTTTTAGCATACAAGTGTGGTTGTGTGAGTCCTTCTTGAATAGCATGCCCTGATCTGTGGAGGTTTTGACCCAACAAACCTCTAGGGTGTTTTTCCCCGAAACAGAACTGGCGACTCTGCTGGGGATCACATTTTTTGTGATTCCCCTGTTGGGTGGTTTTAGCTGTTTGAAAGGTTTCCAACAGTTTGAATCATTTTTACCAGTCCAGTTAACTTTTTCTCAGTCAGACTGAAGACCTGGTTCTTTATCTAGGCTTGGTCTTTTTTATTTTTCATTATTTACCTTTTCATACGCGAGTCTGTCCACACACAGACGCGTATACACGCAGTTTGCTTCAAATGAAGTCGCGTATACGTGGGTTTCCTTTGACATAGTCGCGTATGCACGCTTGTTTCAAAATTGTCAAGTAGCGTATGCTTGGGTCATTTTCGAAATTTTAGGTTTCTTGACTTTTTAGTCTTGTCTGCCTGTGGAGGCCTGTTCCTGCAGTGTCTTTATACCCTATGGATTGTGTTGAAATTGGTCATCGGTCTTTTCTCTCTCTTGTTTGGTTGAAGACTACCTTTTCTGGAAAATCTTGTTTTTAGTGCTTGCATTTCTAGTTCAAGTACCAAGATCTCTTCTTGGGGATTCTTGGCTATTCTGCTTCATCAGGACAGAGAGCTTCTGCTCATTTACTCTTTCCTAGCTTTGTGTATTGCTTTGCACTTCGATTTTTGCCCATTTTTTGGTTAGTTTTCTTGAGTTCATTTGACTAGGTCTTGTTGCAATTTTTGAAGAGTCTTTCTTGGTTCTTTGAAGTTTTTGTTTGCTGCAAGGTTGTACTATTCTTCTAGGCCAAGTTAGTGAGTTTCTTGTCTTCTTTTGCTCATATAAATCTTGCTACTAAGTGAGACTATAAGATTTGGAGCGTTTTTGAAGTTTTTGCTTGAAATTTAGAGTTGTTTGGCTTAGGGTTTGATAGTTTTCTTGGTCTCTTCGAGCTCTTCTTTTTATAAAATTCAAAAGCTCAAAAGACATTTTGTTTTGTTATTTTGTTTTGTTTTGCATTTTTGTTTTCGTTTCGTTACATCTTTTGAAGCTTTGTTGAGATTCCTTGCCTTTGGTTTTTGACTTGATTTTGGAAAGGAATTGTCATTAGTTTCTTCCTCTTGTTTTCAAGCATATTTTGGTGTCTTTATACTGAGAGTTTCTGATTTTGGGAACTAGCTTTGTGGACAACCAAAAAGTGATAAAATTGAAGGATATTTGGGAAATTTCTCTTTGCTTTAGTAGATTTTGCATCTTAGAATTTGCATGCTCTTAGTTATTTGCATCAGGTGCACTTAAGCATTTAGTCATTTTCATAGATTTTGCGAGTGTGAGTTTGATATTTGAAAAGAAAAAATATATAATCTCATAGAACCCGTGTAGAAATTTCTTTTCATCGAAAGGCAATTACTGCATTTGCATATAGTTTGGTTTTCATTAATTTCTTTTCTGCGTCACAAAAATACCACGAGTTTCATTTCCGTATCCCTTTGACTTAATATAACAACCGATTAAAATAAGCGCTATAATTTAAAAACAACTAGAAAAGTTTTTATTAAGTGTCATACACCAACTAGCTAGGTTGTAGGGCCTTGGATTAGGTGAGTGGAGAGTTAACTCTCCAAGGCCGCTCAGACTAAAACATAGAAGTTTATTAATTGAGCGAAATCCAACTCCGTTAGGTGGACAGGGAAAACTCTCCTCCAGAGAGTCAAGCGCGAGGGGAAGTGAAGGCCGAGAATAGAGATACTCCCTCTCCGATTTGCTGGATCTGACCTCAAGACCGTTTCTCCCTGCTTCTGACACGGATTGGTGCCCATAGTTTCCATTCCTAGGTTCCACATAGGTGACTGCGGGGGGGAATACCCGTGGTACCTGAGGCAGACGTCGTATCACTTCCAACAGTACTTCTGGGGGGTGCCCTTGCGAAGCTTGGGTACTTGAGCCGGAAAAGGCTGTTGTTAGGAGGTTGGCGTAACTGTTTCTATTACCTTCGCTAGTAGGCCTGGGCCGTAATTATCCCAGATTACTTTCAGGAGGTCTTATTCTTCGCTTTCTTGTATTTTGGTGTCTGGTCCTAATCACCCGGAGCGGAAATACCTGAAGGCTGTTTGCTTGGTTGTATCTCAGGGGTTCTTTGTAGTGAGTGCTCTTTGCTCCTAGCTTGCCTAGCTTTATACTTTTTTGAGTCTAATTAAAATTTGTTAAAGTGGCTGATCAAGCGCCTCGTCGATCGAGGAGAATCTGGGGGTTATCTCCCAAGAGTACAGAGCCTTCTTTAAGAAGGCATAGGAGTAACATAGCAGGTGTATATCACCCTGTGGCGTCTGACGCAGTGGAGAGAGATCCTCCACAAGGGTCTGAAGGTTTTGGAATTGGTTCCGGTGTTGGTTCCGAGAGGAGCGCTCCGCTCACCTCGAGAGTCCTTTTTCCGCAGGAAGAAGAAGTAGAAGTAGAGGAAGTCTCTCAATCTTCTGAGTCACTTCCCTCTCCTCTTCCTCCTAATTATCCGTTCGTGGTTGAGTACATCGGACCTGAGTCTGCGAGACCAGAAGATCCTCCGTATTATTCATACCTTTCGATGGCCACGACTGGGAACGCGGCTTCTGCTGTGAGTGTTGCAAGCATTCAGACTCCTGCTTCTCTAGAAGGAGGAGGCACTATTGCTATATCTTCGATTGCTTCTAGTACTGTTGTGTTTGGCTCTGGTTTCACCCAAGCACATGCTTCTCATTCTGGTCCCTTTTGTTTTGGAATGCCCAGTAGTGGGATTCCTCCTTTTTCCTTTTCCACTGCTGCAGCTGCGTCTACACCCATGTCTTCCATGGCTAGTGGATCAGCTTCTTTTCAAGGGTTCCCCTTTGGAATTGGGCACATTCCTAGTTCGAATCCTTCTTTAGGGTCCTTTCCGTTTACTTCTCAGACTCAGAGTTTCAACCCTTGGTCTGGAGGTCAGAATTCGACTACTTTTACAGGTTGGAACCCTGTATTTACTACAGCGGGGGCAGGGAATCAGTTTTACGCTGGTCACCAAGGGAATACTTCTTTCCCTTCGTTGAGTGCTTATCAGACCTTTTCTCCTCTTTCTAATGCCTGGAACCCCTATCAGGGGCTTTCCTCTTCATTTAATACTTCGAGAGGGGGAACTGGTCCGGTCTTTGGTAACTCTGCGTTGGGTGGGGGTTCTTCTCCTTTTTCTACGAGTTCTTTCTGGCAACCTGGTGCCTTATCAAATCCAGGGTATTCTTTTCAGAATGTTTGGAATTCATCCCATCAAGGATGGAATCCTCAGGCTTCGCCTCGTTTACCTTTTCTGGCAATGTTAAATTTGCCAGATTTGTCGAAATTGACGAATGATCCGATCCGATACAGTCCAGGGTGGCCTCCGGTTCCCACCAAACTACCTTCAGAAATTCCAAAGTTTGAAGGAAAGAATGGAGAGGATCCGGCTGATCACATCACCACTTTCCATTTATGGTGTTCGTCAAACTCCCTGATCGATGATTCGATTAGGTTGAGATTGTTTCAACGCACTTTAATTGGAAACGCCGCCAAATGGTATATTGAGTTAACTGGGGGCAATTTTGCTACATTTGGAGATCTGTCTGTTAAATTTCTAAATAATTTCCAGTTGCCTGTCCATTATGACGCCAGGACTGAAATCCTAGCTAATTTTAAACAGGACGACGCAACCCACATTTCTGACCATATTTAGGAATGGCAGAGAAGGAAGAGGCTTATTAAAGCTCATATTCCAGGAGAATTCCTTCTGGAATGGTTTTTGAAATCTCTACAGTCAGATATTTCTAAAGATGTATCCCTATCTGGGGTATTTTCTGAGGAACAGGCCATTTTTAGGGCCCAGCAGCTTGAATTGATATATTCTCAGTCTGGGGTCCTTCATAAATATTTGCCCAATGCTCCTCGCTCCAAATTAGATTTATCCAAGACTAAGCCTGGTCCTCATGGTGATGGACTTATTGGGTTGATCAATAGTGGTGTAGCTAACCTGCTTACTCAATTGCAGTAGTTGTCTTTACAATCTGCTCCTTCTGGTCAGGCTGTGCCTGCTGAGTCATCGCCTTCCCAATCTTTGTCGGTAAATGTTGTCCAAACTTCCGATCCCAAAGGAAATCAACAATACGAAGGGAAGAAGAAGGGATGAAATAATAAGAAAAAGGGCAAGAATGGGAAGGGTAATGCGAATAAAACCAACGAGCATGTTGGTGAGGGTCCAAAGGATAAAAAGAAAGTGAAGTTTCCATGCAAGTTGTGTACTGAAGACCATCTTACGCACCTTTGCCCTAAAATTCAGGATGCGCAGCGCTTGTTAGCCCAGCAGGGTTCTTCTAGTTCCCAGGCTGTGTTAACAAACCCTTTTCCCCAAGGGCAACAACTAGTTGTTGGCGTGAATCAAAGTACTGGGGCTTCCTCTGGGGGCACCCAGGAAGGGGAAATTCCGTCAAACATATTTATGATGAGTTCTCACGCGGATATCGCTATGAGATCCCATGATTATGGTGAAGAAGAGTCTTCGAAAGCTAAGGGTGCTCCCGATGCTACTGAGCCACTTCATATTACGAGGCCTACTATTGAGCCTATACCTCGGATGCCAAAAGCATCTACTAAGTGTACAAAGATTAATCCAAATGCTAGGGCTGCCCAGAACTACTCTATTGTGGAAGATCTGGCGCAGAGTCCTTGTGCCATGTCGACTCTTGAGGTGCTCCAGTCTTGTCCTTCTCAGCGCAACGCTTTTCTCACTGCCATTGGGGTTGTTGATCCAAGGAACACTCTTATGATTACTTTTGATATGTCTAATTTTAAAAAGAGACTCCCTCATCATATGTCTTTCCATATCAAATCGTTGTATTGAAAATGAAATATTTTTCGAACGGTCGTTGATGAAGGTGCTTCCACATGTGTGATGTCTCTCGCATGCTGGAAGGGAATTGGATCTCCCGCAGATGCTCCTTCTGCTACTCTTCTGACTGCGTTTGACGGTCATTCTCACAAACCGCATGGTATTTTCCCAGCTTTTCCCATCTGTGTTGGGGGAAAAACTGTAAATATAGAGGTTGAGATAGTTGATGCAAGCTTGGACTACAACCTTCTGTCGGGGAGAAACTGGATTTATGAGATGGATGCTATTGCATCCTCATTATTTCGAATTATTTGTTTCCCTCACGAAGGGAGGATTGTTACAGTGGACCAACTGGACTGTCCTCCTGTAGACCCGAATGCGTCTACTGACTCAACTATTCCAAAATTGGATAATACCAAGCCGCCTGTTGAGAATTTAGGGGTGGGAATGTATTCTTCTTTTATGGGTACTTTCGATATTCCTCCTCCTATGGTTCATATAAATGCAATTTCATCCTCCAACGCTCCTCTTCGAAGAGAGTTCTTCAGAACTCATTATTTTTTGGACCCTTGGACCTTACCTTCCCCTACCGCCACATTAGCGGAAGGTCAAGTGGGTGGAATGGCATTTCCGATGTCTGCAGCTGAGATTGCTTATCAGTCTATTGTTGACTCTGCAGAGTCCATTCCAGCTCCTCTTTCTCCGGATGAGTTGGATGGAGATGTGGCTCCGGCTTGGACGCTTAGTTCTTCTTCTGCCCAGGATTGCCTTGATACCACTCTTCCATCTGAAGAGGCCATCCTGGAAGCTATGACTGGTATAGATAGACCGTGGGATGATTTGCATCATCGGTCCTACTTTTTACCTGATTTGAGCGAAGTTGAAACAAGTTTTCCAAGTCCTCCGTTTCCTGGTCCTGTTCGCCCAGTCCTGAACCCTTTAGCACCAACACAGGTATATGCTGAAGGGAACATGGCTGTGATTTCTCCGACTATCCCGGTGAACATTTCCAGGGATCCCAATGTTATCGAGAATGTCTTCATCGGAGCTGAATGTTCCCCTGAAGAGATTCAAATTTACACCGATCTCTTTAAAGAGTATAGGGATGTATTCTCTTGGTCTTATGAGGAAATGCCTGGTATAGATCCATCTATTGTCCAGCATGAGATCGAGACTTACGAAAACGCTAAGCCGGTGAGGCAAAAACTTCGTCCGGTTAATCCTAGGAAGGCTGAAGCTATCAAAGATGAGGTGGAGAAGCTGCTGAAGGCTGGATTTATTTATCCTGTTCCTTTGACTGAATGGGTTTCAAATCCTGTTCCCGTGGATAAAAAGCAAGGAACAATTCAAGTTTTCATTGATTTCAGAGACCTTAATAAAGCATGTCCAAAAGATAATTACCCCACACCATTTATATATCAGATCATCGATGAGTGTGCCGGTAATGAGATTTTCTCCTTCATGGACGGTTTCTCCGGATATAATCAGATTACTATTCGTCCTGAAGATCAGCATAAGACTGCCTTTATTTGTCCCTGGGGTACTTTTGCTTACAAGAAGATGCCTTTTGGTCTTAAAAATGCTGGGGCTACGTTTCAGCGGGCCATGTCATATGCCTTCCACGACATCAAACATATTATTGAGGCGTATTTGGATGATTTAGCTGCTCATTCTCGAAAGATAATGGATCATCCTGCACACCTCTGTCGAATATTTGAACGATGTCATTTCTATAAGATTAGGTTGAATCCAAACAAGTGCTTTTTCGCGGTTACATCCGGTCGGTTATTGGGATTCATCGTGTCTAGGGAAGGGATTAGGGTAGATCCCTTCAAGGTTGAGGCAATACTTCGGTTGCCTCCCCCGTCCTCTATTCGTCAACTTCAAAGTCTACAAGGAAAGGCTAATTTTCTTTGGAGATTTATCGTAAACTATGTTGAAGTTACAAAGGGATTTATGAGATTGTTGAAGAAGGGAGTTCCATTTTTTTGGGATGACTTCGCTCAACGCTCATTCGATGCTTTGAAAAAAGAATTGACCTCTGCTCCTTTATTGAGTCCACCTGATTATAGCAGGGATTTCCTTTTGTATCTTGCAGCAGCAGAATCTACCATTGGTATGGTTCTGGTTCAGGAAGACGATGCTCTTGCAGAGCATGTTATATACTATCTTAGTCGAGGCTTGGTAGGACCTGAACTTCGGTATATTTTGATAGAAAAGTTAGCTTTAGCAGCTGTTCATGCTGTGCAGCGACTCCGACATTACATTCTTCTACGAAAAAATTATGTTTTGGCAGCAGCCAATCCATTTCAATTTGTCCTCAGTAGGCGAGTGATTGGGGGCAAATACAATAGATGGATTGTGATTTTGCAGGAATTTGTTCTTGAGTTTATGTTTGCCAAGTCCAAGAAATCATTGGTTTTCGCGGAATTGATCTTCGAGTTGCCTTGTGGGGATGAGATAGTCTATGATGAATCCTTCCCGGATGAACATTTGTTCCTTATCTCTCCACAGGATCCTTGGTATGGAGATATAATTGTGTATCTCCAGACTGCGAATTTCCCCTCTACTTTTTCGAAAGATGAGCGTCGTAAGTTGCGTCATTTGGCTAAGAATTACTTGATTATTGGTGATGCTTTATACCGTCGAGGGGTTGATTCAATCCTGAGACGTTTCTTAACTCTCGAAGAAGCTGAGGCTGTGCTGAATTATTGCCACAGTGGAACTTGTGGTGGTCATTTATCTGGGCTTGCTACAGCCCAAAAGATCTTGCGTGCTACGTACTTTTGGCCTTCGATTTTCAAAGATTGTATGGAGTCGGTCAAAAAGTGTCATCCATGTCAAGTTTATACTCGAAAAATGCGCGCTCATCCAGCTCCGCTTTTTCCAATCATTACTGTCGGTCCCTTTACAAAGTGGGGTATTGATTATACTACTTGTAACCCGCTTTCGGCTAAAGGTCACAAGTACATTATTGTAGCAGTAGACTACTTTACGAAGTGGGTCGAGGCTATGCCTACTTTTGGGAATGATGGTGAGACTGCAGCTCTTTTTCTTTTCAACCAAGTTATTGCTCGTTTTGGTATTCCTAGAGAGATTGTCATTGATCATGGCAGTCATTTTCAGAATAGCATGATGGCTGAGTTGGCTCTAAAATTAGGTTTCCAGCAGGAGCATTCATCTCTGTATTATCCTCAGGCCAATGGGCAAGTGGAAGCCGTGAATAAATCCTTGAAGAAAATTCTTCAAAGGACAATCAATAAAGCTCGATCCAACTGGCATATCATGCTATATCCTGCACTTTGGGCATACAGGACGTCAGTGAAAACTGCAACTAGCTTTACTCCGTTTCAGCTAGTTTACGGGTTGGAATCTGTATTTCCCATTGAATGTGAGATTCCTTCTCTTAAGTTAGTTGTTGAACTTCTTCCTAACACTTCTAGTCTTGAATAACGTCTCCTTCATCTGGAACATCTCGATGAGCAGCGTCAGGATGCCGCCACGATGAATGAAGCGCATAAAAATCGAGTTAAAGTTCAGTACGATAAGGCGGTCAAGCCTAGGGTTTTTTCGAAAGGTGACCTTGTTTTGGTCTATGCCCAAGAAAAATATGCCCTGGGGCAGGAAAGTTTAAGTCTATGTGGTATGGCCCCTTTATCGTTAAAAAAGTCCTTAAAAAAGGAGCATATACCTTGGTCGATTTTGAAGGGAATGAGTTGCCAGAGCCTAGAAATGGGCTTTATTTAAAAAAGTATTATGCCTAGGCTTCGGCCTGGCATTTTTCTTTTGTATATAGTAGTTTTGCTTTGTACATATCTAGTTTTTCGATCTTTGATGGGATGGTGATGTTTTTGATCTGCTTTGGCAGGTTGTGTCGGATGTCATGAGTCATTTTGGTTTCGCCGATGGTGCTAGTAGACACACCCGGAACTTGGCTTCCGCGGCTTGGGTGCTTCATCATCCATCCGGTCAGCTGTTAGTATCAAGAGGGGTTTGCATTGGTCCTGCTTCCAATAATATAGCAGAATACACTGCAGTTATTTATCTACTCTCGGACGCAATATCTTTGGGTGTTGATTCGTTGGTAGTTTTCTTGGACTCTCAGCTGGTGGTGTCGCAGTTGAACAATACTTATCGGGTTCGAGATCCATTTTTACTCCGGTTGTTCTTGAGGGTACGTTTGTTATAAAGATCATTTCAATTTTTAACTTTCATTCATATTCCTCGAGCTGACAATTGGATGGCAGACTCATTAGCTAATCAAGAAATTGATTGGCATATTAATCATTCCATACAATAAAATTTAATCATAAAAAACATCATACATTTTCATACATTTGTTACACCACATCAAATAGTCGTTGTATATATATCATCAGAATGTTCAAAAAACTATAAAAAATTTGGATTCATAAGTCATACAAAAAATTGGGCTTATGCCTGATCATGTTCAGTCTCAAAAAATATACAGTCATTTGGTATGTCATATCTATCTACTCCTGAGGTCCCTGCCCAGAATTTGTGTTCTTATAGAACACGATCGCGGTGGCAACTCAGCGGAATAACCGTACCCAGTCACGGGGTACTCCTACCACCCGTCTCTGGATGGCTTTAGGTAGATCTTCCACTGCAACCATAGGTACTTGGCGGGTTAACCCCTCCAAGTTCCTCTGTACAGCCTGGAGGGTCCTGTCTGGATCTACTGTATCCGCCTCGCCTCTATGATGCTTATGTCGTGGGTAAGCCTCAGTTCGAAGTGGTCCAATATCTGTGTCATGATCATTATAAAATTGTGAGTCATTTTGAATCCAATCAAAAACATGTTTGTTTTCCATTTTTTCACATATATTGAAAGAATCCAAAAAATTTATATAAGTCAAAAATTGCAAACTTACCGACTGTGCCCCATGTCACACCTGGTGGAAGGACAAGGTCTGGATCGCCACGAAAATCCATCTCGGCATAAGCATAGTCTTCCACAACGATGATTTTTTCTCCCCACCATTGGAAGAACTCATCATCCCAAGTGGTTCGGGGAACTTCACTTCCCCCCAATCTCTTCATCAAGTCAGCCCAACGGGAAATTCTTGGGTCTCTCGGGCTGCTGATAGAAGAGATCACTTTGGGTCTCAGCCCAGGAATCTTCTCGAAGAAGAATGTCATCAAGATTGTACCATATCCAAAATGTTTTGTCTTTACTTTTCGGATAGAAGTCAATTGTTGCTTCATGTTCACCAATAGAGCTGTGCACCAATCATATAAATGAGTTAAGAATTCCACTGCTATACTCATTTGAGTCCTGGATGCCTGGTGTAGGGAAGAAGATCCCGCTACCCTTCCAATGGTAAAAAGGAGGATTTTCATGTGCAAGTCTCTTAAATCTTTGATTGTAATTTGAGTTCCAACTTTCTTGGAACCCTCTACGCAGTAGACGTGGACGTAATCTTCCACGGTTAGCCCTCCCAAAGGCTTACCGTGCAAGTCTAATGGCTCCCCCCTCCGGGAGAGTCCAGTAATAAAATAGATATCTTCCACTTCGATGCGTATGGGCATTTGATCTATTATGAAGCAGTCTTCTTCCGGTTCCCAATAGTTCACAAGCATTTCGAGCAATCGGACATTGCTCTTCATATTTGGCATTTTGAAAAACTTGAGTAATCCACAATTTCGGAGAATATTTAGTGATACTTGGTCCTGCATGACTTCATTATCGATGGCACTATGTTCACGCTCTCTCCAAGATATAGTCATCCTGTAAAAATTCAATAGTTTTTTCAATAGATACACGTTTTTTCATTTTGGGTTGCGCATACGCGACTTTCTTTGTGCACAGTCACGTATATACGCGACTTGGTCATTATAAACCCGTGTATGCGCAAACCCGTGATTTTAAACAAGTGATTATATGGTGAAAATTCCTAATTTTTAACTTATAAATGGACAAAATGAATAACAAGGATGAATTAAGAGCTTACCTGACAAATTCAGTGAAGTTTGACGGTCGGTTGCTCTTGTTCTGATGAAAGAGGCTTTTTCTCCAGAGCACTTTTTCCCAAATCAGCAATGTAAAAATGAACCAAATATGAGGTAACTTGTGTATTTATGCCCAAAATTGAAAATTTTTAGCAAAAATTTGTTATGCTTATTTTTTCAATCTATCTTAAGCTGCATAACCCGGATGCTTGGAAGTGCCCAGATTGGTATATTTTCAGGTACATTTTGACGAATTTGAGATTTTTCCCGGTTTTTGATCCATGACTGCTGACCAGTCATGGCAGGTATATGATATTCACTGGCATATAGGTTAGGGAATCCACTTTCCGTTGCATTTTGCATACTAGCCTTCATTCTGATCACTTGCCATAGGGTCTATCCCATCAGGTCATGACTATTACACCCATTTCACTCGCCGATTATTTCATCATGACTTGGTGGTAGAGCCTTCCTTTACATGGGCTTCCTAGTTAGTTCCTCGCTATCACTTGTTGCCCATGCTGCGTTTTATGTAGGCTCGGGAGTCCTCTTTAGTCCCGCCATGACTTATGTGTTGAAGCTTCATTCTTCTTCTTCCTCACTATCTTTTTTTTGGCTATTACCCTAGAGGCTCCCTGGTGTTGTTGAGTTGTATTACTGCATTGCATATTGGCTAATTTTTTATCCTGGCCTTTAGCCGGCTTCATTTGGACTCAATGTTTAAGCCAACTATTGACCTTGACTATCTGTACAAGTTAACCATTGCATGCACTTAGCTATCGCGACTTGAAACCCTTTTTACCCATGGATGGAACATTCCTCTGAGTATCGCTTACCAGTTTCCACCACCTTGCATTGAGCATAGGATCGTTCCAATCCCAGGAACTAGTGCATCTATTTCTTGATACTCGTTCTATCCATTATACCATAGCATTCTTTTATTCTTTTTCAGGCTTATTATATGAAAAAGACAAAAAAAAATCAAATATAACAAAAAGAGCGGGAACGGGATGTATCTTCGTTATTTTGATGGCAGTACAGAGTCAGTTTGTCGCCCTTGAACAAAGCACATATACTTATATATATTTCCTTCATTTGGGATGGTTTTTAGTTTTGACCTAGGTTCAGCCTTTACCTTGTTTCACTTGTCAGTTCTCCCCCGGTTGGTTATCTCTTCCAATCATATGGAGAGTTTGTTTTGCCTCTTGCAAGACAGACTTATACAGTGTCACTTTTTACTGCCATGGTCATCACAGAGTCGTGCTTTTGTTCAAGGGAAGTCTAGCCTGAGTCGGCCATTCTGCGGTGTCTCTTGACTCATTATTCAGTCGGCCTTCCCGGTCTTGTCAGGATCATGTTCTATCACATCAGATGTTTTGATCTTCTGCTCGTGCTGGTTTGAGAAGGTCTCCATTGACTTCTTGCCGGCGGGTTTGTCTCTTATCGACTACGACACATTGCTCTGAGAGCAAACCTAGAGCCGCACCTTGGGCCTATTTCCATCATTGATGGGTGACCTCGTGCTCAGCATTTGATCATCATCATGGGTCTTTGACTGAGTGGTTTCCCCTGTGTTCGACGTCAGCACACATTATCACACTTGGGATTCGTGCAGTACCTTGATTTCCATTTGACCTTATTGGTGGATTTCTCGCCTCTGTGTCAGCTTTCATTATTGGTTGGTTCAGAGGGTTTCTTCCATGCGCTAGCTTCATCTTGTGCATGTCAGAAACGTACTTCAGTTTTGGTTCCATCACTCTACTTCGTCCGATTCCTTCCAAATATTGGCCTGCGGGTTACACTCGCGCTGGACTGATGTGGGATGCCTTAATGCCTTCCTTCCAGCAGATATTTTCCCATCGACTCCGACTCATTGCTCTGGGAATAAGGTCTAGAGTCTTTTTGTCAGTACCTTAGGGTTTGCAGTCATCAGTGGAAGACTCTTCGCTATCGACAGTGGGGACTCATCATTGCCTCCTGATTGGTAGATTCTTCCAAGTGTTCGACTTCAACTCATTCATTCGCACTTGTTAGATTGTACTGGGGCACCTTGACACTCATTTTCATTATTGGTGGGTTGTCTCGCGTTGGTTAACAGTATACATTATTGACCGGTAATCCAACGATTTCTCACATGGTCGACTTCAGCTCATTTATTCCCATTGTGTAGAATTGTGCCATAGTGATCGGTGAAGACCTCGGGTTGCATCAACATTTCTCGGTTCACTTTTGACAGTCCATTCAGTTTCTGCCAGTGATGTCATTCACCCTTATATGTTGCAGTGTCAGTACAACATCATCCTATATGTTGGCTCCCGAGTTGCGTGATTGTACCGTTTATTCCACCTCTTATGATTTGGTACTTGGAGATTCAATTACTTATATGATCAGACATCCAGTTTCAGCATCATTGATCAGCTTTCTATATGTGATACTTAGACATTGATTATGACTTGTACTTCCGGGCCATGCTCAGATGATTCATTGTGTACTTTCAGTTCAGCTATACTTGTATACATTTTGGATCTATTCTGTACTTTCGATATGATGTATTTTTGACTGAGCATGGGTATGCCCGCCTCAGCATGAGTTGACTCTCTGTTTTCTTTCATTGGTTTTTGGCAGGCTAAAATCTAGTGAAGTCCTCTCTTGTCCTTGCGAAGTTATTTCTATGTGCATAATACATTTCGGCCATCATGTACCCCTTCTGACCTCATATATTAGGGGGCATCTGTTATAGCATCATTTTTCACCCTTATGTGATTCATGATTGTTTTTATGGCTTTGGGCACCCATTCCTACAGACTTGAACAAAATTCACTAAAAAACAGTGTTAAAATTCCCATACGTGGTTATGCCCAGACTTTTCCGCGTGTATACGCGAGTCCATATGTACTTTTCCGCGTATGCCATTAAAATCATTAAAAAATATATAAAAAATCCCTATTTTCGGGCTGGGTTGATGGTTACTCCAGTAGTTCAACCACCCCAGCACGTGGCCAACTGTTTCCAACTGATTGAAACTACTTTGAGGGAGTATAAAAGCCCCTCATGTGCATGGCCTAAGGGAGAGAGAAATTTATAAACATTATACTCTGTTGGAATCCCAATTCAAGTCTGATTTCCCGTGCCTCCTGCACTTTCCCAGATTTTTACAGGAAACCCTTGTTTCCTGGAGATGTTCATCAGTTCATATGCCATCTCGAGTGCACAAGTCTTGAAAGTATCTTAGCGATGCAAGGGAGGGATGGATCTGGACAACGGCCTGTTTGAATATCATGGAAGGATTCAGGTGATCTCTCCACTTTTTATTTCTGTACATGTTGTTTGTAATGAAGAAGAACCATCTTGTTCCTGAAATAGCGTGTTAACATCTACCTGTATATGTGAAAAGATTATTATTTAAGCATTTACTATTGTTTACATGATGTTTCACATTTAGGGTAAATATATGTTGTACAACTAGATTTTCGTGCACGTTTCTTCTTGGTTTTTAGGTTAAGGAGGAAGAAGGGTTGTTGGGGGTTTGGACCCCGTGGGATATACATCAAACGTAGGATTACGGGTGAGTTCTACTATCGAGTTATCTAGTTTTTAGCATACAAGTGTGGGTGTGTGAGTCCTTCTTGAATAGCATGCCCTGATCTGTGGAGGTTTTGACCCAAAAAACCTCTAGGGTGTTTTTCCCTGAAACAGAACTGGCGACTCAAAATGAAAAAACATAATCTTGTTTTGTTTCTTTCTCTGTGTCAGTTGCCTTTGGGGCATATCCATATTCCATAGCAGCCCACACTTCTATGCCTAGAGACATTATGTATGTCCTCATTCTGATTTTCCAGAAAGCATAATTTGCACCAATGAAAAAAGGGGCTTTATTGGTTGAACATCATTCTTTACTAGCCATCCTGAGAACCTAGGATCTCCTTTCAGTTGTTAGACTTGTACAAAGGAACCGGCTCTAAGACCAATTGTTGAATCTTTAATTAAACTGAGAGGGGGGGGGGGGTCAATCAGTTTAATACATACATAATCATTTTAAAATTTTCACCAAACTTATTTACAGCTTAATATGTGAACAATATTAAAATGTTGCAGCCAATATTAAATTAGTGTGACACCATACTTATGTTGAGAGTAGCAAACAATTAAGCAGATTGAAAGAATCACATCAACACATAAGAAACACACATAGAGACAGCAGATGTAAGTGGAAATCCATAAAGGGAGAAAACCACATCTTATTACTGTTGTGATGCAAAGGCAAGCTCCAACTCCCTCTCACCACTATTTTTCTTCAGGCACCAACCTACAGGAGGCTCCAACCTCAGTCAGCTACAACTGACAGCTATCAAGCTGCAACTTGATAGGGAAGCTCCAACTTCCTCAATTTATCAAACTGAATGTTTGCTGATTTACCTCAAATATCAGCTCTATTCTGTAGCTTCTCTTTCTGCTCTTCTTTTCTTAATTTTCTTTGCCTTACACTTCTATACTTTGCCTTCTCTATATTCACTCTCTTTAACCTCATTTTGCATATCTAGATGATATTATTTATAAGAATTTTCTTGTGACTGTTAGCATTCCTCAAATAATTTGGAATGGACAGTCATACCTCTTCACTTTTTGCCTTTTCATTTCTTTTACTCACTCATTCAGAAAATATAACAACATGCAATATTAAAGTGGGAGCTTTGTTTTCCTCCAGAGACTTTCCAATGCATCACAAACAATATAAACCAATTGAAATATTACATTTAATTACAATGAGAGCTCCAGCTCACTCATACAGCCTTTTGGATCGCTGCGCATTTGTCTTTTCTTTGACTGTGCTTTATCTCTTTTCAGCTCTGTTTGCTTTTCTGTCCTCTGCTGTGGTGTAACTGCTGCCTTTTAAATCTAGGCATATTCCAACGCCTTTCATACAATAAGTGTCTTGTTGATGTGGAAGTTCCGCAAGCGGAACATACATACATCGCAATTTTTTTATATAAAGAATCGCCCTCCACCTTGAGCCAAGGCCCGTGGGTCCACAGACCACGTGGCATATTTTAATACCATTGCAACAATCATTTTATATTTCTGACAGCTCTTATATATATATATATATATATATATATATATATATATATATATATATAACCCAAATTTCATTACACTGACTGCCTTTTAATATGTCTTTAAATCAATTCTCGGCATATATAATAAAACCTGTTTAAAACATATAAAAACTCCTTTTGGGCCCACTTGCCACGCTTCCCGATGCAATATATTGCTCCTCCGATTGCGATTTATTGCTCCTGATCCGATTGCGATTGATCACTGTTCACTGCATTTTGCCGATGCGATTAGGCCGGAATTCAAACTTATAAAAACATAACTTATAGACCCATCGAGTCCGGGCTTTCAATCGCAATCGCAAGTTTTGGTTGGATGTTCCGATAGGCCCATACTGCGATGTTCCGATGCGATTAGGCCGGAATTCAAATATATATCATCCATCGTTTATACACCCATCGGGTCCGGGCTTCATCGCAATCGCAATTTTGTGTTTACATTCTCCGCTGCCTTTATAATCTCCGATGCGATTGGATGAGGGTCCCACCATATAGTACTTTGGTTCTTTGAATCTCGCGCTATATATGTAAATACGCTGCATATATATATATATATATATATATATATATGCTTTTCCGCTTGGGGTTAAGCGATTCCCGGAATAATTTATATGTATTATATGTAACGCCCATCGGGTAATGATTCTCGGAATTATATACATATATCCTCCAGCTGAGGTAGGAGTTAGAATATATATATATATATATATATATATATATATATATATATATATATATATATATATATATATATATATATATATATATATATATATATATATATATATATATATATATATATATATATATCTATCTATATAACGCCCGGCTGCGTAAATCTCGGAATTAAGGTACATATATATATCCGCCGGCTTGGGTGATTCTCAGAATTTTATATATATCCTCCAAATCTTAGGACTAAGGTTATAATCCTTCGCATTTTATATTAAATCCAATGCTCTCTTTAAAACATATAACCGTATAATAAATCTATTGGCTCTGGACCCCACCTGTAATGAATCTGCACCGTCGATCGTTGTCGATATGATCCGGGCTCTTTTATTAAACTTCGGGCAAGTCCAGTGTGTGATCACCGTTCGATGGGCCCTTCCCAAATCAACGACTCATCACAATATCGCTCGGCGTCTTGGTACGAACTATAACGTGTGATGGCGCACTTTAGACGGTGGTTTTCCTATTTCGCTCGGGGACACGCGTCAAGCTTTCTATGGAATCGCTCACAACTCCTCTAATACCGCTTGCCGACGATAGGTGGTGCAATGAAATCCACTGTTCAGCTCTAAACCACCGTTACTGTTCCTTTGGTCACGGTTCCCTACTCCAGGTTCCATCCTCGCCATGTTCCGCGCTTTTGTGTGTTCCGCTCCTTTATAAGTGGCCCTTGTTCCCTGACATTTCAACATGGTCCTACCATATGTATAACACACAGCTCCATTACTCTGTGCTTCCAAGGTTCTGTTCATCAACGCCCTATTCCGTTGCGCTCAGGTTCCTCCTCCTTTCACTTGTGGTTCCGATTATTCTCCACTAGGATGCATGCACATATTCACACAAACTAATTCAAGAAGAGCAGATATACATTCGCACATAAATTAAATCCATATATATTCCATACACAATGTATGCAAATCAATGGCTCTACCTCTGATTGTGATAGCGGTTCTGCCTCTGCTGTGATAACGGTTCTGCCTCTATATGCGCTGCTCGATCTCTGCCTTCACTGTACATATTATCTGCTGATGTTGTTTGCCTGTCTCTGTATCTACTGCCTTCTTTGTCTGTCTCTATCTTTGCTGCCTTCATTGCCATCAATGAAAATATTTCCAACATTTCTAGTTCACAACATAGAGTTTTAAAATCAGTCTGTGTTTCAAAGTTAAAAAAAATTGAATATATTGGTAGCTGAGAATTGAATTCATGTACTAATTTGAACGTACATTCGGGAGAAATTTTGGAAATGTGTAGGGTTAAAATAATGTTTTCTTTGAGGTTTTATGGGTCATGTTGACATAATTTTTTTGTGAACGTTTTGCTCAATTGTGATGTAAGCTTTGATGATTTTTTATTAAATATCCTCTCAAATTCTTCTCCTGATTCAGAATCCTCTGACATGCAGCTAACTAGGTAATGCTTCATTCATTTTTAAAATAAAAGATGAAATTTAATAAATAGTCTGTCTCTACCGTGAAGGTTGTTATTTTGGTAATGTGACTTCTTGAACTTTTAATGAAGTACATTACAATGCTAAAGAATTTTTGAATCAAGTGAATTCAATTCTATTGATCTTGCTGGGGCATTTTATGGGCACCAAACAAAGTCAACAGAATTTATTGTATGTAGTTCATCAAAACCAAGTGGATTGAATCAGAGGTTCATGTTGTTAGTTTTGATTTTATTTTTTCATCGTGTGAGAATCTTAGATGTATTTAGTGTTTATCCTATGAGCATCTTAGATGTATCTAGTGTTAAATAAATTGTTCAAATTATTAGCATCTTAGATGTATCTAGTGTTAAATAAATTGTTCAAATTATCAAGAAATTAGTCATGGTGATAATAATAATTTCAAAACCAAAATGCATGAGAATATGAATTTCAAAACCAAAATTCTTGATGGTTTTTGTAACTTTGTTGATTTTTTTTGCAAATTTTAACAAATAAAGTTGATGGTTTTGTGAAACTTTTACGTATACTTGATCAGTGAATTTTCTATTAAAAGAAAAAATCAAATTCCAGCCTTGAGTGTGAGTCAAGACATCTTTTGTCTACTTAATTTCTAAAAATTTAATGGAACTTGAGGTCAGAACAGTAATGGAGGTTGTAGGCATTTAAAATATTATGCAGGGTAAAAGTGAATATTAAAATTCATATGAAGAACAGTTTAAAAATATAACCGTCATTAAAAAATTCCATAATGGGTAGGGTCACCCATAAAATTTAACCCTTGATCAACTGTCATTATAGGGATCACACTTGAGTTGGGGACACTAGTGTCTCTTGCCATGGTTGATAAGGTCATCATAACTATTCATGAGGAATTATCATGTTTGGTACTTATTTCACGTGAAACCCTAGTGCAGTTATCATGGTTCAACAGAAAACAAAATTTCCTTTTTCATTGTAGGAAGCTGTTGTTTTTTTGGTTTGGTGTGTGAATGAGAGTGATGGTGGTTCCAACTCCACGAAGAGGTAGAAGTATTAGCAACCCTCCAATGGAAGAATTAGGCTCCCACCACCCAATTCAAAGCAGGCTTCTTTTAAATATTCATCTCTCAGATGCCATAGATAGATGGTTGAATCTATTAGAAGGATATTTCTTGGTTCATGACTTTTCTGATTGGGAGAATATTATTTTTGCACTCCTCAAAGCTACCCCCCATGTCAAGGATTGGTGAGGAACCTACTGTGAGAAAAGGGACAAGGGGGAACCATCTCTTTTCTCGGTCGTACCCACTTGGAATTCTTTCCGAGATGCCATCACGGAACAATATTATCCCGTTGGGAGCTATGAGGACAATTGCATATAATGGACTACAATGCGGCAACAAACGGATCAAGATGTGCATGAGCTGACGAATCTATTCCATACCCTGTGCACAAATATTGGTATCAAATATTCAGAGAAAAATTTGGTGTTGAAGTACTGTAGTTGTCTGCATAGATACATTCAGGAGGAAATAGAGTTCTTTGACATCTCCTCGCTTGGTACGACATACCAGTATGATGCCAAGATCGAGTATAAATTCAAACAGAAGAAGCTATACTTTGGATCTGCGAATCTAAAGCAAGGGAAAGGTGCCCCCAAACCATAGAACAAAGGATAGAGGCAAGGCATGGCAGCCCAAGGCAACCTGCCAAAGCCGCAAGAAAATAATAATACTGCGAAGCCGAAGGAGGATAAGGGAAAGTGGTGTGAGTTCCATAAGAGCTCCACTCACAACAAAAGTGAGTGTCGGGCCAAGAATTCACTGGTGGCTGAGATGAGAGCTTCTGAATCAGATGCATGCTCCGAATCTAAATCATAACCTAACAAGGGGAATGAAAAAGGGAAGCAGATTATTAATGCAGAGCCAATGCCACTATTTCCACCGAAGGAGGAACCGAAAGATACAGAGGAGGAGGAGAGTCTCTTCCACTCCCATACGTGGGTAAAGGGTTCCCCGCTACAGTTCATTGTCAACAATGGGAGCCAAAAGAATCTAATTTCAGCAGAGGTCATGAAGCGGCTGGGCTTGATGACCATAACAAACCCACAACCATACAAAATCAGGTGGCTTCAGCAAGGACGCGATCTTTGCGTTTTCCAGTAGTGTCTCTTTCCCTACAACATCAAGCCCTTCACATATGAGGTATTATGTGACATTGCTCCTCTTGATGTTTGTGATGTATTATTAGGCCAACCATACTTTTGGAAGTGACATGTTGTGTATGAGTCTCGACCTTGCGGTATTATTGTTACTTTGGGTAATAAATTGTACAGGATACTGGAGGTACCACCACCTGCCGCTATCTCTTTGGTTACTGCAAAAAGGTGTAGTAATCTCATCTCCAAAACTGGGAAATTTATTTTCTTGATGATCTGCCCTCAGGGCAAGAAGAAGATAGTGGCCATGACCTCCACATAGGGCTCCTCTGCACGACAACAACAAATGGACAAGGTCGTGGAGGAGTACGGGGACATCTTCGCCTCACCTGCAAGGGTACCTCTCCACTGTCACGTCAAACACCCCATCGATCTGAACCCAGGTGCGTCACTTCCCAATGGAATGATCTAGCCACACTCTGCTATGGAGAACGATGAAATCATGAGGCAAATTCAGGAGCTCTTGTAGAAAGGTCACATCCGACCGAGTTCATTGCCCTGTGGGAGCCAGATCGTGTTGGTGAAGAAGAAGGATGGGACTTGGAGACTCTATATTGCCTATCGGGCACTGAATAAGATCACTATCTAGAATAGGTACCTGATCCCATGGATTGCTGACCTTCTGGACCAACTCAAAGGTGCAAAATATTTCAGCAAGATGGATTGAAGTCTGGGTATCACCAGGTACCAATTGAACCCTCCAATGTGTGGAAGACTGCCTTAAGGTCCAAGTAGGGCCTTTTTGAATGGTTGGTCATGCCTTTTGGGTTGATTAATGCTCGCGCAACATTCATGAGGCTAATGGATGATATCTTGTGGCCATTCACCAACTTATTTGTAGTAGTGTACTTGGATGACATCCTCATCTTCAGTTAGACTTGAGAAGAGCACCTCCACCACATCCCATGGGTCCTTCAAACACTGCGGCAACACAAGTTATGTGCCAATTTGGAGAAATGAAATTTTGTCATGACCGAGGTTCAGTATCTGGGATACATTATTGATGAACGGGGGGTGCATGTGGATCTAACCAAGATCCAAGTCATTCGGGATTGGCCAGCCCCAACCACTCTAACAAAGCTCTGCAGATTTCTAGGTCTTGCTAATTTCTACTATAGGTACATGCCAGGATTCTCTCATATCACTTTCCCTTTAGTCAAGTCGCCAAGGGAGGAGTGAAACAAAATTTATTTTGGTCAAAATCTCAACAAAAGGCGTTCGTAGAGTTCAAACATTGCCTTTGCTCTGCCCCATTGCTCACATTACCAGACTTGAAACAACCATTTGAGATTGAGAAAAATGACTCTAACTATGCTATTGGGGCAGTTCTTACTCAACAGTGGCATCCAGTGGCATATCATAGTGAGATATTGTCTGATACAGTCGAAAACTATCCCACATATGACAAAGAAATGTATTCCATTGTCCAGGATTTTCGAAAATGGAAGCATTAAATTTTGGGGAAGGAAACGATCATCCACACAGACCACTAACCCTTGAAGTTCATATAGACACAAAGGAAGTTGCAAAATGATCGCCATAATAAGTGGTCCACATATCTACAACAATTTCATTTGAACATCAAGTACAAGAAGGGCAGCACCAATAATGTTGCAGACTGCCTCAGCTGATTGCCGATCGTAGTGCTAACCACCGTTCTCAAATCTTGTGGGCACGAGACTTCTGATTGGCCGCTTCTCTACTAGGGCGATCCAGAATTCGGCCACACATAGAGGATGCTCTTAGAGTGTACGCAAGTTCTAAATTTTCACCTCTAAGATGCATTTCTATGTCACCTGGGACACCTTTGTGTTCCTTCAAGCGAGCGAGCGAGGATGCTTTGGGAAGCACACTACAGTCATGTCGCTGGGCATTTCAGGGCCGAGAAAATAGTGGTAGTACTACATAAGAATTTCTATTGGCCAAACCTTCAAGAAGATGTCGGGAAGTACATCAGATCATGCACTGCTTGCGCCATTTCCAAATCAACCATCGAGAGGCAAGGCCTCTATTCTCCGCTACCTTCCCCTAGTCGACCTTGGGAATAAATCTCCATGGATTACATGTCGGGCCTTCCTTATACTAAGCATGGAAACAATTGTGTTCTTATGGTCGTCGACAGATTCTCAAAGATGGCCATTATGGTGGCCCTCAAGAAGAATATCACAAAAGAAGCCACTGCTAAACTCTTCTTTGAATGAGTCTGGGTGCACTTTGGGATCCCACAGCCTATCATCTCAGATCAAGACAATAGGTTCCTCAACACATTTCAGTCCAGCCTCTCGTCAATGCTGAACACCAAGCTCCCCAAGTACACAACTTTCCATCCCCAAACTGATGGCCAGACATAAGTCATCAACAAGATTATGGTACACATTCTATTCATGTACAGTTCAAAGAATCCATGCACATGGGATGAGAGCCTTCCATATGTACAACACAGTTATAACCAGGCTCTCCACAACTCAACCGGCCACATCCCCTTTTAGGTGGGCTTGGGATTCCAACCACTATGTCCCATTGATGTAGCCATGCCATTTGCGGCTATTCAGGCTGATTCAGCTCATGTCCAGTTTGAATCTGATAAAGAAAAAAAATTCATTGAGCTCATTCAAAAAATTCACCAACAGGTTCATGACATATTGGAAAAATCCAATGTTAAGTAGAAGCAATGACATGATGAACATTGGGTGCCACACAAATTCCAGGTGGGCGATAAAATGTGGCTAAATTTTCTGAAGAAGCACCTCACTGGATCCCACCACAAGATTCATCTGCTCCGATATGGGTCGTACACCATCACCAAGGCTATAGGGGCCAATGGCTTTGAGCTCAGTATTCCACCATTCCTTGGTCTGCACCCAATATTCAATGTGGACCACCTTCGACCTGACTTCCCACCTCTACTGGACACCTCCGACATTGTAGAATAACTCACACAAACATAGTTAAACCTATAATGCATGGAATAGGTGACCATATATTGTATCATGGACATGAAAATCAAGAACAATCGCCATCAAAATATCCAATTGTATCGAGTTCTCAAAGCTGATAAAATCTTGCACCAAGGCAAGTGGTTCACTAGGGACCAAGTTCAAAAAAAATTTCCTCATCTCATGGAGGAACTCAACGCAATTGGGACCATTGCTTCCTAAGGGGGGAGGAATGGTCTAGGTGGACATTGGTGGCCACTCGCCTATTCCACTTGGGGCCTGAACTTCCGAAGTCGTTTTGAGGCGCTAAACAACGTTTTATGGGAAAATTGGGAGGAACATGGAAGTTCCTTCGATGTTTCTCACATAAAAAGTTGTATTCCTCAAATAGATATTTATAACGAGGTATTGTGTGCATCAAACGAAGATCATATGCCAAAGTTACATCCTCGGGAAGTTGATGTACCAATTTACCCAAATGAGGCCCATAGTTTCGGCGCTTCATCTCCTAGTGTTAGGTTTTTGGATGTTTAGGGTTTTCCATTGTTTCTCAATAATAAATAGGCCCTCAAGCCTCATTATAACATAGTTGAGAGGCATGTGTATACCACATCTCTTCTTAGAGATAAGATACCAGTGCCCTAGCTATTTTATTTCCTTTCTTTTTGTAAGCAAATTTCAACTCTTTGATATTAATGAAATGAAGTGTTATTTCCATTGCATATTTTTATTTATGGTTATATGTGTATTATGTTGTGTTCCTGCATAAATCCAGATCAAAAGGATTTTTATTTCTTAGCTGGCCATTTTTTATGATTGTTATGGCAAATGTTTGACTATTATCTAATGTTTTCCTCAACTCATTCTTCTAGAGATTGTCAAATTAAGCTTGTTTTCCTCAAATTTTCACCCTTAGATATATTGTGAAATTACGCTTATCATCCTCAGAGAGATTGTAAAATTAAGCTTATCAATGTGGCCCTCAGAGAGATTTCGAAATTAAGCTTATCAACAAGGCATGCTTATACATGTTCTTTTCATTTGTTAACAACTTAACCAATCTGTTACAATAGAGCTTGAAATGACTCAATAGGCCAATCACCTTTTGATGTTCTTTATGTGTTTCAACAACATGTGCCTACTAATAACTTCTTGTATAATTCATTTCCAACCAAATATCGTGAGCATGAGGAAGAAGTAAAAGATACCACTTTCTAACACATACATGGAAAAACCAGGAGATCAAGATAAAGAAATGGGGAAAATATCAATTATGGAAATCTTTTCATAATAAAGACAAATGTAGTGGCCAACATCAGCAAAAGGAACAAAAAAAAAACCACTTTTAAGCAGATACATGGAAAATCCAGGACACCACTATCAAGAATTGGAAAAATAAGAATTTTGAAAAGCTCTACACAATAGGCACAAATGTAGAACCCAATATCATGAAAAGGAACAATAAAAACATCCTACTTTCAAGGTAGATACTTGGAAAAACTATCAAAACACTATCAAGAATTGGGAAAAAGATGAATTATATAAAAAAACTCTCCACAATAAAGACTTGGGTATATATATAAACAAGGAAGATATTGGTGGAATTAAGTATTTCTATAGTCATGAATGAGAATTCTGAGTAAGGAGTACAAGCAAAAAAATGTTGAAGTAAAAATGAGTTGCTATCAAACACCCTCATCACCAAACAATGATGGAGTTATCAAAAGTAGCATGTTCAAAAAACTTGGGTATTTAAAATCAATATTTATCTTTTCCCATCAAAATTAGGCTTGGATCACAATATAAAGAGCTAATAATGTCCCATAAGGATTGCATAATGACAAAATGGACAATAAGACTTTAAGTACAATTACCATCTACTCATGTAATGTAGACAATGTCAAATAATTTAATGGTACATTTACAGTTTAGCCAATGCAGAGAATCAGAATATCCAATTATGCTGAGTGATGCATGTGTATAGATGAACAAAGAAAGGCATAACGTAAAACAAAAGATACAATTTGAAGAATTTGATATGTGAAAAATATCCCAGCTAAGACATCCATGAGAGTTATCTTCGTGGCACCACTAACACCCATAATGATGTAAGAACACCAGGTTTGAATTCCCTAGTAGCATCTCAGAGAAATTGAAGTATGTTCTCAGTCACTCCTTGATCATTCATTTCCTGCAGAAAAAAATGAAACTTTTCAACCAAAATTTTCAAGTAAAAGAAGCCACAAAAATCGGGAGTAGTTGAATTTCATAATAGAGTAGTCTTAGGGCTCAAATTCATATGTGGGACATTCCAACAAAGTAATTGACATATTTAGAAGACATGGGTAGTGATTTTAATGGAAGAAGCATTCCTCGCTTTGGATGAACTCCTGTTGTGGTCTCCAAACCCAGTTAATTATTTCCTTCTAGGTTAGTTGATTGGTTTCTCATTCCTTTTATCTACATATGCAATGAAGAATTTATTATAGAACTCAAAATCATGGATTACACGCTCCATCTATTCCCCTTAATCTATTCACAAAAATCCGAAGAAGGCTAGGATAATAGTTGTATTACAGAAATTGTTGTCATCTACAAAATACCCTCTCTTTGATCTCGATGACTTTCTATTATGTCCTTGCTTGGTACCCTTCTCTTGGAATTTGTATTTTTTCAATTTCTTCCTTAGAAATGGAAAATCTAGGTTTCCCAAGAGCTATGCACAAACAAATCTCACATTATTTCTTATATGAAAGAGTTTGGTTAAAAAAAATATTAACAAAAAGAGAATGGCATATATTTTTCTGGAGAAGCAACTCACACTTTAGGTATGCAAGAGCCAAGTAAAGATCACGTTGAAAGAGACTAACACATTGTACCCAAATATTTCTCTTGAATTGGAAATTCCAGAGGTTTATATTGTGCTTTATGGGAAATATTTAGAACATGGAGATTCTGGATGTGGAAAATAATGATAGAAAATAAAATGTAACATTGAAATATGACTAACTTTATCTAAAGCATAAGGCAAGGTAGAGTACATTTGTGCAACCTTTTATGTAGAACACAGTTCTCTCTACTGTAATGACAGGTTGCATAGCTGATATAAATATCATTGGTGTTGTCCTTGATATGCAGTCAAAGATATTTCTTACTATCAAAGAAGAGAAAGAGCCTATAACATACAAAATAAGAGAAACAAACAGTGTTGTGCTTTTTCAATCCAAACAACTTAATTCTTTGGCTAGTAATCTATCTCACAAAGTTAAATATCAGGTACATATTATTTTTTGTCGTCCTTCCAGAATATTGTTCCAAGAAGAATATCACACACAAGTGTAGATGAGTATATGATGGTGTTATAGTCGATACTTCACCAATGAGTACAACATTGCTTCCACAAACTGTTGTCGAATTGTCCAAAGAATTCTTGTGAGTATTGGGCTGCAAAGTAAATATTTCTTGATTTTTTGCCATGGATACACTTCTTATAGATGAAGAGTTGGTGAAGAGTGGGACTTGATGAGCTGTGGATTGAGAATTTAAGCATAATTATAGAAAATTTATGTGATAGGGTGCATATCAACATTTCCATATATGTCTTCTTCCACTTTAGTTTCACGATTTCAACAAATTTAATTTCTAAATATTTACTCTCTTGACTCATTGTCTTCCCTATTAGTTTGTGGCTATCTCTATCTCCTTAGTGCTTCTATGAGGGCATATGATCACCCCGACAACTCATAGATTTCGATAACACAACCATGTTCCACATGCAACTCTCTACTTTACCAATTTCTTCCCATTCCCCCCACCTCTCACCTCTTGATTCCTCACACCTTCCACGTCCACATCCTTGTTTCCTATAACGGTACCTCTGCACCAACCTACATTCATCTACAATTATATTGGTGTCTATTTTCACCCTTTTTGTGCATTGCATGAGGTATTATTCACCATTTTTGGAGTAAAGAAATAAAAAGATTAAAAAAAAAACTTTTTCAACTCGTATTTTCAACTTATCTCCCTACGATTTTACTCAAATTTTTAGAAGGATCACACGTTGGATATCTAATTTAATTCCACATCTAAGGAGTACCCATGTTTCATACTTTCAATGGACCCTACTACGAAAAAATTAAAAGTACATGAAAAACATGATTGCAATCACATTTTTTCATGTATTTCTCATTTTTCATGTAGCATGGTCCATAGAAAGTATGAAATATGGGTACTCTTTGGATGAAGAATTAAAATTCGCATCCAGCAAGTGTTCTTACTCAAAATTTGAGTAAAACCATGGGTAGGTAAGTTGAAAATATGAGTCCACAAAAATAGTTTTTCTTTTTTCCCTCTAAAATTTGATGATGTAATCTAATCTTATTTTATTATTTCCACTATTATTTTATAATATTCCTTAGGAGGCCCATTTTGAACCTCAAAATTTCTCTATTGTGACTTCTAAATCAATGGAAAATCTATTATATTGTATCATTAGATTTTAATAATGAAATGAGAGTTAAAGAGTTTTCAATAAGAATAAATTTGAATGTACTCTACTACTGTAATCGAATCATATTGTTTTGCATAACATGGTGATATTGATCATTCTGGTTTCCTAGAATACTTGGATAACCACATGTTAATGATAGTTGTAGGTTTAAATCCTATTCAATATTTATATTTAGGAATTATTGTTTATTTTATATACTTTATCCAGTTCAAATACATATTATTAAGTTTCACATAAATATGTAACTAGGTTATGACAGATCCTGACGCCCCTCATTGCTATTATTTGCATTGGTATGCTATAAACTCACATCAAGTCAAGAATCCTTGTGGTTTTAAGTGATCCTTTAAGAGTTAAAAATTCAAAATGGTTATTAATGGATTTAGTAATTATGTTTTTCACAACGCAACATTTTTATGACATTTGCTTACAGTGGGCATGACCTTTAGGTGTCTTCGTTGGATTTGATTCAATCCTCATAATTCAAAAGGTTAATGACCACCTGATCGCACTACTAGGAATTTTCCCTCATTCAACCCATCTTGATTATAACATAAAGCAACTACAAAATTAAGGTTAAGGTTAATATTAATAATATTAAGATTAGTATTAATAAATATAAAATGTAATAAGATTAACATTAATAAGGTTAGTATTAATATTAATACTTAATAATTTTAATATTATGGTTAATATTAGTAAGTTTAATAATTGTAATTTTAATATTAAGGTTAATATTAATACGATTGTTTAATAAATAATATCAAAGTTTAATAATAAAATTCATATTAATAGTAAAGTTTTAAAATTTTATTAATGATATTAATAACTTAATAATAATATTAATATTAATGACATTAATAGATACACCTATTAATATTTATATATTTAATTATAACATTATTATTAATATTAATTTTAATACAGGCAATAAAATATTAATATATTTAATTACCATATTAATATAATATTAATAAATATATAAAACATTATTAACACACTAATAATATGTAAATTTACACATTTATAACCTCTTAGTTATAAATTAATCTATGCATTAACATATGTTAATTATGGTTGACTATTGTTGACATGGTCAACTATACTCAACACACACATCATAGTCAACGTTTGTCAACATGACTACCATGGTGAGCCATACTTACCATGGGAATCATGGTCTATCTTTAGGTGATCTATGGTGAACCATAATGAACAATATTAAACCATAGTTTATGACCATGGTTGACCATAGAAGTCTATAGTAGATGGTCAGTTTAACCATAATCAAATCCTAATTAACCATCAACAAGCACCATTTCAGTGGTAACCATAGTCAAATCGTGGTCAACTATAGACAAACCATATTCAATATATGGTGTCACACTAAATTTTGTCACCATGACTGTTGATTCTGTAATATTCCTAATTGCCTTTTAGCTAGTTAGAATATTAAATTTTGTTTTGTCAATAAGATAGATGAATAAGAGGGTAGAGGGACCCATAAATCTCTTTGGTAGGAATAAAACCACTTCTAATGTGAAGGTGGATGAATGCATCTAGATATGATCAAGTTGAATAAGCCCCTCCTTGGTGTGAATGGGGTCAATGCATGTGGATGGGGTCAAGTTGAGCATATCAACAACACAATCATGGAGGTAGTGGAGACAGTGGAGGACATCACAGTCATAATGGGAGGAAGTCTCCATGAGTGTAGCATCATTATTGAGTGGGGAAAAGGGGGTGGAGGCTCAAAAAGCATATAATGAAGGGGATGGCAGCCATGGAAATCATTCTGAATATTGTTTATATATTTATGACTTTCTGCACGCTTAAGTTGTTTAGCAGAGTCTGCCATGATGTTTAGCACAAGGGTGTTTTCGAGCTGAAATCCCACCTTCGTCCTTGGGGGAGTTCGAGTGCCCACTCAGGAGAGTTTCTTTGAGCTACATTCCATCATCTAACATCAGGACAATATTTAGCCACCTTCAGCAGTGCAGTGTCCTTTAGGAATTGCGCAATCCAGGAGGGAAGAATCAGTGGAGGGTTAATAACCCAAGATTTTTAGCTTATCATCCAGTGAAGGGAGCAACCCTTCATCCAGAAAGTAAGTGGGGAGGAGTATCATCTATTTTCTCATCAAATCAGCCACCTCCCAGCAATTACCCAACTGTAGAGTGTAATTCATCCCTAGGGTTGCATTTTACATTTTTTTTCATTTCTGAAACCCTTTCTGGGTTATCTTGGAATTGTGCTAGAAAACCTATATCTCTAGTCCCGACATTTTCTGAGCACCCAATCAACAGATCTATGCATTCCTAGTTTCCATCATCAATTATTTATAGCAATATTTCACAGTCATAGCCTCCTTGCAGTTTATGCAGCAACAATTTCTTATGTCTTGATGTTTAGGTTCATTTCATGCTTATTTTGCCTAGCTTGAGTATCTCTTCCTCAAGATTTTGTAATTAATTTATGCTATTGCTTATAATAAAATGGCTCAGTGATCTGCTCATGTATTTGATGTATTTATATTTACTACATTTTCCAGTTTTATGTTCAATATTCCTGTTTTTTCTATTTCGGAATATTACAGTGGTATCAGAGCATAATTTTAGCTCAGTTCATGGGGCACTACATCTATGTCATATGAAGAAGAAGAACCTCTTACAGACTGGGAGAAGCGGTATATTAATAGAGGTCAAAGGTTTGATTATACAAACAATGAAGAAGACAAAGGCAAGTCTCCAATATCAAGAGAAATGGACGAAAAAGAGTTTCCAAAGCTTCTTCTCCAAACTATGCAAGATATTGCCAAAGAAATCAAGGAGATGAGGATGGAAAGACAAAAGGAGACCCCAAGAGGGTTTGAACATGGAGAAAGTTCCAACACTTCACATCATTGGTGTGAAAAACTGGTAGTGCAACAAGTTTTTCAACGCTCCACCATGCCTACATTCTTAGCAGTAGGAAATGGGGCTGGAGGACCCCAAGAGCAGGAGGATCTTGGTGATTACTTCCTAGAATATGAATATCAATCTCAATGGTTCAAAGAGCACCTAAGATTCCAAGAGTTCTGTCAGATCAAGGATAATAGCAGACCCCGTAATAACAATAGAAGTGGAGGGCACATGTAGAACAATGATTTGCAACGTACTATGGGTAGATTCTTTCTGCTTGATTTTGATGGGTCACCCAAGTGCACATCCAAGGCTTGGGTAGAAAAATTAGACATATATTTCCATCTGAACCAAGTTTCAGAGATTGAAGCTATTAAGATTCCATAGCTGCAACTTAAAGGTGAGGCACATGAATGGTGGTTTCACAGTCTATCTACATTGGGGCATGCAGGTGTGACTTCATATGCAGAATTCACCCAGATATTGATAGAAATATTTGATCGAAGAGATCCATAAGCACACTTTGTTGAGCTAGCTAAGCTCAAGTAGTCAGGAAATTCAGAGACTTATATCTCTGAATTTCTGAAACTTTCAGTCGTGGTGCTAGATCTGTCTGCAGCTAGAAGAGTATACATGTTTATTGATGGGATAACAGAGCCTTTGCATGGGTTGGTAAAATCTACTAGACCAACTATGCTCCAAGATGCCATTAAGAGGGCTAGAGACTTACAATATGATTTTCCAAGGGCAAGAGATCCATTCCAGCAAAATTCCTCCTTTCAGTCAAAGGGGAAATATATGAAGGTTCCTCCCTCAAAGGGGAACCAATAAAAAGGATATCTTCGTGATGATGTCTAGAGAGATTTGAGGAGGAGGAAGATTTGCTTCACTTTCCAAGAACAATCGGAACCAGGGCATTAGTGCATTTCCATGAAGGCACATTATATTGAGGTATTCTCCGATAGTGAAGAGGAGGAAGAAGAAGAGTAGGAAGGAGATACCAGCGCTGTAGCACCAGGAGGAGATCCACCACCACCAGGAGGTGGAAATGGAGCATTTGTTCCAACGGGAGGATCCCTTGCAGCTTTTCAAGGATTTTCCAAGTATCTGACATTGAGAGTCCGAGGGATTGTTTAGGGGCAATGAGTGTCAGTGTTGATAGTTAGTGGGACTACCCAAAATTTTATTGATACCCAATTAGTGCAGAGGAGAGGCATTCCCACAGATGACTTTGAAGGATTATTAGTTTTGGTTCCAAGAGCTAGAACCATGAAGTGTGTTAAGTATGTTCCATCATTAACTATCACTTTGGAGACTCACATTGACAAATCACTTCTTTGTGGTTTATATTCTTCACATCAATGTGATATTGGGTGTAAAATGGTTTATCACACTAGGGAAGGTCACCACAGATTGGGAGACCTTGGAGATGGAATGGACAGATAATAAGAGCGGTAAGTGCCAAATTATTAGAGGCATACACACCTATCCACCTCAAATAGTCTCATCACATAGGATGGAGGCTGATTTGTGTCGAGGAGACATAGAATGGGCAGTAGAACTATGCATGTCAGAGGCAGGAGGCAAGGGTGCACCAGTCCACCCGGATGTGCAGTCTATTCTAGACTGCTATTCTATAGTATTTGGGGACATACCACTGGGAAGGCCACTGGACCGAGGTTTGAGCATATTATTGTGTTGGAGCAGGGGTTCCAAGAAGTGATCACCACACCCTATAGGCACTCAAAAGCCTATAGGGATGATATTGAAAGAGATATTCAAGAGCTCTTGGTTTTAGGACATATCCGACCCAACACCAGTCCTTTTTCTTCTTCTGTGGTCTTGGTGAAGAAGAAGGATGGTACATTGAGCATGTGCATTGAATATAGAGCCTTGACTAAGGAGAAAATGAAGAATAGGTACCTGATTCCCAAGATCGATGAGTTGATTGATGAGATGAGGGGATCGAAGTTCTTTTCAAAGATTGATTTGAGGTCGGGGTACCATTAGATCAAGATAAGGGATCAAGATATCCCCAAGACTTCATTTAGATGTCATTATGGCCACTTTGAGTTATTGGTGATGCCCTTTGGGTTGACCAATGCTCCAACTACTTTACAGTCTTGTATGAAGCACATCTTACATGGTTAGTTGAGGAAATTTGTATTGGTTTTCTTTGATGACATTCTTATTTACAACCAGACATGCGAGGAGAATTTGCAGCATATTGAGACAGTATTAAAATTTTTGGAGGAGCAACAATTCTATGCTAAGCTCTCCAAATGTGAGTTTGGGCTCACATAGATGCTTTATTTGGGCCACATCATTGGAGTGGATGGAGTAAGGGTCAATGAGGAGAAGATTCATGCTATTCAGATTGGCCAGAGCCAAAGAATGTAACAAAACTTTGGGGGTTTGTAGGCATCTTCACCTACTATCGGAAGTTTGTCAAAGGGTTCTCCCAACTAGTAGCACCACTCATAGATCTAACCAAGAAGGGAGCCTTTGGATGGAAAAATAATATGCAGAGGACCTTTGATAGGTTCAAGGAGGTGATGAGAAGTTGCCCGGTGTTGGTATTTTTGGATGTTACCCACCCCTTTGTGTTGGAATGTGATGCTTTAGGGGAGAGCATTGGAGTAGTATTGATGCAGGGAGGCCACCCCATAGCTTTTAAGAGTCAGAAGTTGCTGCCTCATGGGAGGTTATATCCCATATATGATAAGTAAATGTTGGCCATTATGCATACATTGGGAAAATTCAGGCAGTATTTGCTGGGCAACGGATTTCGAGTGAAGGCTGATCACAATAGTCTTTGGTATTTTCTTGGGCAGAAGCAGCTGCAAGAGAGGCAAAAAAAATGGGTTAGAAAAATCAAGACATATGAGTTTGGCATTAAATATGTCAAGGGGAAGAGCAATGTGGTAGAGGATGCCTTATCACGGAGACCAGTAGCGCTGTCATTAATGAGTGTGGACATAGATTGGAAGGCCCAGATGCTAGTGGAGTATTCCAAAGACCACTTCACATGTGAAATACTAGATGGCCAGGTAACCGATTAGAGATATAGAGTGATGGATGAGATCATCTATTATCAGGACTAGATCTTCTTGACTAGAGATTCTAATCTCAAGGAGAATATTTTCCATGCAACACATGATTCACCACTCTCAGACCACCAAGGATTCACAAAGAGATATTAGGCCATTAGGGAGAGATTCTCATGGAAGGGTCTCAAGGAGGATGTGCTCTAGCACATCATTGAGTGCATATTTTGACAGCAGAATAAAAGAGATAAAAAACATCCTGCAGGATTGTTACAATCATTTCCTATCCTGGAAGGGAAATGGGAGAGCATTTCTATGGATTTCATTACGAGGTTTCCAGAAGCACAAGGCAAGGATTGTATCTTTGTGGTCATTGATCGACTAACAAAGTATTCACATTTATTTCCATTTCTTCACGGTACACTGCTTCACAAGTGGCCGAGCTATTCTTTAGAGATGTTTTCAGACTTCATGGTCTTCCTAAGACCATAATCAGTGATTGATATAGCCACTACATGGGTGGCATTTTGCAGGAGCTTTTTCGTTACTAGTTATCACCCCCAAACAGATGGGAAAACAAAGATAGTAAACAAGTGGCTGAAAGGCTACTTAGGAAACTATGTTTCGGGGCAGCAAAGAGCATGGCTGGGCTAGCTCCACTTGGGAGAATATTGCTACAATATGACATTTCATATGTCGATAAGTATGTCTCCATTTCTAGCTCTATATGGATATGATGCTTTATCATTTGTTGATATGTTTTTTGGAGCAAGAAAGGCTCCTAGAGCCAAAGAGTGGATCCAAGAGAGTCAGGATATACTCCATGCTCTTAAGGACAACATTTCTACAACTGAAAATCAACAGAATTTGTATACAGATTGTGGTCGGGTGGAGAGATAGTTTGAGATGGAATATTTGGTCTATCTCTGTCTTCGGCCTTACAAGCAATCTACGCTGAAGGAGAAGGGGGATGAGAAGCTTAAGCCCTGGTTCTATTGGCCATATAGGGTGATCCACCGTGTTGGAGAGGTAGCATATGAGTTGGAGCTCCCCATTGGGAGTAATATCCACAACATTTTTCATGTCTCATGCCTCAAGAAGGCCATTGGAGAGCATGTAGTTGCTACTATGGATCTCCCACTTATTAATGATGAGGGACATCTGGTTTTACAACCGAAAGCTATCTTCGATTCTCGGGAGAGGTAGCTAAGGAACATGGTGATCAAAGAATATCTAATTTGATGGAGGAATCTACTGGATGAGGATGCTACTTGGTAATGAGAGAAGATTTTGCAGCATCCATCCTTGCAGTTTCTTGAGGACAAGAAACATTTGAGAGGGGAGGACTGTAATATTTCTAATTAGCTTTTAGCTAGTGAGAATATTAAGTTTTGTTTTGTCAATAAGATAGATGAATAAGAGGGTAGAGGGACCCATAAATCTCTTTAGTAGGAATAAAACCACTTCTAATGTGAATGTGGATCAGTGCATCTAGATAGGATCAAGTTGAATAAACCCCTCCTTGGTGTGAATGGGGTCAATGCATGTGGATGGGGTCAAGTTTACCAAATCAACAACACAGTCATGGAGGTAGTGGAGACAGTGGAGGATAGCGTAGTCATAATGAGAGGAAGTCTCCATGAGAGTCACATCATTATTGAGTGGGGACAAGGGGGTGGAGGCTCACAAAGAGCATAAGGAAGGGGATGGCATTCATGGAAAGAATTTTGAATATTGTTTATGTATTTTATTTTATGACTTTTTGCATGCTTCAACTATTTAATGGAGTCTGCTGTGCTGTTTAGCACAAGGGTGTTTTCGAGTGGAAATCCCACCCTCATCCTCGGGGGACTTCGAGTTCCCACTCAGGAGTGGTTCTTTGAGCTACGTTCCATCATCTGGCATCATGCCAACATTTAGCCACCTTCAGAAACGCAGTATCCTTAAGGAATTGTGCAATCCAGGAGGCAAAATCAGTGTAGGGTTAATAACCCATGATTTTGAGCTTATCATCTAGTGAGTGGAGCAACCCTTCATTCAGAAAGTCAGTGGGGAGGAGTATTAGATATTTTATCATCATATCAGTGACTTCCCAGTAGTTACCTTGATGCAGAGTGTAATTCAGCCCCAGGGTTGCATTTTGCATCCTTCTCATTTCTGGAAACCCTTTCTAGGTTATCTTGGAATTGTGCTAGAAAGACGAGAACTCTGATCCCGCCATTTTGTGAGCACCCAATCAGAATATCTACACATTCCTAGTTTCCATCAGTATTTATTTCCAACAGGATTGTGGAGTCATAGCCTCCCAGTAGTTTATGCAGCAGCAGTTTCTTATGTCTTGATGTTTAGGGTCATTTCAGGCTTGTTTTTCCTAGCTTGAGTGTCTCTTCCTCAAGCTCTTGTACTTAATTTCTGATATTGCTTATAATAAAATCGTTCAATGATCTGCTCATGTATTCAATGTATTGATATTTACTGCATTTTCTAGTTTTTTGTTCAATATTCATGTTTTCCTATTTTGGAATATTATAGATTCAGATCTCTCGCCATCCGATGAGTGTCTCAAGTGAATCCCCTATGAAGCTTGAAGTAAAACAATACAAAGGACCAAAATAATTTTTGTTTTCACTGCTTCAAAACAATTTTTGAGCATATACACAATTTCATGTGCATTACCTGCACATTTGCAGTTTATTCCACTATAAATTGTGCAGATTTGTGCATTGTATTCCACTATAGACTGCACAATTATGTTCACGCAAGTAAAAAATAAAAATAAATTTCTAGAAGCTTTGGCGGAGGAATATTATCCAAATTAGAAACCTATAACTACTACATACATATGCCTCATCCCTTGGATCATAGAGCTAATCTCCTCCTTTTCAGCATCATATCCCTTGAGAGGAGGAAGTAGAAACCTCCTCCTCTTGCCTATAAATTAAGCATAGGACTGGAGGAATAGAGGGTCTTGGATTTGTAAACTTATGCTGCTGGTTTAGGGTCTGAAGAGTTTGTCGTCAAGGGAAGGAAGGGAGACCATTGGAATAGGCTTGTGACAACAAGGAAACAAGGTTGTAAGCTTATTTTTCTTTTAATTCAATACAAAGTAATTGTTCTTTCCTAATTGAATCTATTTTTGATGTTATTTTCAAGATTCCTTGATCAATCACATGGTTTATGATTGATTATTGATTCAATTACATGTTGTATGCTAAATTTGGGGTTTCATTTACCTTTTATTTCATATGGGAGATGATGTGATCCGTTTGAATATTTTTGTCTATGTAGATCTATTTTGGAGCATCATGGAGAAGTTGTGGAAATCCTTTGAATATCCTCTAAGGAATTGACGAAAAAATAGATGTGGAAAGTTCATAAGTGACTTCTATAGACACTTCATTAGTTGGTAAGTGATCCTTCACATACTACATGTTTCATATTTTAGTTATAGGGTAAGGAAAGGTAGCAATTCTTTTGATGTTTGTTACTAGGCTTTGTTTGAAATCTAGGGAGATCGCTTTTTTTCGCGTATGGGATTTGTTTGCCTAACAAATTTTCGACCATACTGGGGAGCGAGAGTTCTCCTTTATGTCCTTTTGTGACCCTTGACACATTTAGACCCTTTTTAATAATTCAAATTTATGGTTTTAGACCTTTGTTTCTTATTTTTTTCTTAAGTTTTTATGTGTGCACAATTTACCTTTAGTAATAATGCCCATATTTGTGCACTTGGTCCTTAGCAGTAGTGCGTATGTGCACTAAATTAAACTAGTTTCCTACGCAAATTTCTTAAGAATTGAAAATTTGGGGATTTTCAGGTCTTCTTTGTTTTGATCACTACTCAAAGATTTTTTTTATTACTTAACAATTTTTGGATGTTTTTTGCTTTTATTTTTTCTAAATTGTGTATGAGTGATAATTGCCTTTGAGTGTCATCTCTTTTTATCTTTAGATTTTTCACAAAATTTTAGTTTAAGTTCTATGTTAATGAAATATCATATGACATTTGATTTCATTTGGGTTTTATAATATTTGCGAAATTTCATTTACTTACACTTAATTGGTCCTTTCACAGTATTAGTGAAAGAAGGTATTGTTGTCCATAAGTATTCTTGTTATATTTTTCTTTAGCTAATCTAGAATCATACTGTGTTTTTTCTGAAGAATTCGCTTGCATATATTACATTTGCATGGTCTTATATATAGATTAAAGCTGCATATTTTACATTATGGAAAAGTCAACCGTAGATTTAGATCAGTTTCTTTGATTGTAATTTTGAGGAAAATAACTTATCTTTACAGTTTTGGGTTTTGAGTTTTTGTTGGTTTGTTGATCTATAAAAAGGAGTCCTTCAATTCTGAAATTAGTTGTGTAAATCTCTTTTATTTCAGTGAATCTCATCATATATTCATTTAAATGTATGTTGTAAAGAGTTATTTCATTGGTTGAAAAGATAGTGTCTCTCATTGAAAGATAGTCCTGATTTGAATTTGCATGTTTTTATGCTTGTTTTAAACATAAAAACAAAAAAATTTCTTGGAATTGATTAGCATTAGTATTTTCTTTTTGAAAATTAGTGCATTAGATAATTTGTTATATTTTCTCTTATTTATCAATTCTTGCATTGTTGGAAGTAAATGAAACCTCTCTCCTTAATTTAGTTAGGATTCATTCAAGTGAAAATATTACATTATCATATTCGATTGCATTTATTTTTGGGTTAGATCGTAACACCACCGGTTTCATATCCATTTACCCTTTGAGTAAATAGCGAATTTAAAACATGACGCTAATAAAATCAATCTAGAATTTTTTAATATTTTTAGGACTCTTTTCCACCTACATTAGATAAGGTTGTAGGGCTTTGGAATAGGGAAGTGATTTAACTTTCGAAAGCTGAAAACAAACACTAAAATATTACGATAGGGAGTAAATCCAGTTATTACAGTTTGGCTCTCAGAAGCTCCTCTTACAAGGGAGTCAAGCACAAGATCATATAAAATCCACTGGAGTGATTGACCCCACTTCATTTGTTATGGTAGAGTGATTTTCACGCATTACAAATGGTGTCGAAAGGTACTTGGGAGTCACTTGAAAGTAAACCTCATATTTACCATGCTGAGGAAATTTAAAAGGGATCGAGCTTTGCTACTTTGCCCTTGTGTGTACGTCTGATCTGCGACTCTCTCCCCAGGTTAATTTTGTTATAAGCGTTAACCTTAGAGACCATAATATTAGGGCTATTACCTGGCGTAACAATGGAAGGGAAGTCTCGGTTGTACCTGGAACAAATGTTGACTAGACTCACTTGGAACTTTTTGCAAACAAAGTTACCAATCAAATGAGAACTATTACCTCAAAACAAGAACTCTAGCCCAAAAAAATTTAAGAAAACGTGAAAAAACACCCAAAAAACGAAAAGTGTGTATTCCAGAATGATGGTTTTTTTTTATGGTAAATTTTCAACATTTTATTAAAAACCAATTTTTCTTTTGAAAAAATGATTGAAAACACACCCTCGAAAAAAAAATGTTGATGCTGGAATATCCAAAAAAAAATTGGGTCGCAATTTTGACACTTTTTAACAATGGAATTAAATATAAACTATTAGGACTTTGAAAATTCGTAAAATTCCAACAATTTTGAGACATGATGTTAAATATAAAAATATCATGTCTCAATGCCTTATAATTTCCAACAATTTTCATCCATTTTGTTAAAGATAAAATATCTTGACTCTAAGAAACCCTAGAATTGTAATTTATTAAAACAATAACATTAAAGATAAAATATCATAACTCAGAAAAAACCTTAATATTTTGACAAGTATTCAACCATGGAATTAAAAATCTTAAGTTCTTAACATATTTGAACTATGAAATTATGGACAAATTATGTGACTATTTTTTTTTTTAAATGAACAAGTAAATGAAAGATTCATTATTCGAAGAGTAATTTTTATTTTAAATGCTAAAAGTATAGCTCTTTTCAAATCTTAACCGAAGAAAACTTATCTTATTGCAACAAAAACCTAAAAATAGATCATCAAAACGTAGTGTCCCCTTTCAATGAGGCATTAAATTTTCAATTTTTTTAAAAGTATCTTATACCAAATGTGAACAATAAATAATATCATGGAAATATCACTATATAAGTTAAAAATTCAACATTAATTTCTAATATTTTTTTCTTTTACTTTTAGTCAAAATATTAGCAAATGATAACAATAAATAATATCATGGAAACATCACTGCATAATTTAAAAATTCAACATTAATTTCTAATATTTTTTTTACTTTTAATCAAAATATCAACTTTGGTATATTGAATATAACATTAATTATTTTTTTAATTCATTGTTTCATTATGTATATTCTAAAGAGATGGATTCTTCATAATTAAAAAATGTAATCCAACAAACATGGACATGACTCATAACTTCATGTAAGATCACATGGAAGTTAAAATATTTATTTCAAGTTACCATGCAAACATCACTTACATAAAATGTCTTAGACATTTATTCAAAATCAGTCATAGGTTCTAGCACACCATCAGAACCTACATCCTCAAATGAATGAATGGATGTAGATGAATATGATCCATCTTATTCTCTTTCATCAACTAGTACACCATTTGATTCAACATGCATGCCCACCGTTACATGTTTCAAAAGTCTTCTAGATCAACGACTAGATTCAACAGACTCCCATCTGAACATTATTTATTTTGGTAGAAATATCTTCAAAATTGCTATGGTATTCAAGCAAAGAGTTCATCTCTTTGTTAAATTGAAGTCATACAAAAGTATGTCAACATCCTCCAATTTTAAGACATTTGTGCGGCGACGATTTATATTTGTGCCTTACTCTTTCTGCCAATTCTTTTATCAACTACCATATTTGCCTTGTACACACCAATGAATGGGTGGGTATTTGTGGCATACCAATGTATTTCAACAATTTTTATATATTCATTTTATTTAGTGGGTTTTATAACCTTGGAAACCTATAATGGATAACCAAGTGGATCTCCATCCACTAATACTTATATCATGCAACCCTCCTTAACATCCTACATAGAACCCCCGTAAAGGTCTTCCATAGCTTCACGTTGTGCGTGTGATCTTCTAGAAAAAATATATATTTCTCTTTCCTCTACATGTGGATAGTTAATAATACCTTGAAATTTTTGTTGTTCAACAATGTGTCTTTCCTCATGTTCATTTGGCATATTTTTTGGCCAAATAAATGGAGTTTTAAAAAGTGTATCCTCATTTGATGAACTTGAAATCATATCACTTTTATTTTTAAAAAAATACTCCCAACAAACTGAATCAACAACATCAAAGAACTTATATGTATCTCTAATATGTCTTTTAATTTCTTCCAGGAATTTAGAATAATTTATATCTCTCTTATGCCTTCGTGCATTATGCAGTTTAGCGAGTGATTGTAATAAAAATATCCTTGATGCAAATATTGGATGCACGGGAATGAACTTAATTTTTTTTTAACCTGATGACAACCCCCATTTTGCAACAGTTGAATACTTCTTGCCCCATATAAGTACTATCCCGTCAATTTATTTGATACGAAATTGATGTTAGAAGCTAATGTCATTAATTTTTTCAATGCATTTCCCCTCACCATGTGATCCTAGAATAAACCTTCACATGTCAAAAGTTTCTTCCAACAAATGAAAAACAAGCTCTCGAATGTATGGATTATTAATACATTCAATTAATGATGGTAGGCTCCCAACATCTTTCCTCAATGTTATTAAAAAACGACTGAAAATATGATCAATATGGTCATGAGTATGCCCAACAAGAAGGAAACCACCTTTACCTTTTTAAAAATTTCCATTTCAACGACCATGTTTAGATACCCAAAAGAACTTGATTTTTTTTTTCATGGATTGTGTTGTCTAATTATAGATAAGTAACTTTAGGAATACCAGACAAATGAGTAACCATATCATGGATTATAGTTATGTTCAAATTCGCATCATTATGAATATTTGGAGCTTTGAAGTAAACCCTTGGAAACATCTTCCAATTAAATACCATACAACAAACCAAGTGAAACTTAATAAAGTTTTCCTCCTATAAATTTTTTGGTGTGCAGACAAAATTTGGCAGAAGTGTTTTCTTTTGGTCCATACCATCAATTATCAAACTGAAATTTTTATTTGTATTATTAAAACACTTTTTTCGATGTTTATACAATTTTTGTCTTTCACTTGTTTGCTGATTGTGATGGTCTTGAAGTGCTTTGACAACGGAATCTCCACATAAAGTAAAAGAAACCTATTAATAAACATTTTTTCATACTTGATAAATATCCAATTTTTAAAAATAATGTTATGAAAGTATACCTCTTTCTGCCCCTTGACATTTATCCCTTTTTTCTTTAAGAGAAGCATATGTACTGCAAACCCCCATCCTTATCTTCTTAGGAATATGAACATTGTTGAGTTCATTCTTCCATACCCTTGTAAAATATGAATATCTAATAAAATTACCAACTCCTTCAACACCTTCTGCATATTCTTTTTATAACTTGTATATTTCTCGTCTAGATAAATTATAAGGAATATGTATTGTGTCTTTATTTCACATACACTCTCCATGTTTTTCAAAGAAGTATTTCATCCATGACATAACAGTATTTTCTAACAAGACAACCTCATGTCTATAACGTACTTCTGAATAATATTTGGGTTCCTTTTCCTATCTTTATTTGATTCTTGACAAACGAAAATTACCAATTGAATGCAAAATTTTTAAAGCCTTTCTGCAAAGAAATACATTCCAAATATGATAACCATAACATGCTAGTGTAGATTTCATGCAACGCACTAAATATGAATTTTCCATGATTTTATTCATTGACAAATATGTTTTCATTTTATCCAAAGAAAACTTGAACTCCATATGTTTCAAGCAATCCTTTCGACAAGATCCACTTGAAAATAGATCACCGATAGAACTTCTTATTGTGAGATATGTTGTCCTAAGCCTTGTATAACTGGAATATTTTGGATTCATATGAAAAGGTCTACTCCTACTCCTTGTTACAAAATTTTCTTGCAACGACTTCATCATTCCATTATCCTTTGTAGAAGCATTTTCATCACCATTAGGAGGAATATTATCCTCACAATGATCATTTTGAACATAGATAAGAAATTTATCATCATCATTGCTTGGAAAATATTTGTTATGATCCTCACTTGAAGAAAATTATTCACTACCATCATCTATTCTTTTGAAATCCTGAGTCGGATGAAATTCTTCACCATCTTCATCCATGCTTTTGAAATCTTCTCTTGGAGGATTTAATTCTTCATCACCATGAGTGCCTTGGAAACACTCACTTAAAGAAAATGCATTATTTAGATCCGTGCCTCTAAAATTATCATTTGCAAGAAACTATTCATCCCATCCTTCATAACTGGTGCTCTCATAATATTTGGATTAGGAATGATTGGAAAATATGACTCTCTATTTATAGTCAAATTATCATTTAACAACGTAAACTTTGAAAAGAGAACTATAAACTGAAAATGAGAACTCTAGCCAAAAAAACCCCAAAAAACATGAAAAACAACCCAAAAACAAAAAGTGTGTATTCCAAAACAAGGTTTTATTTTTTTCAGGGTTAATTTGAAATATTTTTTAAAAATGGAAGTAGAACCAATTTTCATGTGCCAAATAAATGGAAAAAACACACTAATGTTGGTGCTAGAATACCATTTTATTTTCCGGGTACAATTTAAACATATTTATAGTAATGAACTTAAATATAAAATAATGGGATTTTAAACACATTTAAATTCCAATAATTTTTATCCATGTTGTTTAACATATAATATCATGACACTAAAAATCCCTAAAATTCCAATTGTTTTCAACTATAATATTAAATATAAAATATATTTCACAAATTTTCACCCATAGAATTAAAAAACGTTAACTTTTCAACATATTTCAACCATGATATTATAAACAAATTATATGACTAAAATAACCGAGTGAAACATAAACTATTATCCAAGTTATTGTTGCATTGTGAATATTTTAGACAAATGAATTAATCATAATTAAAACATATAATCCAACAAACATAAAAATGACTCATAACTTCATGTAAGATCATATGGAAGTTAAAATATAATTTTCATTGCTCAATGCAAACATCATTTATATAAATTGTCTTATAGAATTATTCAAAATAACTCATATTTTCTTGCACACAATCAGAATTCAGATCTTCAGATGAATGACTAGATGCAGATGAAGATGTTCCATATTCTTCTCTTTCATCAACTAATGCCCCATCTGAGTCGACATGCATTCCCACCACTTGAGGTTTCAAAAGTCTTCTAGATCTACGACTAGGTTCAGCAGATTGTCATCTCAACACTGTTTCTTCAGGTAGCAACCTCATCAGAATCTTTATCGTCCTGGAGCGAAGAGTTCCTCTCTTTGTTAAATTGAATTCCTCTCTTTGTATGTCAACTTCCTCCAATTTTAATAGGTATTTTCAGCGTCGATTTATATTTTTACCCTTTATTTTCCTCTTTCCGCTAATTTTTTATCAAATACCATCTCTAGCTTGTATACACCATTGAATGGGTGTGTGTTTGTGGCATACCAATGTACTTCAACACCGGTAACATCTTCATTTTCTGTAATGACCTTTATAACATTGGTAACCCAGAATGTATAGCCATGTGGATGTTCATGTGATAATACTGCGATCATGCAAGCCTCCTTAATATCTACTGAACCCTTGTAAAGCTCTTCCATGGCATCACATTGTGCACAAGATCTTCTGGAACTAGTATACATTTATTTTTCCTCCACCTGTGTAGAATTAATAATACCTTATGATTGTTGTTATTCAAAAATGTTTGTTTCCTCCTGTTCATTTGACACATTTTGTGGAAAAATAAATGGAGTCTTCAAAAGCATATCTTCATTTGCTGGTCTTGAAGGGATATCACTCTGATAAATGAAAAAGGACTCCTACCAAACTTAATCAGCAACATCAAAGTACACATATGTATATCTAATGGATCTTTTAATTTCTTCCAGGCATTCAGAATAATATATATCTCTCTTCTTCCTTAGTGCACTATGAACTTCACCAACTTATTGTAATAACAATATATTTTACGCAAATATTGGATGATCTGGAATGAACTTAAAAAATTCCAAACCAGATGGCGATGCCCATTCTGTAGTAGTTGAGTAATTCTTGCCCCATATAAGTGTTTTCCCATCAATGTTTTTGATACGAAATTGATGTTCGAAGCTAATTTCATTAATTTATTCAATGCATTTCTCCTCACCATGTGATACTATAATAAACCTTTGCATGTCAAGAGTTTATTATAACACATGAAAAATAGGCTCTAGAATATATAATTTCTTAATATATTCAATTAATAATGGCAAGCTCCCAACATCCTTCCTCCTCAATGTTACTGAAAAACGACTGAACATATGATCAATATGGTCATGAGTGTGCCCAATAAGAAGGAAACCAACCTTTACGTTATGAAAAATTATCAATTCAACAAACATGTTTAGATATCCAAAAACAATCTTATTTTTGTTTTCACTACAAGTGTTGTCTAATTGTAGATACAAAATTTCAGGAAGACTACCACACCAATGAGAAAGCACCCCATGAATTATGGTTATTGTCATATTTCCATCATTATGAATATTCTGAGTTATGAAGTAAACTCTTGGCGACATTTTCACATTGAAGACTATACAATCGATCAAGTGAAACTGGATAAAATTTTCCTCCTGCAGATTTTTGGGTGTGCAAAAAAAATGTGGCAGAAGTTTTTTCTTCTGGTCCATAACATCAATTATCAAGCCTAAATATTTATTTGGATTATCATAACACTTCTTTCGATGCTTGTGTATCTTTTTCCTTTCACTTGTTTGTTGTTCGCGATGCTCTTGAAGTGCTTTGACAATGGAATCTACACATAAAATAAAATAAGGCTATTAATAAATAAATTTTCATAGTTGATCACTATACAATTTAAATGAATAATGTTATGAATGTTTACCTCTTTCTGCTCCTTGACATTTATCCATTTTTTTATTTTAGAGAAGCACATGTACCGCAAACCCTCATCCTTGTCTTCTTAGGAATATGAACATTATTGAATTCTATCCGCCATATCTGTGCTAAATATTGATTTGTAATAAAACGGCCATTTCCTTCAACACCTTCTGCATATTCCTTGTATAAGTTGTATATTTCTCGTCTTGAGAAATTATCTAGAATATGTATTGTATCTATATTTGGAAAAAACTCTCCATGTTTTGAAAACAAGTCTTGGAGCCATCATATTGCAATGTTTTCTAGTGGCACAAACTCTCATTTATGATGAAATTCTATATAATATGATGGATCCTTTTCCAAATTATCTTGGATTTCTGATACATGAAAATTACCAATTGAATGAAACATTTTGAAAGCCTTTCTACAGAGAAATAAATACCCAATATGATAATCATAACCTGCCAGTGTAGATTGCATGTACCCCACTAAATATGAATTTTGCATGCTTTTATTCATTGAAAAATAGTTCTTCCTTTTCTCCAAAGCAAACTTGAAATCCATATGTTTCAAGAAATCCTTTTTAGAACAATCACTTGAAATGAGATCACTAATAGAACTTCTTATCCTGAGATATTCTATTCTACCCATTGTATAACTTGAAAATCTTGGATTGATACAAAAAGGACTACTCCTACTCCTAGACACAATATTTGCTGGCAACATCTCCATCATTTCATCATTCTCTAAACAAGCATTTACATCATCATTAGGATGAAAACTATTCTTACTATGATCATTTTATATATATTTAGGAAACTCACCACCATCATTGTTTGAAAAATATTCATTACCATCTTTGGAGGCATGAAAATTTTCAATATCATTATATGTGGTATTGAAATACTGACTTGGAGGACATTCTTCACGATATTTATCTTTTCCTCAATCATTGCTGCTTCCATAGTCCATAGGATTAGGACGATGTGGAAATTCTGACTCTCGATTTATTGGAAATTATTCATCCTAGCCTTCGTCACTGGTGTTCTCATAGTCCATATGATTAGGACTAAGTGGAAATTGAGATTCTCAATTTATTGGAAAATTTTCATCCTGCCCTTCATCACTGCTATTCTCAAAGTCCATAGGGTTAGGAATAAGTGGAAAATGTGAATCTTTATTTACTAAAAATTTTTCATCCTGCCATTCATCACTATTTCTCTCATACTCCATAAGATTAGGACTAAGTGGCAAATGTGACTCTCTATCCATTGAAAAATTCTACATCCTTCCATTCATCACTATTACTCTCATAGTCTTTAGGATTAGGAGTAAGTGGCAAATGTGACTCTCTATCCACTAAAAATTCTACGTCCTACCATTCATCAATGTTTCTCTCATAGTCCCTAGGATTAGGAGTAATTGGAAAATGTGACTCTCTATCCATTGAAAATTATACATCTTGCCATTCATCACTATTGCTATCATAGTACTTAGGATTAAGACTAAGTGGAAAATGTGACTTTTTATTCACTGAAAATTATTCATCTTTCCATTCATCACTATTTCTCTCAAAGTCCTTAGGATTAAGAATAAGTGGAAATTTTGAGTCTCTATTTCTTGGCCTTCGTCACTGCTACTCTCATAGTGCATAGGATTAGGACTAAGTGGAAAATTTCACTATCTATTTATTTTAAATTCTTCATCATGCACTTTGTCACTATCTATCTCATTATATTCATCAATATCAATAGAGTTGTTATGTGAAAAAGATGTTGATGCTTCATAAAATGAAACTTAAGTATTATAGAAATCCATAACAGTCAAACGAAATATGTTGAATGATGCAAATGATCTCTCTTCCAATGACAATTTCCCTCCAAAATTTCCCTCTAAAATTTTTCGCCTGAAGTATGTCCCTCAAAATTTTATTTTGACGATTTATTTAAAAATTTTCTACTCAAATAATTTCCTGAATATTGAACGTAATTTCGATTTAAATTTCCTACATTTTTCTTTTAATATTTTTTCTCCAAATTAAAAAAATCTTAATTAATTCTATAACATTTACTTGATTATATATTTTATTTTTTAATATTTATCATAGTTTTTATCCCACATTCACCCCGCAGAAAAGAAATTTCGTAATTTCTGTTTTATAAGAACTTCCATTATCACTATTCCTCTCATTACATTGAGATTTCTCGAGGTTTATTTAAAAAATTTAAATGATTTCTGGAGTAGGAACATTGTCAACGGGAGATTCTTGCTTTTGAAAGGTTAGTTCCCCTTCTACTTGGACCATTCAATGAATAATTTGACGAAAATTATTTGTTAGATGGAAAAAAATCAATATTTTTTTACATCCATATTACCATAAAAAAACAATTAAAATAAATATACTATCTAAAATAAATATACTATCTAAAATTTAAAAAACAATCCACACAGAAATGGGGGTGGCCCCACATGGGATCAACACATGGCCACTGTGGGCTTGGTGGGCGCACCAAATTGCCGCCCACCTGATCCCCTGGGAAAGTAGGGGTTTGCCTACAGCCACCGCACTGCGGGCGAACGTGCCCACAGGTGGGTGTTTGCCCGAGCCCAACGGTAGGTTGAGCCCAACAACCCGACCGATTCTCAGAACTGAGGCAAGGGGATAATTCTCATAATCAGGTCCCAATATATAAAAAAAATATAAAAAATTTATTTTCTAGGGGGTTGGGGAGATGAGATGTAAAAAAAAATAAAAAAATTCCAATAAGATTTGGGAGAAAATGTAAAAAAAAAAAAAAAAAAAATTTAAAGGAACTTGTTTTAAATTTAGGGGGGGTGGGGAGGACAATTTTGAGAATCATCCCCCCACCCCCCAAAAAAAAAATAATAATAATAATATTTTTTTTTTCCAAGGGGGTTGGGGAGATTACTTGTAAAAAAAAATTAAATTTTTACAGTTGGGGTTGGGGAGAAAATGTTATTTTTATTTATTTATTTATTTTTAAGAAACTGGTTTTATATTTTGGTATTTTGGATGAATCTAAATGCACACTAAATCTAGAGGCGATTTACATGTTTCTGGTGTGTTTTAGTTTTTATTTTTCTTTCGTTTGTTTTGTTTACGTAAGATATATATATATATATATATATATATATATATATATATATATATATATATATATATATATATATGTAGGAAAATGGCATCAAGGAAGGTTTCTGTAAATCTTTCTTGACCAAGGTCAACCATTCCATCATCTAAAGCTGAAGGTGGGTCATGAAAAAATACTGCTAAATGAATTCCACCTCAGTTAATTACTGAAAATGTAGAAGATGTCGCCACAAAAGAAAAGAAGTTGATTTCATACTCGAAGAAATCAAAAGAAGTGCATCGTACAAAATATGCATGGTTTCTGAAAGATATGGAAGGCAAAACTCTGCAATTATATCTATATTGTTAGTATGAATCTTAATCACAAGCATACGAAAAAGGCTCACTTTAGTTGTGCATAACAAATAGCCCTAACATCAAATATGGCTACCAATTTCTTTAGATCTACAATTAGTTGACCAAGATAAATGCTGCAAAATCTAGATCTATGCAGAAAAAGACATTAAGCAGTAAATAAAAGCAAGAGTTGCTCCATGCATCCAATAGACAAGACAAGAATGTTTTAAAGATTTTTTGTATTTTTTGACACCTGGGAAGGGAACATAGAAAGATGTTACCAGCCCCCTCAATGGGATGGGTTCTTGTATGTCCTCAGCACTTCAGATTTAAAATGTCTCTCTCTTGATGGTGTAGAAAACCCAGACAAAAATGGAACTCAAACGGAACTCATAAGAAAAATGGTAGCAAAATATGACAATGATGGTGGATCAAAGTCAGACCAAAAGTATAGATCCAGAGTGATCTTTAGGCAACAAAAGGTAGTGAGTGAATGGAAAAACCCTTCTATTTATAACAAAATATTGAGTTAGTCTAGATATTGGTGCATAATTAAAATATTATTAACCAAATCAAGATCCAACTTTTATGAAATATTTTATTATATTTTTTGGAGGGAAAGAGAATTTGACTTTGGTCAAATCCCTTTATTTGTAAATAATAAATAAATAAATGATTTATTTATTATTTTAAGGATGAGGTTGAGTAATAATTAAATAAATAATTATTTATTCAATTGTTTATAAATTATTTAGTCAAATTTAACAAGGAATATTATTTAAATAAGGTTTAAATAAATATTCCTAGAAAATAATAAGATAAATAATGATTTATCTAATTAATTTTCCTGTTTTGGGTTAAATATGACCAGGAAAATCAATTAAAATATTGTTTAACTAATTATTCCTTGAGGAAAATCAAACAAATGTGGATTTATTTAATATTTCCTCATGGGGTTTCTTGTTTAGACCATAAAAAACTTAATAAATGTGGTTTATTAAGTTATTTTTCATAGTGAAAGCAATTTTACTTAGGGTAAAATTGGTCTTACATGGTGTACTTTGGTCCATCTTATAGTAACAGGTTAGATGACCAAAAAATGGTGTAACAGATTGCCCCCAGCGTGCAAGCATTAGGAGCTAATCGTATGACTGAAGGACATTGTAAGAACTCAATCACTAGAAACCGAAGGGTAAGTCAGAGAGAGGGAAATATAAGGTAGAACAAAGCGTTAGAGGACTAGACCCTGAGGAGGCGAGATTTACAGATGCGACAAGTCTCTTTTATGAGTGAGTACCTCTGCTATAGGCGGCGGGGGAGGCATACCTATGCCCGTTGAGACAAATTACAAAGAATAATTCGTCCAGTAAACAAGGGACTGAACTATATAGTACATGCTGGCATAAACATAAGCCAGATAAAAACATTTTAATGAATCCCACATACATACTATGTCTGGGATAACAGCCAAGACTTATCCAATAATATCTGAGTACATGAGATATAAGTACAACCAAAGTGCCCATATAAATAGGAAAGGGCTCTGAAATTTGACTGATACATGCAAACTAAAAGGTGTTGCAAGTGACTGAGGCCGACATCATCAAATCTATGGAGCTGCATTAAAGGTTGTAATGAAGAGGTCATTCGGGCATGTGGGGGGATACTTGAAGGGCCACCTCCTCATGAGGTCTGAAACATCTCACACACACCCGAGAATCATCAGTACAATCTGTTGCATCACTAAACCATTAAGTATACAAATCTCGATCATGCTGTAAGGAGTTGGAGCTAAGAAAAAATCAAGTCAAAGGGCAATAAGGCATCCCTTTGCCTGATCCGAGGCACTGAACAAGAGTGGAAGATGGAATCAAGGTACACCACCCTATAGACCTGTCTTATGGAATGAATGATCTGATGATGACAGAAGGAGGTCTTCCATAGGTGAGGCAATAAGTGTTACACCATTTTTTGGTCATCTAACCTATTATCATTAGATGGACCCAAGTACACCATGTAAGACCAATTTTACCCTAAGTAAAATTGCCTTCACTATGTTAAATAACTTAATAAACCGCATTTATTAGGTTGTTTATAGTCTAAACAGGAAACCCCAAAAGGAAATATTAAACAAACCTATATTTGTTTGATTTTCCTCATGGAATAATTAATTAAACCATAATTTAATTATTATTCCCAGTCATGTTTAACCCAAAAACAAAGAAATTAATTAGATAAACCTTTATTTATCTTGTTATTTTCTAGGAATAATTATTTAAATCTTATTTAGATAATATTCCTTGTTAAATATGACCAAATCACCCACAAATAATTAAATAAATCATTATTTATTTAATTATCTTTCAACCACTTCCTTAAATAATTAAATAAATCATTATATATTTCATTATCTTCTAACCGCTTCCTTAAAAAGATAAATAAATCATTTATTTATTTATTTTTGACAAATCAAGGGATTTGACCCAAGTCAAATACCTTTTCCCTCCAACAAATATAATAAAATATTCCATAAAAGGTGGATCTAGGTTTGGTTAACATTATTTTAATCATGCACCAAGATCTAGAATGACCCAATATTTTGTTATAAATAGGAGGGTTTTTCCTACCATTCTTCACCTTTTGTTGCCTATTAGATCACTCTGGATCTATACACTTAGTCACTCTTTTCTACCATTTGTTGTGTGAGCTCCCTTTGAGTTCTATTCTTTGTGTGGGTTTTCTACACCAACAAGAGAGAGAAATCTTAGATCTGAAGTGCTGAGGACTTCCAAGAACCCATCCCACTGAGGAGAATTGGATACGCCTTCTTGTTTTCCTCCCAGGTGCCCAATTAATATAAAAAATTCTTTCAAAAATTGTTCTTGTCTTGTCTATTGGTATATGGAGCAAACCCTTGTTTTTTCTGCTTAATGTCTTTCCATGCATAGATCTGGTTTTTGCAGCTCTTTTATGTTCAACTAACCGCAGATCTGAAGATATTGGCAGCCACTTTTGTTGTTAGGGCTATTAGTTATGCGTAGCTAAAGTGGTCCTTTTTCGTACACTTCGACAAAGGATTCATACTAACAATAAGGGATCCTCAACTAAGGAACAAGAGAAAATAGTAGAGTGATTGATAGACTGACACCAGGGATGATGATGAAATGGGGGGAACTGAGTAGTGGACAAACAACTTCCCTTGTTAGATCATAAAGGGCATGGATGACCTAGCAGCAACTGACATAATATCAAAGGGGATAGGGGACAGTAGGACTGAAGGCCATAATGTGTGACATGAGAGAGGAACCAAGCAATGAAGGATGGATGAATATAGCGAGATACAAAGGGACTTGGGATAGACTCCATGGATGCGATGATGAGTCAACTCAGATGCTCTAAAAAAGGGAGACTCGATGATGCTGCCAAACAAAAAAGGTCCAATGGGGACAATAAAAACATGAGTACAAGGTGGTTACTCATGACAAAATTCGGCATGAGAATGGACAAGTATGGAGGTAAAGTGGTGCCCCAAGTACAAGTGTTGCAAGTGAAGAAATTCAATTTTGAGGAGTGGTGAAGTGACCCTTCTTGGACAAAATGTGTCCTAGTGAAGTATCAAATCAAAAAAAACTAAAGGATACCCATTTGAGAGCTCAGTGAGAGATTTCCAACGGATGGACGATTTGTCAAACTGAGCTACAGTTTGGCCGTAGCAGGCGAAAGAAAAATTTGGGGTTTCTCTTTTAATATTGCATTTTCCCTCCAAATTCACTCATTTTCAAGTGTAGCTATGGTGAATGTAGAGAGGAGAGAAGGCCCTAAATATTGCGACGATCGTAGCGGAAAAAACGACCATTAGAATCGAGGTCCGTTAGCTGTAGGTAAGAGGCCTAACCATACTCTTTCAATTAAGGGGATCAAAATTTCAGTTTAGGTACCGAGGGCTCATTAGCAGGCCAGGTTACACTTTTTGGGGTCTGTTTTACGACCTGGGTAGTAGGTACTGGGTAGAAAACTACGATCTATCCTAGGAAATAACCTGAAAAGTGCAGCCTGTTAGAGAAAGGGAGTTTCAGTGTTGTTTTTTGCTGAGAGCTGGGATTTGTATGGTTGAGGGGCATAGGTGTCCCCAGGCATGTTATTGTCATGCCAAAATGTATTTAGAAAGAGGGAATCTAAACACATTTTTATGATGTGGTGCATGATTTGTTTTCGTTATGGTTATGAAGTTCAAGAAATGGAATGGAGGATTACCAATCTCTATGGGTACTACATATATGAAGCAAATGGACTTAATTTTCTCGGTTGGCATACATGGTGTCACTATCCCAAAGAGTGGATTTGGAGATAATGTACTAGTGCTCTCCTAGAAAACCCACGAGTTGGTCAACAACAATGTTTAGGGGACTGGGTTTCTAATGTAAGATGAAGGAATGATGAGGGGTATCATCCCTAGAGTTATCTGAAGTGATATGGGACTCTAGAGGTTCTTCTAAATGAGGAAGAATAAGGGTACTAGATTTGACATGACCAAATACACTAGGAGAGTTGTGGAGATTTTATTCTCTTGGTCTCTCAAATATGGGTGCCCCCTTACCCAAACATTGGGTGTCAATGTAATGGCCACAAGGTGTATGTGGTTCAAATGCATGGGTTCGATGTAAGGGGGGATAGATAAAGTCAAGGGTGGTGACTACTTCCATAATTTCATCATCGTGATAGAAGATGGGGTGACTGGTGGAAGAAAGACCACTTGACGTGGCGAAGCTACCTGACTCATCATCATGAGAGGAGAGGTTCACATGTGCATTGTCACAAGGGGTGACAGAAAAACAAGTAGATGAAGTATCCACCGATGTTGAGCCCAAGGTGATCGCTGAAGGGAGGTCAGGCAAAGCAGAAGGGGAAGTTCCAGGGGGGTCTTCCACCATGGATCTCATAGATGATGACAGGTAATGGACAGTGGCCAAAGACTCTGTCATTTGGACATCCGGAGGGGGGATGTCTATGGGAGTGGATGTGTCCTCTGGTTCTGCTGAAGAAAAATGCACAAATAAGGGAGCGATGGACTCATTATGCTTTGTCTCGAATTGGAAAACAACCGCTAGAGAGGTGCAGAAGTCCTCGAGGTGGGGACATAGGTGGGTATAATGGCCATGGATATCACACAAAGCACATGGGTGGTTGGTGTGAATAGTCTTGGGGTTCTTGGCTGCAGTAGAGGAAGGAATAGAGGTTTCTGGGACCGTAGACTCAGGGAATGCGACATTAACCATGGGCTTGAGATGAGGAAATTCATGAAAATTATGGGTGGCATTACCAACAACATCACACAAAGCACACTGAGGTGTACACTTTGGAGGCTGAGGAGGAGCATGGTTTCTTAGGGAAGCCTTATCTTTAGGTGCCTTCTTGCGAGCTTTGCCCTCGTTACTTGGAGTTTTTGCAACAGGAGGAGGTTCCTGTTGAGGTGGCTCAGGCACAGTAGCAGAGGAAGGGGTCATGGGGATCGGTTGAACTGGGGTCAAAGAAAGATAAGGGTTGGGCTGAATAGGTGGGGTAGCAGCTAAGGGATCAATGTACTAGACTGGGATCCCCAAGGTCAGGTTAGGGAGGGATAAGGAAGCCATAACAGGTACCAAAAACATTCCGGGAGGGGGAGCTAGGAACGATATCTGACTGGAGGGGTAATGTCCAAGAGGGACAGCTCCGATATGGTTAAGGCCAGGAGGAACCATGCCAGGAGGGTAGAGAGGCTCATAGATACTAGCTGCAGGTGAAGGGCCAAGAGGAGGGGGTCCAGAAGGCTGAATCGAAGGGCTAGGAGTAGGTTGCGGAGGGTGGGGCTACTGACTAGCTGAAGCGGGCCACTTGAGTGAAGCCCGAGATGATTGCATCATGCAAACATTCAATGAGCTGGGATGAGAGAGAGGAGGAGGAAGACTAGGGAATGAACCAAGAAAATATGAGTCTTCGTAGACTTTGGGGGAGACACTGGTCAAGGGGTTGACAGTTTTCTTATTGGCCACTGAAGATATGATGAACTCAGGTGAGGTCTGAGACTTTGGTTCATAATATGTCAACTGGTCAATGGTGACTATCTTTCCATTATAGGGAAAGGTCATCTTGCAGTGAACCGCAGATGGTACAACAGACATCACATAGGTGTAGCTACGAACCAATAGAATGTTGTAATCTAAGGGGGCATCAATGACTTCTACATCAACGCAAACAGTCTTGCCTGCAAGAGTAATAGGAAAATTGCGGAACATGCCAATGGGCTTGGAGGAGTGGCCATTCCACACTCGGAGGGTGATATTGGAAGGGTCCAACTCAGGTGATCTGAGTTGCTTCCAAACCAAAGTGGACATCACATAGGTGGATGCCCCCTCATCAATGACACACCGGGAAACATTCGCATTCCAAATTTTGACAGGGATTTGGAAGGTGATAGAAGCAATAAGGGGAGGATGTTCTGATTGGTCAACATCAAATATGTTCAGTCGATCACTTGATGGATCTACATTGCCCATGGTAGATAGTAGAGCTTTTCATTATGCAGGGCACGACTAGAGGAGTTCTAGCATTGAGATGGCAACAAGATATTGTGCCAAATTTTAATGTTCCGAAATGGAAATCAGCAGCTTTTACACCACTGAATCAATCCTTTTGTCGGAAATATGAACAAGGCTATTTCAGAGATGGACTGAGAGGGATTTTACCAGTTATTTCACCTCTAAGGAGAGGATGAGAACCGGAGGCTTCCTGGCCCTTTCTCAGACTCTGCCTATAGCTATGCAAATATTTCTTCCTTCAGGAAGATCTTGCTCAAATGATGAGCTACAACAATACATAAACATGAGCTGGAAAATAGTAGTGAATGTATAAAAATTTAGAAATGAAATAAACCCTCATAGCTTCTGATTGATAATATGGTAGTAGAAATGTGTACAAGATCTTGAGGAGATGATCACTCAATCTGCAACAATTCCTTCTCTAAAGACACAATGTACAAAGAACATGAAATACACTGCTACATATATTATGCCCAACTATGACTGCGCAGTCAATGAAGGAGAACTGCTGCCAAATAATGATACAATGAGATATGGAAATATGAAGCTCAAATAAAGAAGGGGGAGATGGATCTCAACCCCTGGAAAATATAATAAACAATCCCTCAAGGGATTGGCTACAATACATACACAATGGAAAATCTGCAGAAATGACGGAGTTGCTGGAGCAGCTGCAACTCTAAAATGAGAACATGAAGGAGATGGCTGAATAATGATGCATAAAATGTATATACCTCCTCCAATGGAAATCTAGAGTGAAAGGTTGATCCTTTCACCAAAGATTCACCCTCCAAAATGCCGGTGCAACCCCTCACTGCAATTGCACTAAAAAACTGTGCAGTCTAGGAGAGGAACTACACTGTAGGTGATGGGAAGAGATTGGCCTCCTGCCAAGATATGAGAAATGGAGCCGATATCTCCCTTATGGATCTCTTGGATGCATAAAAGCTTCCTCCTCTGAAATCTGAGCTCCGAATGATGGTGTGATGATCTCCACTGCAACCCCAGCAACACAATGGCTCTTGCTGCAACAATCACTGCACTGAAAGGAATAGCTTTGGCCTTGAGCCAAGATGTGGAGAAGATGAAGATCAAAACTTCAAGAGCTTCTCCAGAAGGGAGGGAATTCTTGAACAAGAAATGCCTTGTGTTGAGCAGCATAGCTATCATAGTGTGCAACTGTGGAAAGCAATTCGAAATATCCAAGCTAGCTCAAAATGGTTGCTTTCCCCTCCTTTTATGCCAATTAAGGCTCCTTAGCCATGGACCCCACACATTAGGGTTTTCTCCTCCTCATGCAATTTCGTAGGCTTCCCAAGCAAGCCACACCTCCATCTATTGCGCAGTTTGACTTGGTCAACATGACCTAGCCCTCTTTGCAATTAACCCTTTTCACACATGGAGTGTGCAAACAAGCTCCAATAATGCTTATCTTTCATAATGTGAGGGATTTTATCAATGTTTTTCATAATCATGGGCCTCCTTACCCATTTATTTAGCTGCAACAATATAAAATCAAAATTCTAATGTTCCATTTAAACATGCGCTAAAATGGGAACATTACAATCCTCCCCTCCCAAATGTTGCTTGTCCTCAAGCAACTACAAGGATAGAACTGGAAGAACCTCCACTCAAGGTATGGAGTCTGAAATATGTTGAGGAATATCTTCCTCATGTGGATCCCCCATCCCCCAAGCAATGATCCATAAAAAGTGAGTTACCTCCCAACATGGCAACTCCTGACAATCATCTTCCACCTTTGGCTCCTGCAATAGAGGTGGGCTGAAAATCTGATCTTGGTAGACAAAGTAGCCTACCCCATGTTGTCCTCCTCTCCACTTAGGATAAGTGTAGAGTATATTCTGATCCTGGGCTACAATAAAGTTTCCTTCCAGTGGCAAGTTGAATACTAGACCTCCAAATATCTCTTCTCCAACGTTATGAAACATGTTGTCCAAAATCATCTCATATGTGATGAGTTGGTAGTCATCACCATATGGCATCCAATCAATCATATGGCTCACCTCAAATGGAAACAAATGTGTTGTTGTAGTGGCCACATGTCCTCTCATGTTCCCATTAGAACATGCAATGTAAATAATGTGGGAGATTTCTCCCTTAAGGGACACATCCAACCAATGTGCCATTTCCCCCATCATGCCCTCAATAAACACAAAGACATCAGAATTATAATGACCCATAATGAAAACCATGCTTGGTGTCATATGTAGCAAGGGATAAAGACAATGGTCCCTCAACTGTGACCAATGAAGTTTGACCCTCAACTGCATAAGAGTATGCCAAAAGGTGTGGCCTCTCCACCACTTGCTTGCTGTCCAACTCTCCTCAAATGTATGGAGGAAGTGAATGATATATGGTGCAATATGAGTAGGTCCTCCAAAATACATTTCCTCCCCAAGTCCTCCTAGGGAGTGGTCACCAAAATTGCTCATGGCCTTAAGTATACCATGGGGTCCAAAAAGAAGAATGCCCCTCCTCAGAGCAGCATCCTGTACATATATGGTTAAGGGATGAATATATAAATCGTCATGCAAATAAACAATTCCCTTACCATAAGTCCCGCTCATGCAAATGGAGTGGCTCAAAATTGAGTCTCCCCTCATCCCCAAAGAGAAAATAAGTGGCTATGCTGACTCCTCCATCTGCACATGATCTGTGCATCTCCTCATATGCTGATCTTTCAATATCATGCAAGCAAAATGATCCTGGGAATACTCCACCAATAATCCAGAGCTCCCCCATGGATCCATCCTCCATGGTGACAGCGCTGATGATTCCTCATGAAGAGCATCTGTCATATGGTCATCTCCTCCTTTGACATTTATCATGCCAAAGATGAAAATTGGAAGGATGCTAACCTTCCCTTGCTGCTTCTGCCATAGTGAAGAATCTGAAATGAGAGTGGGTGGAAATGATACTGAGGGAATGGCCCCCTACTCCTTGAGTCTACCCAAGACTCTCAGCGCTGTGAAGTTGTCTCCCAAGGTCTCCACTCCTTTGAAAAAAATGAGTGGTGCCCCAACATGTGAAGCATCTCCCATCAGCTGGTGATCTAGTGGTCTCCCTGGCAGAATGTCTCCATGTAGTGAGACATCATCCTCAAGGGGTGACTGCATAGATGATGAACAAGTCTATCCATGCTTGTACTGCGCAATCCAATCACCCTCTTAGGTGCATCATCCTCCAACAATGAGTAGGGATGTGTACTCCTCATCTCAAGATGTTGGGTCTTCTCCCTACTTCCTCCTTGTGTCTCAATGGTGACACACCTTCTCAACAATGGCACATGTGTGCCTTGATCACCATGCTTGAGATCCTGGGGACTTACTTGCAAGGATGCAAGAATCCCTCTACCCAGAGCAAGAGCTCCTCCTTCCTCTGCATGAGGCACTAGATAGACTCTAGATAGCACTATGCTGTTGCGCTTAGATCCCCCAACATAAATGGGCAACCCTCCAACAATGCTACTGTAAATATGGAATCTCTCCCAAGGTGGAAGCCGTTCCCGATCATCAAAAGCCAAGGTGTATCCCCTTTGCACCATGATAGTGCCATCCCCTACTCCTGCAACATTGCACATCATATGAAAGAAGATATGCCTTTAATCTCTCCAACACCACCTAAGCAACAAAATCCTTTGTTGCCTCCTCCTTCTCTTAGAAAGAGAGCATGCCAAGTGATGGCCAAACTCTTTCAAGAGTAACCAGCGCAACCAAGCCTCCTGCTGCCCGGTATCATAAATCTACAACTGGCTCACTAACCCCTTGCTCCTTCTCCACCACATCCACTCAGCAATATGTGGATGTTTCCTTCCTTCCTTCATCCTGGTACTCCTCCCTTGAGGACTACCCTCATCCCAAATCAAACCTCTGCATTTCATGGGATTTTGAAATACAGCTTCCCTAAGGATCAATTTGACCCTATGAGGATCCAAATAGTTGGTAGGAAAAAACCTCCCATCATGATATGTGTGGCACAGGGAATTTCCACCACAGTCATGAGAGAAGCTATCCATTCGAAGATGTCCCCCATCTCCTATTTGTTCCTGTGAGAAGGTAAAACCCTCCTCCAACTGTTGAAGAACTTTGCACTCCAAAAAGTGTGGGAGTGCACCTCCATTGAAATCTCCCTGTGAGATTTCCTTTGCATCACTGCTCTTGTACAACGTAGTATTATTCTGCTGCTCTCTGTCCCTTGCATGCAATGATGTTGACCCATCCAAGGTGTTTGCTGAAATGACAAGAAATGGATCTCCAATCATACCTTGGTGAAACTTGGAAGCTTCTTGCAAGGCTACAAGTGTTGCTTCCCCATGAGTATTGGCCTCCCAAACTAATGAAGATGAAGGCTACTCCTCCATGGTCTCAACAGCACTGGTACATGCCTCATCAAATGGTGGTGAGGGCTCCTCCCTCTTTTTGCCAAATTTGCTGATCAATCTTTGAGAAAACTCAACAATATTTGAAACCCTTGCATGGTGTAGATGGATGATCCACCAAATCTTTGCTTCACCTTCTAAGTGTAGCGCTGCAACTTCTACTGCCTCTTTATCTACTATGGAATGTAGCAGGAAAAAGGCCTCTAGCTTCTTTGCCCAAACTTCTGCTGCACATGTGAGTGATCCATCAAATGTGGACAATAGAAATCTATTGCCTCTCATCATCCCGTGGCTATGGGGTCTTTCTTCTTCTTTCCGTTGAATAAACTGTGGAAAAGTTAACGTCTCTTGGGAGACTCTAGGGTTTTCTTGGTATTCAGCTAGGTATTGACTTAGAATTTCGAATTCCTAGTGTCTTCCATGCTTCTGCTCTGCTTCTCTATGAGAATAGGAAGTGAATGGTCCTTCCTCTTCTCCTCCTTCATTTTTCTTGACCTCTTTGGAGAGGTATCTTCTAGATCTGAAAATAGATGAGAGTAAACTCATCTTATTCATCCTTGGGCTCTCTGCTTCTGAAATTCGAACTTCACAGGCTGTGCCAAGTTCGATGCTCTGATACCACTGTAATGTTCCGAAATGGAAATCACCAGCTTTTACACCACTGAATCAATCCTTTTGTCAGAAATATGAACAAGGCTATTTCAGAGATGGACTGAGAGGGATTTTACCAGTTATTTCACCTCTAAGGAGAGGATGAGAACCGGAGGCTTCCTGGCCCTTTCTCAGACTCTGCCTATAGCTATGCAAATATTTCTTCCTTCAAGAAGATCTTGCTCAAATGATGAGCTACAACAATACATAAACATGAGCTGGAAAATAGCAGTGAATGTATAAAACTTCAGAAATGAAATAAACCCTCATAGCTTCTCATTGATAATATGGTAGCAGAAATGTGTACAAGATCTTAAGGAGATGATCACTCAATCTGAAGCAATTCCTTCTCTAAAGACATAATGTACAAAGAACATGAAATACACTGCTACATATATTATGCCCAAATATGACTGCGCAGTCAATGAAGGAGAACTGCTGCAAAATAATGATACAATGAGATATGGAAATATGAAGCTCAAATAAAGAAGGGGGAGATGGATCTCAACCCCTAGAAACTATAATAAACAATCCCTCAAGGGATTGGCTACAATACATACAAAATGGAAAATCTGTTGAAATGCCGAAGTTGTTGGAGCAACTGCAACTCTAAAATGAGAACATGAAGGAGATGGATGAATAATGTTGCATAAAATGTATATACCTCCTCCAATGGAAATATAGAGTGAAAGGTTGATCCTTTCACGAAATATTCACCCTCCAAAATGCTGGTGCAACCCCTCACTGCAATTGCACTAAAAAACTATGGAGTCTAGGAGAGGAACTGCGCTGTAGGTGATGGGAAGAGATTGGCCTCCTGCCAAGATATGAGAAATGGAGCTGATATCTCCCCTATGGATCTCCCAGATGCATAAAAGCTTCCTCCTCTAAAATCTGAGCTATGGAATGATGGCGTGAGAATCTCCACTGCAACCCCAGCAACACAATGGCTCTTGCTGCAACAATCACTGCACTGAAAGGAATAGCTTTGGCCTTGAGCCAAGATGTGGAGAAGATGAAGATAAAACCTTCAAGAGCTTCTCAATAAGGGAGGGAATTCTTGAACAAGAAATCCCTTGTGCTGAGCAGCACAGCTATCACAGTGTGCAACTGTGGAAAGAAATTCGAAATATCCAAGCTAGCTCAAAATGGTTGCTTTCCCCTCCTTTTATGCCAATGAAGGCTCCTTAGCCATGGACCCCACACATTAGGGTTTTCTCCTCCTCATGCAATTTCATAGGCTTCCCAAGCAAGCCACACATCCATCTATTGCGCATTTTGACTTGGTCAACATGACCTAGCCCTCTTTGCAATTAACCCTTTTCACACATGGAGTGTGCAAACAAGCTCCAATAATGCTTCTCTTTCATAATGTGAGAGATTTTATTTATGTTTTCATAATCATGGGCCTCCTTACCCATTTATTTAGTTGCAAAAATATAAAATCAAAATTCTAATGTTCCATTTAGCCATGTGCTAAAATGGGAACATTACACAAATCATCTACTATACTATATGAATGGGCAACTTTGTCAGAAGCAACATTTTGACATAATGGTCACTTAGGGATATTGGTATGAAAATTTTCCTTAGGCTAAGGGATATGTAAAGGACCATTGGTTGTCTAAAGAGGCTCTATAGAACCTGAAGAAGGGGGCTCGGGGGCAAACGGAGCAGGAGGCTTGTTGTACTGACGGGACCAAGTCTTAAGGTTGAGGTCAACGGTAATGGGTTGGTAAGAGTTCATCATGAGAATCTAGTAATCGGAGGTACCAGATGGAGGAGGTCGAGTGGCCGCCTGACCTTCAGGTGGTTGGGTAGCCATGAATCCTTGCCGAGGGAAAGGATTAGCAAACACAGTCGGCTGACTAGGTGCAGCATTGGGAGGGACGGAAGGGGAGGATTGTTGTCCTCGTGATGCTGTTTGAGTCTCCCACACCTACCACATCTGTGGCAAAAGAGGACGATCGTGGGTGTAAATACTATATACACCGCAACATGAACATGACTTATTTGTGCAAACATGCCTGTCCTGCTTGGAATCAGTGCCCTATTTTTTTTTAGCAGTGTTAGGTGCATTACCTTAGGGATTAGGTCCAGGATTACTGGGGGAAGATTGATTTTGAGTGCCTTTCCTCTTCTTTTTGGAAGTAGGAGGATTAGTTGTGCCCTGCTGTGCATACACCTGCCCCTGAGGGGGCAGTGTATGCTGTTGCAGGGGTTGAGAAGGCAAGGGAGGTGGGGGTACTAATGCTTGAGGAGCTAGAGCACCAGGCTACAGATACGGATAATAAGGAAGTTGGGTAACATTGTGGTAAATATGCTGGGCAAAAGGAGGAGGCACGCCATATCCTGGATACATGCTACCGTGAGGGGAAAAAGTGCGGGAGGTGTTGGTCCCTCCCTGAGGGAAACCATAGCCCATGGGAGGTTGAGTGTATGCATAAGAAAGAGCTCCAACCATACCATCGGTGGCATGGGATGCCCCCGATGCGTTGGCACAACCAGGTCTACGGAGATCAGGTAGGACGGTATAAACATAACCAGAATGAGTGTAGATCAAGTCATATTTTAATGCAATCTGGAGAGCAACTTCTTCGGTTTGAGAGAAATGCGATGCGACATATTTGCCGATAGAAGGCAAAAGGGATCTAAGGAACCAGTCCATGTAGACACGGTCTTCGAAGGTAGGGGCTTGACATATGCTCTTTCTTCTCGGCCATTCCTAGACATGATCGGATATGCCGGTCGCAGACGATTGACAGAAAGAAGTCAAAATTTCAGTACCAATGTCATAACTAAGGGGAAGCTGGAAATAAGACAGAAAAGCCCAAGAAAGAGTCGCAAAGGTGGTATGAGAGGATGAGGCCTAATCAACATACCACTTAGAAGCTTGGCCAATAAGCGTATGTTGGAACAAACGAAGTCAGACAAAGTCATTAGAGATGGATTTAGACGAACACCACATGTGGAAAGATCGAACATGATTTGTAGGATCTTCTCCAGCAAGACCTTCAAACTTGGGGAGGTCGGAAGGGAGCTTGGTTGGCATAGTAGGCCAACCAGCGTCATGGTGTATAGGGTCATTGATCAACTGGTTAAAATTGGGAAGACTAAGGCCTGCCATATAGGGGAGCAAGGGAGCAGCCGAGATAGTTTCTGTTGCGGTCCCACAAGTAGTATTCCTAGCATTAGGGTCAAGGTTACCGCCAGCGTTAGGTCCTGAACCAGACATGGTGAAGGTGACAGGGGGAGAACCGGGGATGGAACTAGAAGGGGAACCCAAAGAACCAGAAGATGTGTCACAGTGCAGACTCGGTGGAGGACTAACTATAATCCTACGCATAGGAGTAAGTCTTCCTACCAGAAACTGAGTATGAAGGCCAAGAAGTCTCTGGGATAAATTCCTTGGGGTGTAATGATGAAGGCACAAACACGGCACAAAGGGAAGAGAGACCAACAAGGGCAAGGAGGTGCATGATCAAATGATTACAATGTTGAAACAAGGGTAGAGAGGTGCAGGATCAATTGATTACAATGTTAAAGTATTTGCCTGGTAGTGTTAATCAGGCTCTTCTTCGCTTAGGGTGTATGTGTTAAGCGTGTAAATTTTAATTTTTAAACGTAGACGTTTGTAGAGGAAAATAAAAAATGTGTTGTATAACTGTAAATAAACCTGCAGATAACAGTATATGAAACTGAAATAACTGAAAATAAATAGCTAATTATGCATTAATCTAAACCCAAGGAGGCAGGCCTCTCAACAAGTAATCTGTGGGTGGAAAAAAATCTAGTCAAAACACACCAAAATAGCTAATAGATCTAAATTTGGGAGGGAAAATGATCTAAAGGTCAAATTTGCTAGAAATAGGTGCAGAAAAACAACAAAACATCAGAGGAAAAATTGTTGTAAATGAGGTGGCGAAAGGCTACAACCTGGAGGGAAGTGGAGGGGACCCTATAGGAAGGCCCAAACAAAACTAAAAGGATTTGTTTTGGATGGATAAATAACCAATATGAAGTGGATCTAAAGGTAAGGCATCAGATCTGAAAAATGGCTAAACACACTGAAATTTCAGACGACTTGCAGCAGCTAAAATGCCTCCTAGAAAGGTGGAGGGTATTGAAGCCCTACGGAGATAGGTTCCCACTTTGATGAGTAAAAAAGAGAAAGTAAAGGTCCAAAATGGGCAGAGGCGGAGGCCAAACAACCCTGAATAGAGGCCCAAACAAACCCAAAAAAATCTCAGAAAAATTCCCGCAAAAATTTCAAGTAGCAGTTTCTGACCTGTTTTCTGCAGAGGTCACAGGCTTTGGCCTATTTTCTGCACCCTGAAGCTCCAGGTCATAGGTTTTGGCCCAAAAAGTGTGACTTTCACTTCTGGCACTCTCGAGAGCAGGTTTCAGAAAAAATGTCGTCTCAGTTGCGGCTGATGCCTGTCACCTGCGCAATAGGTCCGAAAAAACAAGTTAGAATTTTTAATGTTTTAGGGTTTTCTAGGTTAAAAATAATATCAAGAAAATCAAAACAAGAAGCTGAAGAGAAATCCTAGGGTTTGAAGCAGCTGGATATGTAGGGATCTGAAAAACGATAGAGGTCGTAATCGTAAACCCTTGTGGATTCGCCGGTTGTTACTATGAATCTTAATCACAAGCGTATGAAAAAGGCTCACTTTAGCCACGCATAACAAACAACTCTAACAACAAATATGGCTACCAATTTCTTTAAATATGCAATTAGTTGACCAAGATAAATGCTGCAAAATCTAGATCTTTGCAGAAAAAGACATTAAGCAGTAAATAAAAGCAAGACTTGCTCCATGCATTCAATAGACAAGACAAGAATGCTTTAAAGAATTTTTGTATTTTTTGACAGCTAGGAAGGGAACATAAAAATATGTTACGAGTCCCCCTCAATGGGATGGGTCACAACATATAGTCCATCTCACCCTTTCACCTATCTCTCCACTGGGTCTCCACTAGAACTGACATTCACTATAGTTAACTGTTGTATTTGTTCAGTTGATTAATGAGTTATTATTTGTGAATTAATTAACTAATTAAGTCACTCCACTCTCACTAGTGTATCATTCAGTTAGACTAAATACAACTAGCTCAACTGAGTTTAACTCCATTAAATGAGGTAAACTGAATAGCAACTCTATGAACTACTCTTCCAACTCTGTCATAACTTTGCCACTTCAGTTCTAACTGAGTCCTTCATGCATGAACCACCAATAAACCCTAGGAATTGCGTAATTCCTTCAGCCCACTGATTTCCCAAATCTGTACGCTAAAATTAAGTTATCCAAGAGAATAATTTGATATTTAGAGTCTGATTATTATTAAGGGATAATAATAATCGACACTTCTATTTTTAGATTGACGATCTATAAATAGACTTCGCCCAATATTCTAAAAATAGAATTTGATCTATTTTTCCAACTTGGCCAACCATCCACAAATAGCATCTTGAAACTTCTGAAATATGATCACCATGTCTAAAAACATACATAGTCTAAAAATAGACTTACACCTAAAAATAGCCTGCAGGGCCACTTAGTGAAGGTGACTGATTTTCACTAAGCTCATCATCTTGTTTAATCTCAACACTCCCTCTCAACAAGATAGGGATTATCCTTCACCCCGATCCTGCCTCTATGGTATTCGAATTTGCTCCTATCGAGCACCTTCGTCAGAATGTTTTCATCCTACTCTTCCATAGGAATGTATTGAAGCAACATGATGTTCTGTTGCACACAATCTCTCATATGATGATACTGTATATCAATATGTTTAGATCTATCATGAAACACATGATTAATCGAGAGTTTAATGCAACTCTGATTATCACAATGTATCACTGTAGGATCTAAATGTGAACTGAACAAACCAACCAGGATCTTCCTCATCTAGATAGCCTCACATGCAGCTTGACTTGCTGCCATGTATTTTGCTTCTGCTAAACTGAGTGCCACGGATCTTTGTTTCCTACTGTACCAAGAAACTGTTGTAGATCCAATAATGAAAACCCTTCCTGATGTGCTCTTTCTGTCTATTGGGCTACCTGCCCAATCTGCATCTGTGAAACCATGCAACTTCACCTAATCCGTCTATATGTACCATAAGCCATACTCATATGTGCCCCTGAGATAACTCAGGACATGCTTTCCTGCCTTCCAAAAGAGCTTGGTAGGCTTAACCATCGCTTGTTAAATCTGGTTCACCGCATAGCTTATGTATGGTCTTGTATTAACTAAATACATGAGTTAACCCAACAACTATCCATAAACAACGACATCCACTACCTGTGCCAATGTATCATCCTCTTTCCTCTAATTTCCTGGAAGAGGAGTGTCGATAGGCTTGCAACCTTTCATGTGAAACTTTTCAAGTATCTCCCGAGCATACTTGCCTTGAGACACAAATAGTTCACCTTCCTGTTGCCATATTTCCAATCTAAGGAAATAATGAAGGAGGCCCAAATCCTTCATCTCAAACTCCTTTGCAAGATCTTCCTTGCATGATTGTATCAAATGCTCATCACCCATTAGTATTAAATCATAAACATAAAGAACAATGCTTAAAATCTTACCCTCCACCACAATTTGGTACAGGTTTGCATCCGCCTCACTCTTGGTGAATCCAAGTCTAGTGAAATAGCTGTCGATCCGTGTGTACCAAGCACGTGGTGCTTGCTTTAGCCCATACAACAATCTTTTGAGTATGCACACATGCGATTTGCTGCTGAAGATCTCAAATCCTTCAGGATTCTCAATGTACACCTCTTCCTCAATGATCCCATTAAGGAATGCAGTCTTCACATCCATCTGATGAATGTGCCAACACATCTGCACTGAGATAGCAAGGATGGTCCTTATGGAAGAATACCGTGCGACAATCCCCTGGATATGTGAGAAGCCTCGGGAAACAAATCTTTCCTTATACTTCTCGACGCTCCCATCAGCATCTTGCTTTACCTTGTAGATCCATTTCGAATCTACCACTGATTTACCCATCGGCCTTGGAACAATCTCCCAAGCATTGTTTCTGACAATGGAGTCATACTCCTCCACCATGGCATCTACCCATGTGGGCTCCTGCACTGCTTCTTCAAAAGAAGATGGCTCTTTCATGATACACTTGCTCATAAGATCCATGTATCTAGTAAATCGGTCAGGTGACTGTCTCCATTTGCGCTGTGATGTAGGGACTCCTACATTCTATGCCGCATCAAGCTTCAGTCTGTCAACTTCTATGGTATGCTTTCTGCCTTGTCTGATGTTTGGTTTTGCATGAGTGGCCTCCTCCACTCCATGAATCTCCTTCTGTGGCTGATCCACATCTAGAGGCTCATCTTTGGGAACAAGAAGTTCCTCCTCTGCATGCAAGTGTAGCTCCCTCTCAAGCGACAAATTCATGGCTTTCACCTCATTGAATTTTATATCCCATCGCACCACAATCATTCAATTGTCTGGAAAATACACACGATAATTATGGGGTGTTTCTGTGTACCCCACAAATATCCCAACTTCTGCAGTCGGCTCCAGCTTCTTCCTGGCGTCCTTTGTCACATGAATGTAAACAGATGAGCCAAAAATCTTCAAATGAGAAATATCATGCTTCTTACCAGTAAAAGCTTATTCAGGTGTACTCATGCCAAGTACTCTATGAGGAAAACGATTTTGCACATAAACCGCAATGTTGCATGCTTCCACCCATAAGTGCATTGGTAGGCCCTAGTCATGCAACATAGCTCATGCAGCACCCACGATCATTCTGTTCTTCCTCTCTGCGATCCCATTCTGCTGTGGGTTATGAGGCACTATGAGTTCTCTTCAAATTCCTTCTTTGCTACAGAAATATTTGAATTCACCCGATATATATTCACCACCATTATCGCTCCGTAGAGCTTTCATTTGCTTCCTCGACTCCTTCTCCACCAATGCTTTAAACTCACAGAAATTTGAGAATCTTTCGCTCTTCTTCTGCATGAAGAAGATCCAGCATCTACGAGAATAGTCATCAACAAATATAGCATAATAAATTTGTTTTGTTGTTGAAGCAACCGAGAAAGGTCCACACATGTCTGTGTGAATTCTCTCCAGGATCACTGAAGCATGGTTCTCCTTCTCATGAAAGGTGGTCTTCACAAACTTACCCATAGTACATCCCTTTCACTCATCTAACTACGCAAGAGTACCCTTGGGAAGTCTAGTAGAAATCTGCTACAAAATCTTCAAAGTGCCATGGTGAAGATGGCCCAATCTCCTGTGCCATAATTTTCCCTCATCCCGACTCACCACTTCTTCTGCTTTTCCCATCATTGTAGCCCAACCATCTACCTCCAGCTTGTATAGATTCTTAACTCGAATCCCTATCCTCTTGGTTTGACCCATTTTTTTATGTCGCAGGAAAGCTTTTCCATCGCTAAAAACAACATCATAACCTCTGTCTTCCAACATTACGATTGAGACCAAGTTCTTCTTCAGACCTAGAACATGCATAACATCTTTCAACATAAATGGATTACCTGACTCCCTCTCAAAGGTTATGGTCCCAATTCCGGTCGCACTGTATCGACCATCATCGCCCATCTCTATATGCATTTGGAGATATTTCTCCTCCAAGGCACTAAACAACTCCTTGTCTCCCGTCATATGGAAAGACGCACCACTGTCAAGATACCACACCAATCCCATTGAGCTTGAAACCAAGCATGCGATCAAGGAGAAATCAAGTTCAAATTGTGAGGCTAAGGCCTCACCTGCTGTAGCTCCAACAAACTTCTTGTTCTTCTTCTTCTGTGGGCAGTTAGTGGTGAAATGCCCATGTTCGTGACAGTGAAAACACTTCACCTTGGAAAAATCCTACTTCTTTCCTTTAGCTTCGGATTTTGAAGGGAATTTCTTCCCCCTCCCTTTCCTTGCTTTGGAAGCCAAAGCACAATTCTCTTCATCTTCATTCTTCAATGAAGTGCCATCTCTGGTACTTCGCCTTATCTCCTCCTGCACAAGATTTGATCATAGTCGTTCCCATCCTGACAGTTTCTCCCGTCCATTGACAGAGTCTTCGTAGCTATGAAAACTCTTTGGAAGCCCAAGGAGAGCCACTCTCACCAAGTCTTCATCATCAACAGTAATCCCCACACTTCCCAGTTCATCCCTACAGTGGACAAACTTTGTGAGATATTTTGGAATACTGTCACCCTTCTCCATTTTTATTTTTCTAAGCTTATCTTTCAACGCCAACTTCCTCTGGTCACTACTGCTTTGGAAAAAATCTGTCAAAGCCTTCCACATCGCAAATGGAGTGGCTTTCCCATGAAGGCTGGACACAATATGGTCCTTCACACCTTGCAACATAATTCTTCTTGTCTTTTCTACCTTCTTTTGCCATGCGTCAAGTAATACAACATCGCTAGAACCCGCCTTAGGAACATCGCTATCGATGAACTCCTTCTGTCCATTATCTTCCAGCACCGCCTCCATCCTATCCTTCCAGGCTATGTAATTCGAGCTGCCATCAAGGGCATACTCCAATCGCAACCCATTGAAAGACATTTCAATGTATACTCAATTGTCAAACCAAGAATTTTATGAAGCAAATTCGAATTGTCCACCAGCACAAACTCAACAATTCTTCACAATTGCAATATTCAAAAATTAACATTGCTCTGATACCATAAAGAGATTATATAACATATGCATGTATATATCTAGATTCTTTTGATCTAACAATATTTATCTTCTTTCTAAATACAGAATCCTTCCACTGTTAATATTTTGCAGAAATTTAAACTCAATTGCAAAACACATGAAGAAATAAAAACAATCGCACATAACACAGTGGTTTAACGGGAAAGCCCGAAGATAAAAAAACACAAATATAATATATTATGTATCATGGAGATCATGTAGCAATCTCATACAAAGCTTAGGACATCAAACTCTCAGTACAATCAATCATCACACACTAACATGAAGAAATCTGCAAATCCATGCACTGATTTCTTGCCATCTGATAGCCTTCCTCCACCGTGCAATCCCTGCTAAATAAGACCACTGAATGAACTTGAATCTGCCTTGCCTTGACTGTGAAATCCTCATTGGAAACTCCAATGTGTGTGTGATGCAATCAATGCATCACTATAGTCACAACAGATAGTCCATCTCACCCTTTCACCTATCTCTCGGGGTCTCCTCGTGACATGCAACGTAGTTAACTACTGTTTTGTTGATTGATTAATGAGTTATTATTTGTGAATTAATTAACTAATTAATTCACTCCATTCTCACTAGTGTATCATTCAGTTAGACTAGATACAACTAGCTCAACTAAGTTTAACTCCATTAACTGAGTTAAACTGAATAACAACTCCATGAACTACTCTTCCAACTCTGTCATAACTTTGCCACTTCAGCTCTAACTGAGTCCTCCATGCATGAACCACTAGTAAACCCTAAGAATTGTGTAATTCCTTCAGCCCACTGATTTTCCAAATCTGTACACTGAAATTAGGTGCTCCAAGAGAATAAGTTGATATTTAGAGTGTGATTATTATTAAGGGCTAATAATAATCGACACTTCTATTTTTAGATCGACAATCTATAAATAGACTTCGCCCAATATTCTAAAAATGGAATTTGATCTATTTTTCCATCTTGGCCAAGCATCCACAAATAGCATCTTGCAACTTCTAAAATATGATCACCATGTCTAAAATTAGACATAGTCTAAAAATAGACTTACACCTAAAAATAGCCTGCGGGCCCACTTAGTGAAGGTGACTGATTTTCACTAAGCTCATAATCTTGTTGAATCTCAAAATTTTAAGGATGAGGTTGGGTAATAATTAAATAAATAATTATTTATTAAATTATTTATAAATAATTTAGTCAAATTTAACAAGTAATATTATTTAAATAATGTTTAAATAATTATTCCTAGAAAATAATAAGATAAATGATGATTTATCTAATTAATTTTCCTGTTTTGGGTTAAATATGACTAGGAATATTAATTAAACTGCTGTTTAACTAATTATTCCTTGAGGAAAATCAAACAAATGTGGATTTATTTAATATTTCCTCATGGGGTTTCTTGTTTAGATCATAAACAACTTAATAAATGTGGTTTACAAAGTTATTTTTCATAGTGAAAGCAATTTTACTTAAGGTAAAATTGGTCTTACATGGTGTACTTTGGTCCATCTAATAGTAACAGGTTAGATGACCAAAAAATGGTGTAACATATATGCTACTAAGAATTTTGATGTTGGAAGTTATGAGCTAGTGGGAAAAGTACTGAACCTATATATTTTTCCGAATTCTGAAAATCTTTATATACTTTCAAAACCGCCCAAGTCACATGATAAACTTAGATATCATTTTACATTGGTGATGTATAAAACAGGGAAGATTATTCAAGGAAATGAAATCAAATCATACGTATTATTTCACAAAAGATTGTAATTATTTTTATTTACACTTATGTGTTTTGCGTTATTCTAACTGTATCATTAGATTTTTAATAACTTTGTTATTATTGACATATTAAATTTTGTTTGACAAGATTCTACTAAGATAATTTCAATTATGTTGGGGGGAATATATTATATAGAGAGAGATATTATGAATTTTCTCTCCATTTTCCATGAACTTGAAGAAGAAGATATGGGAACGAAGAAAAAAAAACAAGACTTCATGATGCTGCAAGACTATATCAAAGGGATCAATCTAGTAAAGGTAGACTTGTTACTTTTGAAAATGAGAAAGTTTAATTTAAATCTGAAGATGAAGAATGTCTTTCCATTACTAAGGATCATATTAGAACTGATGTTAGAAGGGAGAAGAGCCATAAAAAAAAATTTGCCCAAGAATGTCTCCCTTCTAGTTGAGGATGATTAGATTGTTTCGGTTGAAGAAAATATCATAATAAATAGGAGGAAGAAACAAAAAATTACTCATTCTGAAAAAATCATGGAAAATAGTGAAGGTCCTAGTGAAAAATCAAAAGGAAGCAGGGAAATCATTACACTAGGAGCTGATTTAGAGGATGAAAATATTTAAAAAAAAAACAAAATGTCATTCAAAATCATTTGATGAAGACAAATTTAATTGAGGGTGGTTAGTCATTTCAGCTTAATGTTTTTCAGGTCTACAAGCCGGATGAAGGATACTTCAAATATCAAATTAGAAAGCCACCTCACCTGCATGTCCACAATTTGAAAACATTGATGAGGTACAACCCTTTTGCACATGTGGTTGATTATGTTCTTCTTGTTGATCCAATTCAGGTTCCTAACAAAGAAGAATTTGACAAGTCAAAATGTTTTGAATACAAATATTATGTACTTGGGGGAAAGCATTCTATATAAGCTTAAAGGAAATTGATGGAGGAATATCCCAATAACTCGAGTTTTGAAACAGTGAAAAGTATCATTTATGTTGGTTTAACATATACAAAAGCAAAGTTATTGGCATTGAATCATAATTCAGATAATGAGTATAGGATGTCTATTACTTTCATCCAAAGGTTCAGAGTTATTTATATTTAATTTGAAGATAAATGTGGTTGGGATAAGACGAAGGTTGATCATGCATTTTAGAAGAACTGTTGTATGGAAATCGGTTATCAAATTGAAAAATAAATAAATTCAAAAGGTGAAAAAGTAAATTTTGAAATATTCAGAGGTATAGATAACATTTTCCAGTTGGCATTTAGAACTGGAGATATATGGGAATTGATTGATCTAATTTTTTAGTTGTGGGAGAATTTTGGCATAAAAATTTAGAAGGTGAAAAAGTCTAAACCATTTATATGTACTAGCAATAAATCAGGTCCTGAAATGAAGCTACTTCTACAAGATATGACTATCACACATTGGATATCAATGCAAGGAGTGAAGGATGAAAAACTTGTCAAAATAATAGTATCTCGTGTAAAGTCAGGAGAATTATCAATGGAGGAAATTTCCGAGGAATTTCTAAATTATGTTTATTATTTTTACTTATTTCTGGATTATAATTTTATGTTAAATATAACATATTATTGATGGTAGTATTTTTTATACATATCACAATATTAATACTGTTTACTTTATTTATTCACTCACAAGGTTTATATGAGAATACAAGAAAAAATGGTTAATTTATTGAATGAAGATAGTTGGGATGATGTTTTATGCAACTACCCAGATTGAAGTTCTACATCAGTGATAAAAAAAATTGTATCTTGCATTTAAAAAGGTATGCTGATTTATACATTCATTTCTATTCATATGTATATTATTTTTATTTTATAACTTATACCTATATTTGTTTATTTCATTAAAGATGAAGAAGGATGAAAATGGAGCACCAGATAGTTTCAGAAGATTTATTTAAAAAATTAAAATGGAAAAGATGAGAAAACAACGTCTTAATGATGTTGAACTTGATCCCAGTCTTAATGATTTCATTTGGAATGGACTCCACACTATCCAACATCAAATAATATCAGGTGATTGTGAAGACATTGCAAAACTCATACCTAAAAGGGATTATTCCCTAGCTATTGCAGATATTCCTCATGGTTTCAATATCCCAAACATTGAATATGATAATGACCCTTATACTTATCAAGCTTTTAGTAAAGTGGTTGCAGGATTTCTAGAAGTCACAACATCACCATTTTGGAGATTTGTGACATTTCTTTTAGACACACAATTGGTGTTGTTATTATCAAGCTTTAAGGGAAAAGCAAAGTCAAGGATGCAGCTTACATAGTAAGACGTTGAAATTGTATGTTTGATTAATGTTAAAAAACCATTTATGTACAAGTTAATTGAACTTTTACTATTTCATGTTACAGGCAAAAGTCAAATAAGTTAGATCTTATTTTTTGCAAAAATCAACCAATTATAAGTGACCATGAGTTTGTTCATGTTGAAAGTTGGACAAAGGATGATAGCTATAAGCCTTTTCTTTTCAATCAAGTAGATTGAAAGAGTGATGTCCAAGTACCGGTCCATGATATTGTTGTAAAAAAAACTAACATATGAAGATAAAGAATCAAAAGGAGAGATAGTTAACATATATAAAAAAACACAGTCATTGATTAACTATATTTTAGATTTATGTTCAAATGAAGGAGATTGGGTTTTGGATTTATTTTCAGGCTCAGGTAAGTTTTATTATATAAAAATGAATTTCACTATTTCCTTTTTAATTTTTTTTTTGTTTATACTAAGTCACTAATTTTTTTTGTTTGTACTTGATGATTAGGTACAACACTAGCATGTTTCTTAGAAAAAGGAAGAAATTGCATTTCCATCGAGAAAGGCCTAGTACAATGAAAATTTATTCACCAAAGAATTAATGCTCTTCAATTTCTTCTATATGTAATGCCAAAAGTTGGTTTGGGGAAAGGAGATTTTAATGAATCCTGTGTGGCAAAAAAAGAAAAAGAACCTCAACCACCATTAGATGGAATGATTGGAAAGGAATACTTTGGGACATTTGCAGAAATCAAAGATCTACCAGAAGATGAAAATGATCAAACTGAAGCCAATAATGAAAATATTGTGGAAGAAGACAATAATGAACCTCTTGAAGATGAAGAGTTTGGGTTACGTGATATTATTGATTAAATTTTAGCAAAGCTTCCAAATGAAGCTCATTTTTTGTAACTATTAATAAGTTATACTCGTAATGTTTGGAATTTGACATTTTATGAGAATAATAAATGTTTAGTTGTAGTTATTATATGCTTAGTATTTGTATAATGTGATTTTCACTTCATTTTTTATGTGAATCATTTAATTTTTGGAAAAAAAACTGTTATTATTATTAATTTTTGACATAAAATTCATAAAAAATTGCTAATTGTTATACTTTTTTTGTTATTTTTTTCCTATAGAAATGGTTTATTTGACATGTTACTTTTACCAAAAAAGACTCAATATGTGTATTTTTATAGTTACATCTATATTCAAAATGTGTATTTTTAAAAATTGTTGTTTTTTCAGTGACATTATTTCATGTGCAATGAAATATTATTTAGCAATATATATTTAGATAGAAAATCGAAACTTTAAAATTTTGGCATTTTTTTTAAACGTTGCAAACAATCAAATATCACATTTAAAAAAAAAACAAAAAAACAAAAAAACAAATACTTCAAAAACACCTACAAAAATATGTACTTGAAGAGGAAGAAGACAAGTACTTCCAAAATTGTTAAATTTAGAAAATAGTTATTAGCATTTAATACATTAGAAAATTTAAGGTAAAAAATAAGTCTTCTAAAAAAAGGGGATGATGTTGGCATCAACAATTTTAAAAATTAACATAAAAATCACTAACATTTTAAAAATATTGTTTATACTTGGCATATAAGAAAAATTGATGTGTCTAAAACATGCTAAAAAAAAATTAAGAGTATTCTGAATAAATTTTTTTCAAAATCAAACGATTTTTGGCTACCTAAAAAAAGTGGGTACTCGTTTTCGTTCCCGTTTCAAGTTTTAAGATGTTATTTGTAGGAAATTATTCATCCTCAAATTTATTAGTAGTGGTATGATAATCCTTAGTATTAGGACTACGTGAAAACATTGAATATTTGTTTAATGGAAATTATTTGTCCTCTCCTTCCTCAATGTTTCTCTCATAATCCTTAGGATTATGCATAAGTGGAAGATTTTAATCTCTATTCACTGAAATTCTTCATACTCTCCCTCCCCTTCCTCACTGGTGTTCTCATAATACTTAGGATCGGGACTAAGTGGATTCTTTGAATATCTATTTATTGGAAATTATTCACCCCCCCCCTTCATCAATGGTGCTCTCATAATCCTTATGATTAAGATGAAGTGGAAAATTTAACTCTATAAATTGTTCATGGCCTCCTTCATCAGTGGTGCTCTTATAATCCTTAGAATTAGGATGAAGTGGAAATTTTGACTTTGGAAATTATTCATCACGCCCTTCATCACTGTTTCTCTCATAGTCCTTAGGATTAGGACTAAGTGGAATAATTGACTCTTGATTTACATAATTTTTTTTTTCCCTTCATCAATGATGTTCTCATCATCCTTAGGATTACGACCAAGTTGAAAATTTAACTCTCTATTCACAGTGAATGAATTCTTATTATATTCATCAATTTGAATAGATTTGTTGTGTGAGGAAGATGTTGATGCTGAATAAATAAACACTTCACTATCAGAAGAATCCATGACTTCCAACAAGAATATGTTGAATTATATAAATGCACTCTCTCCCAATGTTAGGAAATCGGATCACAAAACAATAGAAATAATAGATCAATGACTTAGAACATATCCACTTCAAGGTGGAAACCTCCTTTACATTACATAAATGAAACCATTCTTCAAGCCATCCATGTATGATTTTAAATCATCCTTCAAAACATCCATCTTAGCTCCCATTTCATTTTTGGTTACACTCTGTGAGAGAAAATTTTTACACTTGATCTCGTAATTTTGATATATCATGTTGCACTTATTCATCTTCATGCATCATCGTAGATATTTATGAGGGATTAATGGGTGTGGAATTATTTTTTAGAGGAATTTTAGAACCAAATATAGATATCTATGCTTCAATATGCCCTTGGAATCACTTCAAACTGATTTTTCAGACAAAAGTCATGCATTTTTTTTTTTAAATACACACATTTTTCTTTATTTTAGGAGCTCGGTCTTTAAACGGTTGTAACTGTGTAATTTTGGATCTCCAAGATCTCAATTTAGGTCTTCTGGTATCCCTCTAAGTCGTCGTTTGAATTCCATAAGTGAGACCTCATTTGGATTCTTCAAGGTAAAGTTATGCCCAATTTCCCAACTAATTATGGATTGGTTCAGTAGATCGAACTTGTACGATGTGCCACGTGTCACTGTTTTAACCTTCAGCCCCAAAATTGATAAAAAAACTAAATTTGGTGTAATTTCGACCACTTTTTATAGAATTCAAATTTGATGTCTGAAACAAAATTTATGACGATTTTGCCTCAGTCACATATTTGAGATTAAATTTTGGATCCTGAAAAAACCCTAACTTCCTCAGATCATATCTCTGAACATATAGCGAACCAAGATTCAAAATTTTTACATGAAGTTACTAAGGATTTCGGCTTCCTGTGGTAAAATTTCAGCTTCTGAACCTTTGTATAAAAAATGTTATAGCGAAAATTCCAATATGACTTGTTTGCAGTAGCGAAACCCTAGAATCCAAAGCTTTGATAGTGAATGTTATATAACTAGCTCAAAAACCAATAGAAATAATAGATCAACGACTTAGAATATTTTCTTCAAAGGGGAAACCTCCTTTACATTACCTAAATGAACATTTCTTGGATTATACAAATGATAAAACCTACCTTTTATATATAGGAGTCTAAGGTGTCACAATAATAACAATATGGGTACTACATGGGAACAACAATAACAATAATGGGGTTACACTAACAATAACAATAAGGGGCTACACTAGTATTATAGGGACCTAACACCTGATGACAATTTATAGCTTAAAGACTGAAAATTTCCCTCTAAAATCCCCCCCCAAAAAGTTTCGCTAAACGCTTTCCCTCCAAAGTTTCCCCCCAAAACTTTCATTTGAAATATCTCCACTAAAAAAATTCATTTAAAATATTTCCCTCCAAATTTTTTGTCTAAAATGTATTTGAAAACATTTTACTAAAATGTTAGTCTTGAACTATTTCACCCTACTTTCTATTCAAAATATCCACAAAAATATTCCTTTCATGCATTCCTTCAAAACTAAAATAATTTTTTTTATTTAAATGATTTAACATTGAATATGTAACTAAATTATTTTTTATCCGACATTGAATAAAAGTTAATATAAATCTATAATATTAGCTACATATTAATTTTCTTAATTTTAATTTTAATCCCATATTCACGAAACACTAAAGAAATCCTTGAATCTTTGCTATATAATAAATATCATTGTTTGTATTCCTCACATCACATTAAGTCTTATGGGTTTTGTTGAAACGTTTGGAGCAATTTTGTGGAGGCGCTACATTGGCATCGATAACATATTTAATGACAGTTTTTCACATTTAAACGGTTAGTTTTCCTTCTATTTTGACCATTTAAAGATGAATTTGGGTAAAATATATTCTTTTTATGGTTTTTATGCTCCAAAACTATTTTTTTACTATTTTTAAATTTTTTTTTGCAATATCATATTTCACGAGAAAAACCACATAAAAGTCCCTATCTTTTTTATATTTTTATAGCAAATAAGATGACAAAAAACTCAAATTTGTAGGGTGTTTAGTAGAAAAAATAAGAAAAAGAAAAATACATTTTAGGGTGTTGGGTTCCTCCATGAAACAAAAAACACACACACACACACACACACACACACACACACATATATTCTCATAAATGCAAAAAAAAACTTCATTATATATATATATATATATATATATATATATATATATATAAATTAATTTTTTTATAATAATTAAAAAAAATTATTATTATAAAAATATGTTTTATTATTATTATTATTATTTTAAACTTTTATTTAAATTTAATTGTTTTTGGCGAGCCTTTGACACTTGGAAACTGCAAAGTCCGCTTACCCCGACCTACGCTCAGAGGATTTTTCATTTAACATAAAAACTCATTTGCTTTATTTTAAATTAAATATTAAAAATAAATAAAATACATACATACATACATACATACATACATACATACATACATACATACATACATACATACATACATACATACATACATACATACATACATACATACATATATATATATATATATATATATATATATATATATATATATATATATATATATATAAAAATTACATATATACTTTTTAAAATATAAAAAATAATTTGTTATATATATATATATATATATATATATATATATATATATATATATCAAGACAATGGCATCAAAGAAGATATCTGTGAATGTTTATGGGCCAGAGGCAACAATTGCCAAATCTAAAGTTGCAGTTGGACGCACTATGGATGTTGTTGGACGCACTTTGGATACTGTTGAATGCATTATGAATACTATTGAACACACAAAAACTAAGAAATGTAATAAAAGTCAAGCAAGTGGCCCATCAAGTACATTCAAGTTTTTTTTAGAATGGAAGAAAAAAAAATAAAAAAATCATGGCATCTTCAAGATCGTGAAACCGATGATGGTGTACATACTATCTGTATTGTGGTATGATTAACTTTGGTGAATCATATGAGGTGATGGGAAGAGTATGAGACATATGTTTGGTGCCGAATAAAGACATTGTTTATGTTCTTGCAAGATTGGGCACTACACGTGAAAATGCTAGATATCATCTCTTAAAGGTCCATTATGACACATCTGAAGAATCTACACAGTTGTGTGCAAAAATCGCAAGCAACATTTCAAATAACATTGTAAGTATGCTTATTTATATTTATGTGTTTTTCATTATTGTAAGGATCATTCAAATTTTTATAAATTATTGATCGTTGACATATTGTTTTTTTTTCAATAGGATTTTGTTGAAAGTCTTTCAATCATGTTAGAGGGTATTTATTATCTGGAGCCAAATATTATGATTGTGATCAAAAATTTCCACACAGGGACATAAGAAGAAATGATAAGGAAGCAAAGACCATTAGCTCATGACATTGCAATAATACAAAGAGGGGATCAACAAAGAATCACTAAGGTGGGTCAATCTAGTAAAGTTAAACATGTTTTTTTTGAAGATGTGGAAGTTAAAGATGAAAAATATGTTAGCATTAGTGAGGAGGATATTACAACTTTCATTGAAAAGGAGAAAAGAAATAAAACACCAAAAATAAAAATGGCCAAGGATGTCTCTCTTCTAGTTGATGATGAAGAGCTTGTTTATCAATAAGAAGATATGTTCACCAGTAATAAGACGAAATCAAATGTTGGTCAACCTGAAAAATTCATGAGAAACACAAAAAAAAAAAAATTAAGGCTCTAAAGACAGTAGAGAAATCATAATAACAGGTGCTGAGTTAGAGGATGACATTATTAAAAAAAAACAAAATTCCATTCGATATCAGTGGAGGAGGAATAAATTAATTAATGGTGGCCATACATTTGAGCTTAATTCTGGCCAATTCTATAGGAAAGATGAAGGTCAATCTCACTATAAAATTAGAAAGGCACATCACCTACATGTACTTAATCTAAAAACATTGTTCAGGTTCAATCCATATGAGAATGTGGTGGATTATGTGGTTCTTGTTGATCCAAATCAGGTTCCCAAAAAACGAGAATTTGACACGACACAATGTTTTGAATATAAATATTATGTAATTGGAGGGAACCATTCAACATAGGCTAAAAGAAAATTTATTGATGAATATCCCAATAAATCTCTTATTGAAACAGTGAAATGCATCTTTTACGTTGATTTAATAGAAAAATAAGAAAATTTATTGGCATGTGATCATAATGGAAATAATGAGTACAGAGTGTCTATGAATTTCATCCAAAGGGTCATATTTATTCATAATTAATTTGTAGAAAAATGTGGTGTGGATAAGACAAAAGTCAGTCTAAGCTCTCAGAAGGAATGTTTAATGGAAACATGTTATCAAATTGAGGATACAATCAATTCAAAAGGTGGAAAAGTACATTCAAATATATCCAGAGTCATGGATAAAATTTTTTAGTCCACATTTAGAACTGGGGAGATATGGGAATTGATTGATGAGATTTTTGAGTGGTGGGAGAATATTTCCATAAAAAATCATAAGGTTATCAGGTGCAAACGCATAATACGTACCAACAGTAAGATAAGTCTTGAAATAAAGCAACTTCCAAATGATATGAATATCACACCTTGGAGAACAATGCAAGGAGTGAAGGATGAGAAACTAGTCAAATCAATACGATGTCGTGTGAAGTCACGTAAATTATAAATGGATAAAATGTGCGCAGAATTTCAAAAGTAAGTTTGTTGAATTACTTTTACTATTTCTTTGATTATAATTTTATTTTAAATATAACATATTGTTGTTGGTAGAATTTGTTATACATATCACTATATCAACAATTTTTACTTTATTTATTCAGTCATAATATTTATATGAAAATACAAGAACATATGGTTAAAATGTAAAATTAAGATAGTTGGGATGATGTTATGTGCAATTACCCAAAATCAATTTCTACTACAACACTCAAATATTTTTATCTTGCATTCAATAAGGTATGTTTATTTATACATTCATTTTATTCATATGTAAACTATTTTTATTTTATCACTTATACACATATATTTTTTATGTCATTAAAGATGTCAAAGAAGGATTCAAATGGAGTACCAAATGCTTTCAAAAGCTTTATTGAAAAAATTACGTTGGAAAAGATGAGAAATCAACATCTTAAGAATGTTGAACTTGATCCTACTCTTACTCATTTCATTTGGAATTGGCTCGACACTATCCAATATCAAATAATAATAGGTGATTGTGAAGACATTGCAAAACTCATACCTAAAAGGGAATATTCCCTAGTTATTTCAGATATTCCTCATGGTTTCAATTTCCCAGAAATTGAATATGATAGTGAAACTTATACTTATAAATCTTTTAGTAAAGTGGTTACAGGATTTAAGAAGTCACAACATCACCACTTTGGAGATTTGTGACAATTCATTTAAATACACAATTTGCAATGTTATTAAGAAGATTCAAGGGAGAAGAAAAACCAAGGATGCAGATTACATGGTAAGAAATTGAAATTGTATGTTTGATTAATGTTAAACAACTTTATTCATGTACATGTTAATTGAACTTTTACTATGTCATGTTACAGGCATAAGAAAAATCTTGTGTCTTCTGAAGATCAACCTATTATAAATGATTGTGAGTTCATCCATGTTGAATGTTGGACAAAAGAGGATAGCTATAAGCCTATTCTTCTGAATTGAGTAGAGGGGAAGATTCATAGTCAAGTACTTGTTCATGATGTCATCATAAGAAAACTGACATATGAGGATAAAGATGCAAAAGGAGATATAGTTAAAATTTATCAAAAATCACAAACATTGATTAACTAAGTTATAGATCTATGTTCAAATGAAGGAGATTGGGTTTTTTATTTATTCTCAGGTTCAGGTAGGTTTTATTATATAAAATTTAATTTTAATATTTATTTTTTTAGTTTTTATGGGTTTTTACTAATTTTCTTAATTATTTCGTTTGTTCTTGATGATTAGGTACAACACTAACATGTTTCCTTCAAAAAGGAAGAAATTTCATTGTCATTGAGAAAGAGTCACTGTAATGCAATTTTATTCAACAAGAATTAATGCTCTTCAAATTATTCCAGACGCAATGCAAGAATCTGGTTTGAGGAAAGGGGGATTTATCGAATCACGTCTGGAAAAAAAGTAAAAGGAACCTTAACAACTGTTATATGGAATGATTGGAAAATGACACTCTGGAAGATTTGTAGACATCAAAGATCCATTAGAAGAGGAAAATGACCAAAATGAAGCATAAAATGTAGTGGAAGAAGACATTAATGATGGTCTAGAAGATGTTGAACATTTTAATTGATATTTTTGATTAAATTTAAGTTATTCTTGCAAATAAAGCTCAATTTTGAGAGCTATTCATTAGTTTTACTTGTAATATTTAGACTTTGAGATTTTATGAGAAGAAACATTATTTTTGGCAAAAACATTGTGATTACTATTAATTCTTGACATAAAATTCATAAAAAATGCAGTTTTTTACATTCCTTTTCTTAAGATTTTCCTATAAAAATCGTTTATTTAACATGTTATTTTTGACAAAAAGTCTCAAAATGTGTATTTTTTTCTTTGTATTTATATTGAAGATGTGTATTTTTTTTCATATGTTTAAAAATATTGGGTTTTTAGAGATAATTATTTGATGTGCATTGAAATATTAATTAAAAATACATAACTATATAGAAAATCCTAACTTCAAAATATTGACCATTTAAAAAAAAAAATTAACTATGGGAAAGAATGAAGATTTCATTACAAAAAAAATTAAAAGAAAAATAAAAACAAGTACAGAAATACACTTAAAAATAAACATCTCAAGAAGAAGAAGACATTAAAAAATGTAAAGTGTCAAAATCAACTCTAAAAAAAGGGGTTGATTCTGCATCACCACTTTTCAAAATCGACATGAAAATCAATGAAATTAAAAAAAAAAAACAAAATCATAAGAAAAGTTAAAGTGCCAAAAATATGCTCCAAGAAATAAAAGGGTGATTATGCATCACCTCTTTTCAAAATAGGGTGTTTTTTTTGCTACCTAAAAAAACGGGTAATCTGTTATCTTCTTGTTTGATCAGTAACTATGTTTGGAGGGTATTCTTCACTCGAGATGGCATAAGTTGAGTTACTTGTACCAGATCGCGGCCATTAAGAAGGTTTTCAGTGTAACTGGTTCTTCCCTCTCTATCTTTAGTCACTTTTGACATTGATCTCTACGACATTGGATTTCATCACGAACTAGTGATTTCGATGTGAAAAGTTTGTTTGCATGGTTTGAATCCTTATATTTACTAGCGTGTGTTATTTTCTTTTCTTTTTTTAATTTTTATAGATCTTAGGTGTGGATTGTGAATCTAGATTGTTAATATTGTTAAAATTAGTAATAAAATTCACTAAATTTGAATCTAATGGAAAAATTTTCAGACTTCATCAACCAAGGAACCCATCTTAAGGAGAATACTAGTCCTTTTCCTTTCTTTGGAAATGTTGGTCCTCCTTATATGGCTACATTTTCATTACCTAGATTTACCATAGGTTTACCAGTATGGTTGTTTTCAATTTCGTTGTCTTAAAATACTAAATTTGTCCGACCTCAACCGGATGGTTCACCTCAACCAAGTTCACCATGTCACCATGTTGACACTTTACCTTCTTCACCCAACATGTCTTCCTCCCCTTCTTCTTCTTTTCTTGGTAAAATCCTTGATAATAGTATCCAGGTGGCTAAGAAGAAGAATAAAGGGAAGAAGAAGAAGAAGAAATATAAGAAATAAGTCAATCAACCGATCATAGTTGTAAGTATTGGTAATGTTGAGGAAACCTCCAACATGCATCGGAAACCCAAATACCCTTGCAAGCTTTGTAAGGGTGACCACTTCCTTATCAATTTTCTTGGTATTCCTAAGGTATTGGAAGTATGGTCAGAAAATCCTTATCAACTTACTGTTGATCCATCAAATAGTGATTGTCAGGTTCCATGGAAAAGGGGTAAAGTTAGGTTTCCTTGTAGGTTATGCAAAGGGATTCATCATAGTCAAATTTTGACTCATACAGATGAAGGCTCAAAATTATTGGAAAAACTTATTGTTTCTCAACAATAACTTCCTATTGGTTACTTTAAATTTTCTCCCAACCTATCATCAGTTGACAAAGTGATTGATATAATTCAAAGTACAGTCAATCCCAGTATTCCATTGGATATTACAACTCATATATCTCAGTTTGATGACCACTGTTTTATCAAGTGATTGAATCAATTCCATTTTCAGTCGATCCCACTCTCCCTATAGAGAGTGAATTTTATACCGCTCAATCTTTTCTTGCTACATTAGATTCTTCTATACAAGGGGGAATTTCACCTGTTTCCACTTAACCTCCTCCAAGTACTGAGGTCATTTCCATTGATTGGAATATACTGAGTAAACCCCATCTTACTTCTTCCACACCTTTCCAAATCATTGTGAAGCCTTATGGTAAGAATGTGTGTCACACAAATGTAGATGAAGGTTCTTTTGTTAGTATTTTATCCTCAAATACTTTGAAAGCTTCGGGTTCCCCTTAGCTTGTGCCTATTACACATAATCTATTAGCTTTTAACAAAACCCTTAGTGAAACTTTAGGGATCTTTCCTAAGTTACCTATTACTTTGGAAGGTAAAAATATCTATATTGGTCTTATGGTAGTCCAAGCCCCCTTGAATTTCAATTTACTCGTTAGGCGAGACTATGTATATGACATGAAAGATGTTGTTTCCACACTCTTTCAAGTGATGGTTTTCCCTCACAATGGAAACATTGTGACTATTGACTAGCTTTCATTCGTTGATCTTGATTTGAATACCAACCATATTACATCCCTGAATGTTCCTTATATGGAAGTGGTATATACCCCACCACGAGTTAATTATGTGGCAACTTGTCCTATGTTTTCACTTACCGATGCAAGGGAGCATCTCACTGTTTTATCGACTTCTTTTGACTTAGATCTGGTATTTGACATGGTGAACCATATGGGGGTATTTCAATGTGGTGTTCTTATCCCTATTTAGTCCCTTGACATGTGTGTTGGTGTCTAGATGTGAACAATATTCAAACCATTTTTCTACATAAATTATCAACCCGAGGGCTTTAGTTATTTCAAGACTAATGCACACAGTATATGAATGAGCAGTCACACAACCTGCTATCAGACCACAGGCTTAAATAAATGAACAAAAAACTACTTTAATAGTAATTAAAATGGATTGAAAAACTGAAAAAGTATTCATAACAATTACAGAGCATACTGGAATAGTATTTACAAAAACAAACTTAAAACATGAAATTAATGGAAATAAAGGTAACACAACACCTAATCAGAAGAGTGGGCCCTCTCTGATCAGGGTTGTGGCAAACTCACAATTTACAGGTAAAAAAATAGAGTGTTGTGCATTCAATTAATTGCAAAATACTCCTGTTACAAAATCTTTATGTGCTTGCTTAACCCCGATTCATAGCCCGCAAACCCTTTTTATACAACTGTTCAGGAAATCGCAGATTCCCTCTAACAACTACATATCTAGAATTATACAATTATTTACAACAACAACGTAGTTTCCAAAAGGAAACCATGAAAAAGCTTGAAATATCGCAGGGGTGAAACAAAGTCTATTATGTTGTAGCAGCAAGTGAAGATAGTGTTGGAAATTAGGAGCTGATCCATGACTCACAACTGTAATCTTCTTGCTTTTTCCAAATCTATAAAAATATCGGAGTTAACGTTTGAAAAAGGTAAAACCTCCTTGACTATCACTTCATTAATCAAATATCCCATGTAAGATAAAAGAAAGGGGTTTACCTCATATTTTTAAGAACAATAATGATACAAAGAGATATAAAGGTGGGCGAAAATGGGAGAGAAAAGTATAAAAATATGCATGTGCTCATGCAGCTCGTTGTCTCCTCAGATCTGGGTTGGACTGACTGTGACTGGCATGAAGCTGTGTGAGATCATATTCTTCGGCCATTTCTATCCTAGGGGGTTTATAACCTTCTGTCAGAACAACATCCTTCCACCAGTCTTGGTCTGTTGTGAAACTATCTCCAAAAAGAGAAGAAAAGAGATATCAACGCCTTAGAAATAAGCCACTTCGAGGGGGAAACCTCCAATACATTACATGAATGAACAATTCTTCAATGATTCAAATTAAAAAACCTCCTTTCTATATATAGGAGTCCATAGGGCCACAATGTAATCCTAGTGGGGCCACAATGTAATCCTAGCCGACCTAACAATAATAATTTAAGGGCACAATAATAACAATATGGGGGTTACAAGGGTATAATAATAACAATAAGGGGGTTACACTAACAAAAATGAGGGACTATACTAGTAATATAGGGACCTAACAGGGTCAATGTTGTATGCAGGAGTATATTGCTCGGCTGGCAACAAAATAAGGGGAAACTTAAACCTCAGCCCCATCCATCTGACGCCACAGGTCTAAATGCATGCTGCAAAACGTGGCATCCTCTCTAGAGCCTGTGCAAATTTAGGTGCTCCAAATGGTTTTCGTCCTCTGATGGCTGAAGATGACAACATCCACCTCCTATGACAACTGTCCAGAGCTTCCTTATGGAACATTGTAATCTGTCTGACACAGAGGTCAACACACCATTTCTGGGTTGTCAACATGTGCTCTCTATGCCCATCAATCTATAGAAAGGTAAATTTCTTATTATAAATATTTGTTGACTGGCCATGCTCCTTCCTCATCATTAGCGGCCTTATGACTTGGTTTTCCTCAAACGTATCATAGGCCTTTCTCCATTTAATCTGATTGATGGTGTAGGAGGAAAAATCTCTTAAATGAATATCCCCCACGAATAGAACATGGTTAAAATCTTGATCATGCCTTAAGAAGTAATCATGCATGTAGAGCTTGCACATTAAGTGTTGTCCTATGATATCATGAATTTTCAAGATACAGAGAAATTGAATGGTGTCCTCAATCTCATGCCAAATTTCCTTATGTATACTCTCAAGAAAAAAGAAAAGAAATTATTCATGAAGGAAGAAGGCATAGGTATGTGCAGGAGGTCTGTAGACCATTACCTGTTGTACCAGGGAGAACATATTCTCCTTATCTAATTGCAGCAGCTGCACTTGTTCTTCCAATTCTTCTAGTTTGGCCTTTTGTTTAGCTTGCCTCAGCCGCACCTTATCTAATTGGTCTATGTATCCTGTAATGATCCCTACAGAATGTTCTCGAACCCGCATTGACTCTTTCTTATGTCCATTCGCAGCAGACTGCCACCTCTGGATCTTGGTCGCCAAGAAAAATTCCCAGCCTTCAAACAACTATTCAATCGGACCAGTCTGTGTAGCTGCGGAGGAGACCTCAATTTTTGGCTTTACTGCCCTCCATTTGTAGACTTTTAGCTTCTTTTTCAACCAGGAAAATTTCCTCTTCAACTCCCAAGCCTCCCTCTTCAATCTCATGGTTTCATTGAACTGCAACTGATACCTTTTCTTGAGAGGTAACCTTCTCTTCTAACACTGTTCAGTCCATTCCTGTTGGGAAATAAATTCATTTTATGGGCCTATAACAGGCTCAGGAGGTGGTAGAATGCTACCGGTGTTATCAGCTGGTTCTTCTGTTAGCTCTTTCTGGCTGGGCTCCCTATATTCAGGGGCATCTTCCTCTATATTTACCTTGGGGAATCCTGTCGTTTGGTCAGCATTTCCATAGGAATCCCATCCTCTTTGCGAGCCTCTGAGTGCTCCAACTGAGATTCAACAATTACTGGGTCGATATTGGCCATGTACTTGCATAGGATGACAAACTTAAGCACTGGTGGGATAGCTATTTCCTCCATTAATCATTGGGGTGAGTGGAATCCCCTCGCCCTTCTAAGAATCATGGACTAGAACAGAGAGCGTGGAATAGCTTCATCATCCTTGTTTCCAGCTTGGGCCAGACTTCCATGCACTATTACTTCATTCGGGGTCGACACTGGTTCTTGTGGCACAACGTCGATTTCGAGGGTTGTTTCCCTTCTATCCTCCTGCCATTTGTGCATTATTTCCTCCTCTACGGTAGATACTGGTTCTTGTGGGACAATATCGACCTCGTGGGTTATTTATCTTTTATCTTTCTGATCTTCATCGATTTCTTCTATGTTTCCCTATTCTAGTTGAATCGAGGGTGGTTCTTGTGTAACACCCCCACTTGTTTCAATATCCAATATGCTTGGGCAGATGATGTTGTTTATTGCAAAACAACATCACTTACCATCCCTCTATATGACATTCCACTTTCCTGTTCTTCATTAACAAAAGTTGACAAATGTATGACAGTCTCAACTTCGTGCACTATATCCATAATCTCTTCATTTGTGGGTTCTTCAAGCAAGGCTGGTTCTTGTGTGGCAGCCTCGATTGTGTCACCAATTGTCTCCTATACTCCCATTTCTTCAAGTTCCTCCTGATCAACCTCCATTTTCACTTCTTCAGGTTCCTCTTGATTAACCTCCATTTCCATTTCTTTGGGTTCTTCCTGATCAATTTCCTCTGAATGTTCTTCCTCTGCCAAACCAGCCGAAGAGGTTGGTCCTTCTTCTCTAGCAGCAATAACGGCTGCTATCTCTTCTTCTGAGGATCCACATAATTCCACCCAAGAGACTCGAAATATGGCTATTGCATGTATGACCATTAAACGCACTAATCCATGATTGGAGAGCACTGCCAGCATCTGGCGCGAACGCCGAGTGGACTGTGCCATGTGCTGCAACTGTTTTAATAAAAAGAAGGGCATGTTTAAGGAGTGCACCTCAGCCTGTGGAAATCGAAGGTGAGTTAAAATTTTAAAATGATATTTAAACAGAGTTGTGGCCTGACCCTCACAAGTTATGTATTTCATTACAAAACCTATGACTTCGTTCCATGGATACGATACAATCTTGTGCTCATATCCTCTGCCCAATTGGACGACACTTTCTCCTGCCTCCAAGAACAATTCGGGAAACTCTGGGAGAGGAACTCTCTGATCAAACCATTGTTTCCCTTGCTGTCTTAGCCCAATAACCTCTCCATTTATTTCTCTTGTGACATGAATTTACAATCCTCTGACTCGCGATCAATCCTCATCCAAATTAAGTGCAAACTCCATTGTAATTCCTGTATCAAACCCCTGCAATCTATTGAAGTAGGTATCCCATCCTGCATTGACAAATATTTTCCATACCTTTGGATTACTGTGGACCGAAACTGTATTTTCAGGTTCATGCTGCACAGCCACTCCGCCGATACTGTGGGGACTATAAAAATACTCTAGAACAACAAACCATTGGACAGAATAGTGGATACCAAATTTGGAAAAACAGCATGGTGAAAATAAATGGTGGTAACAGTAAATACGGATGGTAATTCTTGGAAATCAAGGAAAATCATGAAAAAGTATGGTAAATGCAATGAACATAATGGAAATTATTTCATATGAAATGGAAAGGACGTGTTATAGATCCTAATACATATTTAATGATTATATGGAGTATTGATAAGGATCATAGGGTGTACTATACATGGAATTGTAATAATGACTTAAGAAATCATCATTACACCGTCATTAAATTATGATGGCACCCCCCAACTTAAAATTTGTCATTCGCGACATTAATGTCTTCACATGGGATATTTAATTAAATGGGTAAAAGTGAAGTGGAGGTGTACTTGGTGGCCTACCTAGATGAAGTGCAGTTGGTAGGATGACGACGCAGTAATGATGCGGTTGGAGTAACAACAATACGAGTAGTGGAATCTGGAGTGATAGTAGTGCGAGTAGTAGCATTTGGAGTAACAACATCTGGAGTAACAACATCAGGAGTAATAGCAATGCAAGTAGCAACATCCGGAGTAACAACATTGCGAGTAGCAACATCCAGAGTAACAACATCTAGAGTAACAGTGGTGTGAGTAGTAGCATCCAGAGTAACAACAATGCGAGTAACAGCATCTGGAGTAACAAAATTTGGAGTAACAGCGGTGCGAGTATCAGCATCTAGATTAACACTAGTGCGAGTAACATCATCTGGAGTAGTAGCATCTGGAGTAACAACAGTGCGAGTAACAACATCTTGAGTAACAACATCTAGAGTAAAAGAAGTGCAAGTGCCAACCAAGGAGTAACAACATCGAGTAGTTGCAACCGAGTAACAACATCATTAGTAGCAACCGAGTAACAACATCATGAGTTGCAGCAACTAAGTAACAACATCACGAGTAGCAACAACCAAGTAACAACATCATGAGTAGCAAAAACCGAGTAACAACATCATGAGTAGCAGCAACCGAGTAGCAACATCATGAGTAGCAGTAATCGAGTAACGGAATCATGAGTAGTAGCAACCGAGTAACAACATCATGAATAGCATCAACCGAGCAACAACATCATGAGTAGCATCAACCGAGTAACAACATCATGAGTAGTAGCAAACGAGTAATAGCATCACGAGTAGCAGAAACAAAGTAACAACATCATGAGTGGCAGTAACCAAGTCAAAGCATCATGAGTAGCAGCAACCAAGAAACATCATCATGAGTAGCAGCAATCGATACTTAGAAATTTTTTTGATCTTTAAAACATTATTCCTTAGTAGCAACTCCTGCAAAAAGACAACAAAATAAATAGTAATAGTGTAATTCTTTATTCTTTTATTTTATTTTATTTTATTTATTTATTTTTGTTTTTAATTTTTAATTTTTTATTTATAGTGAGGATGCAGAGGAAGATTTCTTTGCGTTGATAACATTCAAACCAGATTTCTCAAATATATGTTTGATGAAAGAATCCTTAGAGGTTGGGCGGTGGTATAATTTCAGGGGATGTCCATTTGCTATGAACACAACACGTGTATCATCAATTGTGACTAGCTTGACTGTTCCATTATCAAATACAGCATCCACCTTGTAAGGTCCCATCCAGTGAGTGCAAAGCTTTCCCTTAAAATCCTTAAAGCTGGAGTCATAAAGTAATTCCCAGTCTCCCCTTTGAAACACCTTATTATTGATAAAATTATCATGCCATTTCATTCCTAGCTGCTAAATAGCAGTAGTTATCTGGATAGCCATTGAACAAATTTCATCTAGTTCGTTGAGCTGGGCCAGTCGGTGTTTCTAGGCATCTGACAGATCCAAACCAACTTCGAGAGATGTTCTGAGCATACTGATTTCATATTCTATTGGAAACAATGGGGATTTCCCATAAACCAAGTCAAATGGTGAAAACGCAATTGTGTTTCGCCATGTTGTTCTGTACACCTAGAGAGATTTAGGCAGTTTCTAGGCCCAATCTCAACGATGGTATGTCACAGTTTTTGTCAAGATGTTTTCAAATGTCTTGTTTGTGCTTTCTACTTGCCCATTCACCTGGGGATGGTATGGAGATGTCAACTTGTGTTTGACCCCATATTTCTGCATAAGATTTGCTATCATATGTGATGTAAATTGTGCTCCTCCATCTGAAAAAATCTCTCTTGGGGTACCGTAACGAGAAAAAATTTCTTCAAATAGAAAATCCGAGACCACTTGCTTTGTTGCTTTTGTAACATCTTTGGCTTCTACCCACTTAGTCGCGTAATCTGTGCAGACCAAAATGTGGAACTTTTACTGCAAGGGTGGGTTCAAGGGTCCAACGAAGTCGATAGCCCATTTATCAAAAGGTTAAAGGACTACCTGTGCCTGTAAAGGCATTTCATCAGCTCGACTAGGCTACCCCATACACTGGCAACTATCACACCTCCTGATATAGTTCTGTGCATCCCGAAAGATAGAAGGCCAGTAATATCCCATTTGTAGCACCTTATGGCCTGTTGTTTTATCTGAAAAATGCCCTCCATAAGAGCCATCATGGGCAGCCTTCAATACTTCATAAATATCATCCTTAGATACATAATGTCGAATCTTCTTATCAGCTCCTCTATGAAAGAGTTACCCTGCCATCTATGAATATTGGGCACGATGATGAATAATTTTTCGCTGTTCCTTGTATGACAAATGACGAGGCACTTTCCCTATAGCAATATAGTTAGCAATATCTGCATACCACAGATTTTTAGTAGAAACTTCAAAAAGATGCTCATTCGGAAAACTATCTTCTATAGGTGTGCATTCGTCATTGTTATCCATTCTAGACAGGAAATCATCAACTACATTATCTTTTCATGGTTTGCCTATTATTGTAATATCAAATTCTTGAAGCAATAGAAACCAACTTGTAATACGGACAAAAGTGATAGGTTTATTCATCAAATACCTGATTGTTGCATGGTCAGTATGTACAAAAGTAGGATACCCGGTGATGTAGTGCCAAAACTTGTTGATAGTGTAAATGATAGCTAGGAATTATTTTTTAGTCACTGTGTAGTTCAATTCAGCAGGAATTAAATTCTTCCTGACATAATCAATTTCATACGGTGTTTTGCCTACTTTTTTGTCCTAAAACAACTCCTACTACTGTATGAGAAGCATCAGCATGTATGTGAAATGGTAATGCCCAATCAGGTCCTCGAAGGATTGTAGCCTTGCAAATCAATCCCTTAATTTTTGTGAAAACTACTTCACAGTCTTCAGTCCACAATAATTCTGCATCTTTTGTTAGAAATTGAAAAAGTGGATGTGCTATTTTAGAAAAATTTTCTACAAAGCATCTGTAATAACCAGCAGAACCAATAAAGCTACGTACCTATGTGGGTGTCTTTGGTATCGGGAAGTGTATTATTGCCTCTACTTTGGTCAGATCAACTCGAATTCCAACAGCTAAGAGAAAATGTCCCAATACTATCCCTTCTTCCCTCATCATATGGAATTTGACTGTACTCAAAGATACATGGGTCTGCTTACATATTTTGAGTACTTTCTCCATATTTTCCAATCCCTCTCCAAAGGAGTTTCCATATGGAGGAAAATCATCCATATAGATTTCAATACTATCATCGACCAAATTAGAAAATATTCCTAGAATTGCCTTCTGGAAGGTAGCAGGAGCATTACACAGGCCAAATGGGAGGACCTTGTATGAAAAGGTCCCCCAGGGGCATGTGAAAGTTGTTTTATCCTGGTCTTCCGGGGCTATCTGGATTTGGTTATATCCACTGAATCTGTCTAGGAAGGAAAATAACTTCTTCCCAGCCAAGGTGTCCAAGACTTGGTCAATGAATGGCAAAGGGAAATGGTCATTTTGAGTTGCCTTGTTTATTTCCCTCTAATCTACATATATATGCCACTTACCATTATTTTTAGGAACAATAACTAGCAGGGATACCCATTGGCTATCTGAGATGGGGTAAATGAAACCTACATCCAATAATTTTTGTAATTCTTCTTTGAAAATGTTCTTTAGAGAAAGATTCATTCTCTGTTGGGACTGTCTCACAGCATGGAATTCTTCTTTAATATAAATATGATGAGTACAAAAGTTAGCAGGGATTCCCTTCATGTCAGTATAATCCCAAGCAAAAGCTTCCTGATGGTCTTGAAGGACTTTTAAAAGTTGTTTTCTTTTGGGATTCAGACAGATTGGTGTTGATATTGAGTGTTTTCCCTGGTTCAATTCCAATTTGAATACCATCATGGGATAAAGTCACAGGAATGTCTTCAATTTAATCTTCTGGTTCAATTTTTTCTCGTGTCTCACAATTCATAGCAGATTCTAGAATCTGGCGAGTAGAACTAGAAATAGAACCAAGATCATTAATAAAAGTGTTAATAGTATCATCCTTAGTTTTCATTTTGAATTGCAGGGCCTACCCAATAGTGAGGATTGGTCTAACTTCTTTATTTTTAGGTTCAAGCTCTTCTATTGGTAGAGTTTTCTGACTGGTTATTAATTTTTTAGATGGGCTAGGTTCTGTAGGAGGGTAAAGAGTAAGATTTTTTGTAACTGTCCCATTTGATATAATCATATGCCCAGATCGGCATCCTATGTAGGTGTCTACAGTTGCGAGCCAAGGTCTTCCAAAGATCAATGGGTGACCACCAACTAAGGATCTTGTCCGTAATACAAGGAGGTCCATAGGGTAGTGCCATGAATCCACCGAAATAGTCACATCTTCCAATTTCCTTATCGGTTTAATTGTAGACCTATCTGCTAGTTCCAAGATGGTAGGGGTTGGCTTAACATTTCTGAGACCTAATGTGTTCATTGTTTCGGAAGTAATGATATTGATGGTAGTGCCCAAATCCACCAGTACATTTGTGATTTCAACCCCATTGATTTTTACTGTTAGAATTGGGTTTCCCGGGTCCCCATATTTCATAGGCATAGTCTTTCCTAGCATAATGTCGAATAGTCTACCCATCATATGAATAGTTAACAAAACCCTTTTTTTCTTCCCACGTTTCTTAGAGCAGTAATATTTGAGATTTTTTGCATATAGAGGTACATCCCTCATAGCGTGTAGCAGGGGTATTTTGACAAAGATATTTTGCAACCCCCCCAGGAAATCAAACTCTACTTGAGGGTTTGGTTTATTCAATATCAGTCTTTCAGGATATGGTGGAGAAGTCGAATGGCCTTGATTAAGAACAGATTGGGGGGGTATCTGATTTGTTATGTTTGGTCTAGTTTATCCCCAACTATCCTCTGTTTTGGTTCTGTAACTTCAATGTCAATATTTTCTATAATAATAGGTGAAGTGGGAGCATTTACTACCCGCCCAGATCGTAAGTTTAATTCGTTAAGTCCTGTGGTGGAAATGCTATAAGATGGAAGGTTAAGAGTGTCTGTTTGTTGGACCCATTTATTATTAGGATTTATATTGGGCTAGATAGGAAGCTGGGGTTGAAGGGTTGGATTTCCATGAGGTACATTAGAGGGCAACTGAATTTGCTATTGACGCATATATTGGGGAAATTGCATAGTAGGAGAGGGTCCACACCAGTTCTGATTCCATGAAGGATTTGAACTGGTATGGGGAACCCATTTTTGCCAAGGGGGGTATTGAGATTGGGATCACATAGATGAAAATGGTGTAGACTGGGGACCCATATTAAAATTATTAAAATACTAGGGTGGGTCCTAAAACATACCTAGATTCATAACTGGTGGTCGAGGTTGCCATGGCGTTTTCGGCCCCATGAAGTACAACTAGTCTACCACATTTTCTTCACTTGCTCCTTGAAAAACTGCCTTCATTCTGAGCAAGGAAGGACACGAGCTGGTCACATGAGTCTGTTCATAGATTGTGTAGGCTTCCACTATGTTTAATGGGAATTCTTTCAAGGGATGATTCTTTCTGCAATGTGGGCAGAATATAGCCATAGTCTTCTCCAAATCTATCTGTTTCTGTTTTGCTTGCAGAGTGTCTGTTTAGGTGGATAATGTGCTCAGGATATCATTCCTTAGGTTATCTAGTAGGTTTCCAATTTCTGCCTTTGTAACCGCCCCACGAGAAGTCTTTAACGACCGAATTCCTTGTCCACCCCTTGCAAACCCCCGTGAACATTGAATGCAATAGTCACAAATAGTGTTGAAGTCTTCTTTTGAAATGTTCCCCTTTCCTACTATGTTCAGAAGTTATAGGGAGTCTTCCCTAAGTTCCCAGCGAAGGATGATCTTCAGAATATCGTTATCCAGGTCACTATGCCCTGATCTTTGCAATATATATTTGAATCGTTCCATGCAGTCTTCCATATTCTCATCCTCTTTCTGTACAAAATTAAAGATTTCCTCCTTGATGTCATGAGATTTATAGTAATCTTGGTATTTTTCTAAAAAGGCTTCTTTCATCCCATCCCATGTGGAAATAGTTCTCCCTCCTAAACCCATGAACCATCGCAGGGCTGTTCCTTTTAAGGTAGAAGGAAATATTTTTAATTTCTGAGCATCAGAGATATAATAATACCCTCGATAGACAATGTCAAATTCAAAGAGGAATGTATCGGGGTCTTCTGAAGAAAGCCCATGAAAATTAGGTAAAGCTATTAAAGGAATGGGCTTCATCGATGCATCACCTATAATGTTGCCAATTGGAAAATCAATAGAGGAACTTGTAGGGACCATAAATATTCTCCAATGCTCACCTGGGATTTCAACCAGTTTTGCAGCTAGTACTTGAGGTGATTCTACTGTAGAAGGTTTCACTGCACTTTGCTGGTCCATTGGTGATGGAAAATCCTTCAGGAATTCTCTTTCCAAATCAGAATTACTTAATTCAACTGCAAGAGGCTTCAAAACACTCCCTTGGTCTCGTGGTGACGCAAACCCTTTTGGAGGTTCTTCTTCCCAATTGGAATTACTCAGTTCTTATGACCCTTTACTTGCTATTTATTCCCCTTTAGCTGACAACAGAGATGTCTCCTCCACCGACACCTTATTTATTGCTTCTTCCGCCGTCAAAAGATCTTCCTCTGGTACCGTGGATGGAAATTTTTTTTCAACTGACTACCCTTTGGACTTTATCTGAACCCTTACCCTGACAGAAATACGAGAGAATGCTTCAAATTTAGCCCTTTCGATGATCTCTTGGATATAGGTCTTCCTTCCCAAATCCTTTCCTTTCTTTGGGGGTCTTCCTCTTCCCCTCTCATTAAGATCTTTGTTCATACAATTGGTGAGAAGGATTCATCAAAATAGCAAAAGCGCTCAAGACTCGAAGTAAGATAGATATCTTCCTCCCTGGGATGAGAGAGTAGGTTCAAAACAGAAAATGGAATAAAATAAAAAGAAAATCAAGGTTCAGGACCTAAATTAGGGTAATAAAATACCCTCCCCAGGATGATAAAGTGGCCCTTTCAGAAAAAAATAAACAAAAAGCAGAAAATCTGAAAAATATGCTCAGAACTTAGACAGGGTAATGGATGCCCTCCCCAAGATGAGAGATCATTTCTAAAGAAAAAAAAATTAGAAAAACACAGAACACTACACTCAGGACTTGAAGTAGGGTAATAAATTCCCTCCTCAAGACAAGATATCAACCCTTAGATCAATTGCAGATCATGTTCTTACACCTTGTTAGCCTTCCCCGACAACAACGTCAAAATTTTGGTGTCCAGATGTGAACAATATTCAAACCCTTTCTCCACATAAATTATCAACCCAGGGGCGTCAGTTATTTCAAGACAAACGTGCACAGTATATGAAAGAGAAGTCACACAACCTTCTATTGGATCATAGGCTTAAATAAATGAACAGACAACTATTGTAACTACAATTAAAATGGATTGCAGAACTAAAAAGGTATTCACAACAATTACAGAGTATACTGGAACAATAGTTACAAAACCAAACTTAAAACATGAAATCAACGGAAAGAAAGGTAACACAGCACCTGATCAAAAGATTGGGCCAAACTCTCTGATCAGGGCTATGGAAAACTCACAATTTACAGGTAAAACAATAGAGTGATGTGCATTCAATTAATTGCAAAATACTTTTGTTACAAAATTTGTATGTGCTTGCTTAACCCCGATTCACAGCCCGCAGGCCCTCTTTATACAACTGTTCAGGAAATCCCAGACTCCCTCTAACAACTAAATATCTACAATTATACAATTCATTACAACAACAACCTAGTTTCCAAAAGGAAACCATGAAAAAGCCCGAAATATCGCTGGGGTGAAACGTAGTCTGTTGCATTGTAGCAGCAAGTGAAGATAGTGCTGGAAATTAGGATTTTCTCCATGACTCACAAATATAATATTCCTACTTTTTCCAAATCTGTAAAAATATCAGAGTTAACGTTTGAAAGAGGTAAAACCTCCTTGACTCACTAGTACATTTGGGGGAAATTCTAACGCTTGGTTCCGACGCTTTTGACCAAATGTCGGCAATTTCCCCAAAATTTTTCAATCCTGCCTGAAACCGTCACTAAACCGATGTTTAGAGAAAAGTGTCGCAATACCGACACTTAGACAAAGTGTCGCAATTGCGACATTTGGAGGAAGACGTCGCAATTGCGACACTATGCCCCAAAGCGTCGCTATTGTGACGACTGCCTCCAAACGTCGCAAGTGCGACACAATGTCTAAGTGTCACAGTTGCAACGTTTGGAGGCATCCGTCGCAATAGCGACTCTTTTTCCGCCGTCGATATAAAGACACTTATATGTGTGCTACATAAAAATACGAAACTTATATGTGCGCTACATAAAAATGATTGTATTAAAAACTACATTAACGTCTGATATCATGCGCGCATTCGCCCTCCGCTCTTGTAGAACAGCATTTGCCCTCAGCATTCACCCTCAGCTCTTGAAGAATAGAATTTTCCCTCAGCATTCGCCCTCATCTCTTGCAGAACCACATTTTCCCTCAGCTCTTGCAGAACATCATTCGCCCTCAGCATTTGCCCTTAGCTCTTGCAGAACAACATTCACACTCATCATTCGCCCTCAACTCTTGCAGAACAGCATTCACCCTCAGCATTCACCCTCAGATCTTGTAGAACAGCATTCACCCTCAGCTCTTGTAGAACAACATTTGCCCTCAGCTGTTGCAGAACAGCATTTACCCTCAACTCTTGCAGAACAGCATTCGCCCTCAGCTCTTGAAAAATGGTAAGTTCTTAATGTAGGCCCTTCCTCCTATAGTAGGGTTGACTCTATTTTGGTTTTTTTGGTCAATTCCATTAGATTGTGTTAGGCTGTAGGGTTCTCTCTAGATTTCTTCCAATGTTCTTTCGGATGAGTTTCAAAGAGGATGTGTAAGATGTGTTTGTGCTTGCATGAATTTGACTCCATTAGTTTCGTTGTTTAAGGTGACTAGTTCGACAAACTCATCCATCTCAACACCCAAAAGAACAAATTTTCCTTGGTCCCATCTTGCACACGAAGGTGAAGTATGGTAGTAGGTTTGGAGATCGAAAGTCATCAAATTTATCGCAAGGGTAGTACTCCAGATCGAAAGTGATGAGCTTTAGTTCTCCAGATTTGGGGATTTTCTGATATTTGGGGATTTTCTGATGACATACCAAAGGTCACTTCCATACAACCATATCAAGGTCAATGTTGAGATCATTCTCATATAGATATAGGTCACTGATATATAGGGTTAATATCATCATCACTATCCATGGAAACCGAATGGTTACAAAATCTATGATTGTGGTTGGCTCATTTATAATTATTACCCATTTACAGTAGAGCACAGAAACACTAAATATGGCCCGAGCAGAGCCTTTACAACAGGCAATGGAATTGCAGCTGCTTCATTAATAACCAATAGCTCCACTTGAGAAAATACTGAAGAAAGGGAAACAATCAAATGCTAGCCATCATACAATGCTTTGACATAAGAGTTTTGAGTGACATACTTGAAAAAAGAACTCATCCACTGATATTTATAATCATTTGAGTTATTCAAGTTAAACACAATGTCAAGAATCAAGATTCAATACCCTCTATTATCTTCATCACCCAATACAAGATTTAAATTTTTCCCAAAGAAACGCTTATTAATTTGGCAGCCATTATTTCTCCCTGCTTTAAAACCCTACATTTAAATGAAAACAAGCATTGCATTTCAACTACAAAAATCTATTAGTGTTCAAATGTACATGTGTGCATCACTTGTGTAGGGTATTCCTTTTCCACTTTCACAGTATCCAAGAATGTGTGCAGTATAGTTCATATTTTTTGTGATTTAGATTATCTTGAAAAAGGAAAGGTAAATTATTTCCCATGGAAAAAGAAGGTTTTCCCTTTTTACTACTGGAAATGGTACAACAAAGTTCCATTTCTACCCGAAACTCCTATGAAAGAGGAACCAAATAAAGGCCATGTCCTCAATGGACATCATTTGGCTTTGAAAATGGCCATTGCACCATGTTGTTTCTTATATTACATCACGATGGTTTCTTAGGTCATTTCTTGTTTCTTGAGATGAAAAACAACCAAAGAAATTGTGAAGATCCTTTCAAGAAATAAATGACCATTTCTCAATCATATCTCAACTATTTTTTATTTTATTCAGTGGTTTCTTACTTTGAGAGAATTTTGACACTTTTATAAGGAATATAACATAAAAACACAAAATGGGAAGGAATTGATGAGGTAGATGACCTTTAGTTGTTGTCAATTAAGAATTGATAATACACGATGCATGTTTTTTACTACAAACTAGATTCCTTCCTGGAGTTAGGACACATAGTATTGAATCAAAGTTGTAGTTTCTAACTTCTTGTATTGGTTCATCAATCTTGAAATTCGGACATTGCATGTCTTCATTGCTTCATGTTTGAATAATTTGCATCATATCGTACAATAGGAAATTAGGAATTATGATTATTATTACTTTATGGATCTATTAAGTTACTTTTAAGTTTTCATGGTTTAGTGTGAAATTATTCTAGTGTGCCCCTAGGCCCAGGTGAAGGAATGCCAAGGACTGAGAACCCTAGTTTTTAAATGGTATTGTTTCTTATACCCAAAAACCTATCAACATCACTTCTTATTAGTTCTTAACAATAGTGTTGTAAACAATTTGAGAATTGGTATAGCAAAATCTCGCACTTCTCAAGATAAAGTCCTAAAGCTAAAGTGTGATACCATGTGTAATTCAATAGCCCCATTGTCACCTCACCAACCTCTTTTCACTTCGGGCTAGCTCTCCTCCAAATCAAGGGGGGTTCTCCCTAGTAGATGCTCGGGATCTAATGGCCCAACCAAACCAAGTCAAGAGCCCCCTAACTCTCTATGTTTACTACTATCAATCAAAATATTGAACAATAGGGTCAGACATGCATCCTGAAGATAAAATTGCCAAGGTATTTTTGGGTAATTTCAAAGGGAAAGTCCCCAAACACATATAATCAAGGAATTATAATGTGATTTCAAACATTAAATATCAACAAAATCGTTTAAAGGATATTTAAAGGAAAAAGGTGATGGAAGATAGAAAGTGCCTTACTTAAATACTCTAAGGATTTTTCAATAGTTGCTCCAAAAGCTTCACTTCAAGGCCCTTCAAGATCGTCTCCAACAATGCTATACCATCAGCTTCAACAATGTTGCTCCAAAAATGTCCTCAAGGTCTTCACAAGAAGTTTACTAGAAGTTGCTCCAACAATATATTCAATAAGGTCTTCATTGTCAACTCGTCTCTTGTTTGGGTGCCTTAATGTGCAATGACATGTTTTCAGGACTGAATTCAATGCAAGGCATATTTGAAACTCTAACTCTGTCTTCCGGTGTCTTATTAGAAATTATTTCAGTTTTCATTTTGTGTTTTCAATTTAGATATTGTTTTCAAGTTTTTACATTTATAATTTTATTGCAATGTGGCAGACTGATCAGAGCAGTGCAGGAACAACCCCGAGATGGGATGATCGTGGAAAGAGGCCAGCGGAAGAACATGTAAAGTGCCAACATTGCTCTATCTTCAGGTATTTTAGTTATTTACATAATTGAAATAATATTAATTTTGTTCAAATATGCAGACACCTAGCCATGGTATGCCTGATGATTCCCTCTTTGAGGAAGAACTTTCTTCATCCCTATCTCCAGTGTTCTTGTTGCGAAAAAAGGCACGAGATGCAAGGTCGGAATTTAATACTTTGATAGACGCGCCTCAAACACCTGAAACATAAGAGAGGATAAAACAACTTATGAGCCAGCTAGAAACATATCAGGTAATAATAAAAAGTCAAAAGGATATTTTTTTTGTTCTACATGAGATGAATTGTGATAGTTTGATTTTTAATTTTTACATTGACTAAACTAACAAAAAGTTCTTTTGTATGTAGCGTTTTCTGGCACTTGCTGAATCCGGTGTTGGTGGTAGTGGGACACAAGGGAAAGAGATTGCCCAACAACCCTCTCGTACACCTTCTACTCCTTTAGGTGCCAGCCAAGAAACACACCCTGCCCAAGCAGACACCCAGCCAACCACTGAACGTGTTGGCAGTGATGAGGCTGATATGGCCAACTACATTATTGCATTTCCTAGAGCTACATGTGTTAGCTCCACGGGGACCATTAATGGCATGTTTTTGGTGAACGATGAAGGTGTCCCTATAAAGCACGTACAACTCCCAGGTAAGTTTTAATATTTTAACTATTTCATGTACTCTATCTAAAACATATTTTATCATGATTTTTATTTTTAAATTAATGATAATATATTTTTTTTCTGTGTAGGAAACAATGAGTTCTATAGGTTTTTGGAGAGCCATGCGTTGGTAATTTTTGGCCCAACCATATGCACAAGGTGGAATTCCCAGAATTCCAACCTGAAAAAAGAACTTCTAGATTATCTAGAAGCCCTTTTTGGGGTCAGCACATTTGACAGAACAGCGGTGGCTCGGGTAGCCAACAAATATTTGAAATATACCAGGGACACATATAGGACACAATTTAAATTTAACCTTAGATATGAGCGTCCTCTCGCAGTTCCAGAGAGTGAGTGGAGAGCACTCATCCATGAAGGAAAAGAGAAAAGGGCAAAGAAAGAAGGAAAAATGCCAACTGGACCCGCAAGGTAAATTACAACTTTAATTCAATAGCTTTAATTTTCTCTATGTCTAAAATAAAAGTGTGCTACGTCATATCTGACTTAAATCTTTTGATGCTAGGTTGCCTGACACCTCAAAGGCAACCAAAGCTAGGATTGAAAAAAAGGGCCATCACAAGCTAGGCCAGGGCGGCTACTTGAAATTAGCTGCAAGAATTGTAATTAAGTAGCTAAACATCTTATAATTAATTGTATCGCCTTCAAACGTTTTTGTAATCCTATCAAATATGATTAAAAATACACAATCATATGTAATGTAGGGTGATGACTTCGGAACAGAAACTACAGAGGAAGATAAAAATATCGCTTTCCATTTCGGCTATCAAGCCATAGTTGAACGTCGCAAAAGCTTGGGGCAGGTCCCAAGATCCAGAATGCCTGATAAGGTAAAACATTAACCTTTCAATATGTTTGTTTTCATCCATAAATTTAATATCTAACAACTTTGTTTAAATCAGGGGAGCAACACTACCGATGACGCAAATAACCCAGTTTTAGAGCCAAATGTAGATGATCCTCACGTGCAACCTGATCATTGTAGTAGGGACCAGGCCGACAATGCTACTATCAGTGAGGGCTGTGACGGTAATTAATTTCCACTTATAATTTTTTCTAATTATACCTTGATGGTTGTCCTTATAACTTTTTTTGTTTAAATGACAGAGAATGTTTCCCTTGAGGATCTTACCACGAGAGAGGAAGACAGGGCAACAGTCCCAACGGCGACAACTGGTGCACCAGGTAAATAATCTCATTGCAATTTTTTTTATTAATATTACCGAACTAGTTCAATGATATTTTAAAAATGACAATTAAAATTTAATATTATCTGTTTTTGTAGGCGATGCCCCGTCACTGGATGAGACCAGACATCGTGACTACGCAACTAGGTCAGCGGCGACATTTGGTGCACCAGGTAAATAATCTCATTGCAATTTTTTTTTATTAATATTACCGAACTAGTTCAATGATATTTAAAAACTGACAATTAAAATTTAATATTATCTTTTTTTGTAGGCGATGCCCCGTCACTGGATGAGACCAGACATCGTGACTACGCAACTAGGTCAGCGGCGACAACTGGTGCACCAGGTAAATAATCTCATTGAAATTTTTTTTATTAATATTACCGAACTAGTTCAATGATATTTAAAAACTGACAATTAAAATTTAATATTATCTGTTTTTGTAGGCGATGCCCCGTCACTGGATGAGACCAGACATCGTGACTACGCAACTAGGTCAATAGTGCGGGTCGAAAGGCACGAAACAGGAGCAGAGCACGATGATATTGATGATGTAATTAGGAGCTTTAGAAATAGGAAGAAGAAAAAGAAAATTTGATAATGTAAAATATTGTATTATTATAAGAAAAACGTTACCATACTTGGAACGTTTTTTGCGTTATATAAAAAACTCATTTATCATACTATTTTTATGTCAAGCATTAATTGCAATGTTTCCTTGCGTACTTTTTGTTGAATTGTTTTTTTATTAGTTATTGAATATTCTTTTTTATGCTCATGAAAGTAAAAAATGAAATATAGATTGGGTATTGGGGAATTGAGAGTGATGTGAGGGGGGGGAGGGGCCATAAGAGCTTCCACCTTCACGTGGTTGGCCCTGTTTAGTAGAGAATAATTTATTGGAGCAATTTAATCTTGGAGCAAACCTCCCTTGATCCAGCGTAGCAACAAAAAAGTCAATGTTGACTTAGTTGCTACTCTTTCAGATCGTGGGAGGCTTGTTCCAAGTTCATGCGACTCCAATAAATTGTTCTTGAAACGAAGAGGAGCTTATTCGGGTATGTTTTGACATTTTCAACATATGTTCTAACATTATCATAAGAATGCATCTTAGAGTAAAAATACTACATCAATTACTTGTATTTATTGTATAGATAATGATGGATTTTGATTGACTTGGCAGTGCAGGTACAAATCCTCTTGCATCATGAGCAATATAACTTGTCAACCAGGGTCATGTCCAGGATATTTTGCTTGTGCGCTTGACCAGGTTCGTAATGTCACATTTTGTAAGTTCCTTTACAGTTCATAATTCAATATTAAGCTTGTTCATGATTATTATCTAGGTTTTTTGTATGTGTTTTTTCATCTATTTGATTGTAAGCAACTCTGCATGTTTCCTGTTGTTCACTATGATTTCTCCCATTACCACTCCCAGGATGAATCCGAATTTGTTGTTACATAGGTTACTTTATTGTTACTATGATTTCTCCATTTACGATTTCATAGGTTACATCATGTAAAGTTGTCAATCTCAGGTTGGTGATGAGCTTTAGTTCTCCAGATTTGGGGCTTTTCTGATATTTTCTCCCTCGTGTCATTCTTGCATCACCTCGTTGTTTGAGCATGCCAATTGTCTACCACTTGTACCAATTGGCACATGTCAATCTCTGAGTGGTGCCACATTTCACCTATTTTCAGTGAGAGTTTAGGGTTTCTCTAACATAGCTTCAGAAATCCGATTCAGTACCTACTTGAATATCGTCACATAATACTCATGGTTTGGATTGATGAGCATGTTCTGAATGGTTGGTTGATTCATAAGAACCACCCATATAGTCATCTTGAGATATTTCAAAAGTTTTCTCGGGTTTCCTTTTTCATCGTTTCTAGTGGGTGGGATGGTGTGGGGTGATCCATCAATACTGGTGCTCTTGTAGTAGGGAATTTGTTTTTGGGGATATAAAGGAGCATTTGATGTAGATATCCCATTGGATGCATTCATAGATGGGCACGAGAGGTCAAGAATTTAAATTAAAAATATACAACCTCTAGCATGGCAACCTGAAGGCCGCGAGAGACACTGGTTAAAGATTGTTTTGTGCTGGCCTTAATATAGTCGTGATTTCTTTCTATTATCTTAATGCAAATATATAGTCTGGTCTCATTAAAATGAGGATTGTGGTTGTATTTATCTTTGTTTGTTTCTCTCTTAATGCTCCAGAAGTTGCCAAAAGTTGCGATAGTTGTTTAGTTTGCCTGTTACAACTTAAAAGTGGTTTTTAGCAATGGAAGTCATGTTTTTTAAGGTTCATACTAATATGAAGATCTTGTAATTCTATATTCAGGATAAGAGAAGATGGCCTCTGCTTTGGGCAGTATGACAACAATTGCCACATCTACCTCATTGGGTAACAATGGAAAGGGGAAGAATTTGGGTGCAATGTTTGATAATTATGGCAGACAATTGTCTTCTCTTTTAGTTTTTTCACCCATTTCCTTTAATCGCTCAAGCAGAAGAGGGACTTTGAGATTACGCGACAGAGATAAGGTAGTTAATACAAGAGCTATGGAAAAGGAGTTGTACTTCAACAAGGATGGCTCAGTGACAAAAAAATTGCAGGTCAGAGAAAAAATTATGTTTAAAGGAAGGTCACTTGCACATGAAACTTCACTGCGGTGGATCTTTCCTTGTCCACTTATATTCGATTTTAATGTGTTATTTTAATTTTTCATGGAGGGTTGTTTTGGCATATGGTCTGGCATTCAATTGCACACTTACTGAAAGCATTGTCAATTTGTCTTGCAGGGGGTGTGAACAAACTTGCTGATCTTGTTGGAGTCACCCTTGGGGCGAAGGGAAAAATGTTGTCTTGGAGAGCAAGCATGGTTCTCCGAAAATAGTTAATGATGGTGTGACAGTAACTAAGGAGGTAATTTGTAGATGTGTGCTCTGGTTTTCTTTTTAACGTTGTATTAGTTCCCCCTCTTAAATGTCTTAGATTTGGTAGGCATAATTTGAAAACTCAAAGGTGAAAGGAAACATATTTGTTACCCAGTGGTCTACTTGGCCTATGGACTAGCCACATTAGAGTAATACATAAATATTTTCACAACAATAAAAGGAAATGGTTATGGCTGAGTCAAATTTTATTGTTATTGACAGTGTAATGAAATGTATCTCAATGCTATGGTTTTGGCCTTTTTATTGGTTGAATTAGAGGACCCAGTTGAAAATATTGGGGCCAAGTTGGTAAGGCAAGCTGCGGCAAAGACAAATGATTTAGTTGGGGATGGAACCACAACATATGTTGTTCTTGCACATGTTGGAATATTGAAAAATTCCAGAACAATGAATGGAGAATAAATCTCCCTTCCTCTAACACGGAGAAAATAAAAATTTCTTTGACAGGAGACAGAGTTTCAATACTTTGAAAACAAACTTCTATTCCCTTCAATAACTCAAAAAAAAAATATTACACTTCTTCCTCACTGAGAGGGATTACAAAATTATGACTGCTACAAAACGCAGTGCATAAAACCAACTCACTGTCTGTTCAAAACAAACATACTCTATCTCTAAAACACTCTGCTGTGTTTTTCACTTTCGCACTGCTGTGCATACACACTTAAAAAGTTACACTCGGTCTTTCACTTTTTACACACTACTGTGTAATAAAAAATTTACGTACTGTCTATAAAAAAAACTACCAAGCTTTTTTGTCCTTTTTATTTTTATATGTCGTAACATATAAAACATATTATAATAAGCCCTCTTTTAAAAAAAATAAAATTAAAACTAAATTCTATGGCCCACCTTTCATTTCGCATATGATATATATATAACATATGTATATATTAAACTATCAAAACATTAAAGAACCCTTTCCGTCGGACTTCAAAAGTCTAAATAGATTGAATTTCAATCCAAATTCGCGTTCCAAAATGGGATGCTGACGTCTGCCTAATTTTAACTCGAATTCTCAATCCAATGTGCCCTATAAAAAATTCGGGTCCGGTTTTCAGGTTTTCAGATTCCCTTCAATTTCATGCGATCCAATATTAATGCTCCACGTGTCCTTTTGAATTTACAAAATTGTCGGGTAAATTTCTGTTTGTTTAATTTCTGGTTGGTGAATTGCGTTAATGCTGGTTGTTGTGTTTAAATACAATCTTGTACAGAAATATGGCTGCGGCCGTCTACAAAAAAAACTTGCAGGAATTTTAAATGCTGAATTAAATTTCTGGATGGCATGCAAGCAACCTCCAAAAAAAAATGTTGTTGTTGCATCTGTCCTTCTGCTGCAACAGTTGAAGTTAAAATTCAACAACACAGGTTTTAATAAGTGAGGGTGTAAAGGTAAATTTTTGTCGATAGTACTGGATTAAGATCATCTATTCATTTTTGTAGGGTCTTATGGTGTTTGGTTTTTTAGTTTTGGGTTGGGATTATTGAGTCTAAGATAGTTTTTGAGTGAAAAAATTGCTATCAGGTATTAAAAATTTTTGGTTCTTTTGCCAAAATTTATGAGCTTGTTAGGAAATACAAAACTGACAATGGTTGTATCTTAAATTTGTGGAAAATAATTTGAAATGAAACCTTTTTGTGTAGGTTTTTGTAGTAGGTGCAAACCCCGTTCAAATTACTAGGGGCATTGACAAGACAATAAAGGCCCTTGTTTTGGAACTCAAAATTTTGTGAAAGGAGGTAAACGCTTGCCTTTTGAGTAGGCTGGTTTTCCTTTTAGCTGATGGTTTGGTGTATGTAATACATTTGATTGTGTGGTATTGTTAGATCTACAAAATTTGTAGTTGTTTAGTCTTATGGCCGAGGTGCACTTTTATTATGGAAATAGTTCATGCAATATTGT
>CM076571.1:830682457-830738644 GCA_034641835.2 Pinus albicaulis
ATCAGCAAACAGATAATATTTTCTTTCATGAAGATGATAAGGCTGTCATGTTTGATAATCTTGAAGATTGGTTTTTGTTTAAGAATGACCTAGACCATGAAATTGAGGAATATGAGCTTGAGAGAGACAATATGCCAGAATTTCTCATGGTCAAGGAGCTTACAGCTAACACTCATATGGTAGAAGCTTATACCTCTCTGTGCCTTCCTATCACTCGGCAATCAATTGTTCTTCCATATCAGAATGAAGCGAGTAGTTGTAATTTTGCTGCTGGATCTCAAAACCAACTAGTGCTTCAGGATTTTCAAGATCTTTTCAGCATTATTTTGCAAGCATCAGAAAATATAAATGTTGCCTGGTTCATTATCATAATCCTTGGTTTCAATGGTTATTGTGAGTTGCCTACATGTACATCGTTCTACCTGCTCGAGAAAAGTGAGAGAAGAATTTTGGTATGTAGCCATCTGCTGGATTGGTTACATTGGAAGGCTCACTACACATGATTTTACATATTTCATCAGTAGGCATTTGGTTGTCATCATGATTTGAAGCACTCAAATATCCATGGACTGCTGCCATTAAAAAGCTTTGTAAGTACTAATTTCAGTTAAGTAGGTCTTGAGTCATTTTTGTTTTAGTTAGTTTCAACATAGTTTCAGTTTGGAGGCTATAAAACTGAAGGTCTGATTTTAGTTTTGGTGTGTCAGTTGTTTGAGTCATTTGCGAGTCAGTTTTCAGTCATGCATCTCAGCTTGAGTTTTTGACTCCATTTCCCAATGGATAAGGCACTGGTCTGCTCTCCCAAAGATCTGTTGTTCTTGGCACTTCCAAGGAGCTACCATCCCCATTGGAGCCAATGTTAGTGTCAGTCTTTGCAGCCTTCCTCTAGTGATAAAAAATGATCTTACAAAGTGATTTTAAGATTTCAAGGTCAAATTTTGTCATTTCAGTGAATCTTCAAGTAAAATTTGGTCACTAGGTATTAGGTCTAGGGTTTGTTTTCACTCTTTTCAAAGTTTTCCAAATGTCGGTCCATGTCACCATTCAGTTGAGTGTACCATCATTCATAGGGTTTTCATCATCATTTCAGGTTCCAATGGGTCATTTTACACCTTGTTCATGCTTCAGTTGTGCCTAGGTAAGGTTCATTTCCCTCTCCTAGGGTTTTGGAGGTAATTTCTCTTCGATGGTCAAATCATCAACAAAAATTATATCTAATGTTCATACCTTCCCCTATTCTTAATGTACCTTATTAAACACTTCCCATCCCTTTGAGATCCCCCAAATTCCTCATTTTTCGCACGAACCCTAGTTTCTTGCTACAACTTGGCAATTTTATTAGGCTGGGCTTGTGTTTTCCCTTTTGGACCCCTTCCCCTCCTCAAATCTCTGAAATTACACTTTCCCCTTGTTTCTAACATCTCTACCTACTTCCCAAAATTTTCTCAAGAATTTAGAAGCCCCTTGTCCCCTTCATTTCACTTCATTTCGACAAATCCCATGTTCCACACATCAGGATAGGTTTTACTCCAATGATGTTTCTGAGCAATAAAAGATGAATTTTTGAAACCTAAGAGAGGTTTTTGTCCAAAATATTCCAAGGAAGAAAAAAATCCTTCACTTTTTACACAGGTGTCATGGTTTTATAGAAATGTCAAAAATACAGTTGCCTTAGGAGAATTGATGCACCTCTGAAGTGACCTTGGAAAAATCCATATTTCTCCTAGCTTGTTTGGCCAAATGACTTTCTTGATGAGTCAAATGATAACTAGACACAAAGAGCTTTCCAATGAGCTATCATGAGCTTAATTTTGAGTTGAGGAAGACCTTCCAAAGTTGACTTCAACAGCACTCTGCCTTTAGGTAGCGTCATTTTTCTCATTTTGACCAGTCTTGGAGATTTGATTTTTGACAAGGAAAATGAACTCCAAATTGAAAAATTCTAGCTGGGTTAGAAATTAGACTCAATAATATTTCCAATGAGATATCCCACGCCCAATTTTTACATCAGGAAAGCCTCCAAAAATCTCATGCAAAATGGCGCAACGCGTTGGGTTGTGGTGTTGGGAAAAATACTGAGAGGGGGGGGTGAATCAGTATTTAGGAATATTCAAAAATTTTTACTTTTTCATGCTCTAAAACCCATACACTACTTTGCTGAAGTCAACTAGCGTATGCACGCGGATATCCTTCATAAAACTCACGTATACACAGAGATCTAATTATGCCATTAGTTCTTCACTTATATCATTCCATCATTCATTGATTAGATGTTCTATAAATAGTAAACATGTGCAGTAAGAACAGAATAAACCATCACACAAAGCATCACACATGAACACCAGGATTTTTAGGTGGAAACCCAAGTCGGCAGAAAACCACCGCTGCAGTTGCTCAGCCTTCAATATTTTATTATAGAGAAAACATCTTACAACATATGTGCGGTGCGGACTCCTGCTGACACGCGAGACACCCACACAACGCTCGTTCTCCCGGCCTCTCTGAAGGGAGAAGCTACAACCCCATGACTTGTTTACCCGGCCTCTCCTGGAAGGGAGCTACGACCCCCTGCTCTCGTTTACCGGCCTCACCGGGAGGGAGCTATAACCCCTTGCTCTCGTTTACCCGGTCCACGGAAGGGGCTGCGGTACCCGGCCTGAAGGCTACAACCCTCAGCACCACCTTGGACCACGTTTCATCAATTTTCACACTGGATCCAACAACTTCAAAAGAGCACAACTTGTAGGCCACGTTTCATCATATTTTCAGACTGGACCCTCTCCATACATTTAAGCACAGTCAAACATCAACAGCAGATAGCTAAAACACAGCAGATCAGATCAAACATTTCTTACCACAGACTTCAGCAAACCCTAGTTTGCATACGCGCTTTTCTTTCACTGATGTCGCGTATATACGCGCTTCCGTCCACATCAACCAGCGTATACATCTACACATAAACTTCACTGCGCATACGCGCTTTTTCTTCAGAGAAGCCGCGTATATACGTGATTTCTCTGCGGCTAACTAGCGTATGGATCTTCAACCATTACAGAGCTACATACTTCTTCAGATCAGATATTCAGTTCAGATTCAACCCTTTACTTCAGACAGATGTTCGCCTCATCACAGATCTAATCACTCCATAAACAAATCTAGTAGATACAAATACATTTCAGATCTAGATATCTAGCTTCATCATTTCTTCATAGGTGCATCATAGATTCGGATCTATCATCAAACCTTTACCCTTCCATACGGATATACTTCACGAAGTATTCATTCAAGATCGGACATCTTGCACCCACACTTCTAATTTACCTGATGAATTTCTTCTCTTTATATAGGTTTACCCTTTTTGTCTACCATGGGCCTTTTGTCTCGCAGGCCAAAACAATACCATGAGCCCAAAACTACATTACTTCCGATGGTATTCCTGGACGAGGTCATTTAGACGAATCATTACCCAATACAATGGGTCAATACCATGGTGGTTACCCCTGTTTTTGCACTTTAAGAGCGCTTTTTTCCCATACGCGACTTGGCACGTTGATTTCCGCGTGCATACGCGACTTCCCCTAGACAGATCCGCGTATTCCTTGAAACATACTCTTTTCATCATATATTTAGCACATGCTGAATTTCTTTCTTCGTTGCCTTCTGTACTCACTGTAGGTACATCAGTTTTAGTTCATCAAAACATATTCTATCAAGCACAACTTCATCCAGTAAGTTGCCATTATCTTCATCAAGAGGGTTTCCTTTCAAGGACAACATTCATCATCATATTGCTAACAAACATCATTTCTTATCATATTTACATCATTTACCAAGTCCATCGGGTCAAGAATAACTTCATCAGGTGAATTTCCATCAAGGACAACACATATCAACAATATCATGTCTTCATCTTCATTCAGTGGGTTGCCATCAAGGACAACACTCTTCATCATATTGCCAAAAATCTCCCCCTTTGGACTTGATGACAACCACAATGGTGTTTGGTGACCACAACAGATAGGTATATTAAGAATACAAGGACACCATGTCACATTCCCCATTCTTTCTCTTCATTCAAACATTCAAACACCATGTCACTCTCCCCCTTTGACATCAAGGGCAAAGGGCGGATCAAAACCAACCTACTCTCCCCCTGTTCTCCTCATGTGGAAGAAGCGTTCTGCAGATATGATATATACTGAAATGACCAAGCTCCCCCTAAGTTCATGCTGAATCTTTAAACATATTTTCCAATGAAGTACATGACTCTATGAAATTCCTATCACCAATGACTCATACTGACATCAAAGATCCATCCAAGTGGATTTACATATGAGACTCAACTACCCAACCAAGTGGGTTTACAAATTTGACTCAGCTACCCAACCAAGTGTGTTTACAAAATTTGACTCAGCTACCCAACCAAGTGGTTTTACAAATTTGACAAGTCCTTACATGACTGAATATTACAATTTTACATCATGGGTCTTAACAAGACCTTTTCATCAAATTAAAAATATGAATTTACGTCACCAATACCAGAAAAATATCAAGAGATATCATATATCAGAACCACCATAATGCCAACAATGCATTATACTCAGCAACGCTAATGCTCCCCCTGAAAATGTGCTTCCGAACATCCTTTCCATATGACTAAGGCTCCCCCTTAGTTTGTGCATCCTGAACACTTTCACCAACAGATCATCAAGGCGTCTTTATCAAAACATTAGAAATAGAATTATGAGAACTGGAACACCACCAGAGATACCAAACAGTATCAGAGATACCAAACAGCACTACAGCTGTGCTGAAGAGAGCTGACCCCAAACAGAAAATGTTAGCAATCAGAAATACGCGGTTTTATGTGCATGAACTCGCATATATACGCGACTGTGTTTCAGGAAACCCGCGTATCCAATACCATCTTCTATATTTTAACCAGATCTGATCCTCTTGTGAGAAAAAGATAGTGTTCAGCTTCTTTCTGGGATATTTGAATGCTTCCCTGGACTACAGATAGATAGAATAGTGTAGTTGTGTCTTCAAGCGTCATCCAACGGTTGTAGCATAAGCACATTAGTAACCAAGCCTTTAGGTTCTTTGCAGCATCAATACAATCTTTCCAAGAGAGATTGTCATACTAGAACAACATCTTCAAATATGTGTCAAGCAATCATCCATGTGGTCCAATATCATCAAGATCTTCAAGATTTAACAAGAAGTAACATATGTAGGCAAAAGATCTCAACCATAGTAACAAACTCTGCATGATCTATTCTTATTTCTGAATCAAACGACATCCAACTCATCCATGTGTGAGCACAAAAGATACTTATCAGCAACCAGGGCGTAAAATCTCATCATAATAAACCATGTACCAGGTCATCATCATTTGAGCATGAGTATCACAAAAACCAAAGAATAAGCAGTCATATTGCCAACAATGCAATCATTAGTATTCAACCTGTTGCTCCCCCTGGACCAGTGCTCCTTCTTAACTTGTGCAACCTGAAAACGTTCATCAGCAAGTCATCAGCAACAATCTCTGCATGGGCTGCCCTTATCTCTGAATTATAGGACTTTCATCTCAACAATGAATACTCTTCATCAACAAGCAAACAGGACTCATCCACAATCTTCAACACAAGAAACCATGTATCGTATCCTCATTATTTAGAACTGAGAAACTAAGCTGAAATTGAGTCAATAATACAGTTATTAACAGTCAGACTGATGCTCCCCCTGAACCTCTGCTCCAGATCTTCAGCTATCATATAAATTCTCTTATCATCAATGCATACGCGACTGTGTCTGCTGGAACTCGCATGTATACGTGACTTTTGTTCATCTAACCCGCGTATGGAAAGTGAAGTATAGAAATTTTCATCTTCCTTCATTTCCTCCTGAGCTTGTACCTCTTGTACCTGTCCTTTCCACATCAGATGCGCTGTCAGAAGTAAACATAACCAGAATAATCAAATCAACCATGAGAGTCATCATGCATTGCTCCCCCTGTGATGATACATTACTAAATCTCATAATGTATCCCACATCATTCCTGCAGTCAATAAGAAAAGTCAGCTTTAGAAGCGGATGACTGCAGTAGGGTCAGAATTCCCTACGTTTCTGATCGGTCCTCCATCTTTTTCGAGATTTGTTTGAACTTTCTATTTGTGTGCTGGAAGTTATCCAATTTCTCATGTCTGTTCAACCTGCATTCCTTTTCTACATGTCCATACTTGTTACAAGAATAACATCTTATGTGTCCAGAGAAATAAGCATAAGAATCATAATGAGTATTTCTAATCTTCCTCCTTTTACAATCAGCTGCTTTATGTCCATACTTGTTACATGAAAAACAATATCCCTTGAAGAAACTAGAGTACCTTTCTATGTAGGATCTGTTAGTTTGTGGCTGAAATGATCTGCTCCTGCAATTTGCTGCAACATGCCCATAATTATGACATTTAAAGCATTCAACATTATTGACTTATTTCCTTTTAGATTTCATCATTGATGGTTGACCTTTTGTCTCTTTCAATGCTTCAGGTTTTGCATTGACATCCTCTGAATTTTTAGCACTTCCTTGAGAGCTAGATTCTCCTTTAACAATTTCATGGAAACCAAGACCAAGTTTGATAGCAGGAGACCTTTGATTACTCAGAATATTATCCAAAATATTAGTACTATCTTGAAACCTCAAAAGTTTAACCTTTTCTTCTAATTTACCTTTGAGAATGTTTACCTCAATCTCTAAGGCTTGACATTGCTTTGTCATGCTTTCTTCTTTCCTTCTTCCATCTTCTACTTGATCCTTCAGTTTTAGAATCTCTTCTTTCAACCCATTTCCTTGTTCTTCAAAAGTTTGCAAGAGTTCTTCATTCTTCTTCTTCAATGCTTCAAGATTTACTTTTAGAGATATGATTTCTTCTTCAAGTCCTGCATTCTTCTTACATGTTTTATCTAGGTATTCTTTGAGGGAAATGATTTATGCTTCAAGTCCTTCCTTTTCAAATTATTGTAGAGGTTCCTCATTCTTCTTACTTGATGCTTCAAGTTTTTCTTGTAGAGAGATGATACCAGCTTCAATACCTTCATTCTTCCCTTTTGATTTTTCCAGATCTGTTTTTAGAGAAACGTTTTCTGCTTCAAGTCCTTCATTCTTCTTATTTGATTATTCAAGATCTTCTTGCAGAGAGATGATTGCAGCTTCAAGTCCTTTACTTCGATTGTATACATCATCGAACATCCTTTTCAGTCTAAAGATCAAATTTTTGGAGGCAGATTCCTTCTCATTAAATATTCTTTGTTGATCTTTGATAACTTCTTTTAAATCCACAACATTACTTTCTACATCATTGCTTGCACAGATAAGATTACAAGGACCCCAATCACTATCAGATTCATCTTTGTCAACTTCTGCTATACACGTTTTCTAAGACATCTCCTTACTTTGAGTAGCCTTTTGCTTCTTTTCCATGAGCACTTGTAGAGCTTGGTCAGAATCTTCTTCATCTTCACTTTCACTATCATAACCTTTGCATATACAGTTAAGTAAAATACAAGAACAACGATCAATACCTGTTTCATCTCCTTCAATTTCTGCTATACATGATTTCTGAGGCCTCTTCTTTCCTTGAGTAACCTTCTTCTTTTGCTTCTTTCCCATTGCGACGGATCTCCTTCAAGCGATCAAGCTTCTGCAGAAGGACCTTGCTCTGATACCAATTGTTGGGAAAAATACTGAGAGGGGGGGGTGAATCAGTATTTAGGGCAAACTAAAAATTTTTACTTTTTCATGCTCTAAAACCCATACGCTACTTTGCTGAAGCCAACTAGCGTATGCACGCGGATATCCTTCATAAAACTCGCGTATACACAGAGATCTAATTATTCCATTAGTTCTTCACTTATATCATTCCATCTTTCATTGATTAGATGTTCTATAAACAATAAACATGTGTAGTAAGAACAGAATAAACCATCACACAAAGCATCACACATGAACACCAGGATTTTTAGTTGGAAACCCAAGTCGAGAGAAAACCACCGCTGCAGTTGCTCAGCCTTCAATATTTTACTATAGAGAAAACATCTTACAACATATGTGCTGGTGCAGACTCCTACCAGCACGCAGGCACCCACTTGCGCTCGTTTACCAGCCTCTCCTGGAAGGGAGCTACAACCCCCTGACTAGTTTACTAGCCTCTCCTGGAAGGGAGCTACGACCCCCTGCTCTCGTTACCAGCCTCACCTGGAAGGGAGCTACGACCCCCTGCTCTCGTTTACCAGTCTCACCTGGAAGGGAGCTACGACCCCTTGACTGAAGGCTACAACCCTCAGCACCTCTTATGGACCACGTTTCATCAATTTTCACACTGGATCCAACAACTTCAATAGAACACAACTTGCAGGCCACGTTTCATCATATTTTCAGACTGGACCCTCTCCATACATTTAAGCACAGTCAAACATCAACAACAGATAGCTAAAACACAGCAGATCAGATCATACATTTCATACCCCATACTTCAGCAAACCCTAGTTTGCATACGCGCTTTTCTTTCACTGATGTCGCGTATATACGCGCTTCCGTCCACATCAACCAGCGTATACATCTGTACAAACTTCACTACGCATACGCGCTTTTTCTTCAGCGAAGCCGCGTATATACGCGCTTCCTCTGTGGCTAACTAGCGTATGGATCTTCAACCATTACAGAGCTACATACTTCTTCAGATCAGATATTCAGTTCAGATTCAACCCTTTACTTCAGACAGATGTTCGCCTCATCTCAGATCTAAGCCTTCCATAAACAGATCTAGCAGATACAAATACATTCCAGATCTAGATATTTCGCTTCATTATTTCTTCATAGGTGCATCATAGATTCAGATCTATTATCAAACCTTTACCCTTTCCATACGGATATACTTCATAGAGAAGTATTCATTCAAACGGTTGTCTGCCTTGCCCTAATTTTTAGTGAATTTCTTCTCTTTATATAGGTTTACCCTTTTTCAATACCATGAGCCCCTTTTTCAATACCATGAGCCAAAACAATACCACGAGCCCAAAACTACATTACTTCCGATGGTATTCCTGGACGGGGTCATTTAGACGAATCATTAACCAATACAATGGGTTAATACCATGGTGGTTACCCCTGGTTTTGCACTTTAAGAGCGCTTTTTCCCATACGCGACTTGGCACGTTCCTTTCCGCGTGCATACGCGACTTCCCTTAGGCAAATCTGCGTATTCCTTGAAACATACTCTTTTCATCATATATTTAGCACAAGCTTAATTCCTTTCATCATTTCCTTCTGTACTCACTGTAGATACATCAGATTTAGTTCATCAAGACATATTCTATCAAGCACAACTTCATCAAGTAAGTTGCCATCATCTTCAACAAGTGGGTTGCCATTCGAGGACAACACTTAGCATCATATTGCTAACAAACATCATTGCATATCAGATTTACATCATTTACCAAGTCCATCAGGTCAATAATAACTTCATCAGGTTGTTTGCCATCAAGGACAACACATGCCAACATTATTATGTCTTCATCTTCATTCAATGGGTTGCCATCAAGGACAACACTCTGCATCATATTGCCAACATGTGGCGCGATGCGTTGGGTTGGAGTGCGACGCACATGGAAGAAAGAAAATTTTTTTTGCTAGTTCTTCCAACTCATCAAATCGACTCAGTCCCTTATTGTTCCAGTAAGTTCATGTGACCTCCCCATGTTCATGACAATTTTTTGGTATTTATTATGAGAATTTAAATGCAAAAACTCAAACCCTATTCTCTTGTTTGAGGATTGTCTCCTTTAGGGTTTTGAAACTTGTTTTGTGCCAAATATTCCCATCACCTTGTTTTTTTCCCTCCTCATTGTTTATATCCACACAATATTCCATTTCATTGTTCACCTTATATCCCTAGTCAATCATTCCTATTCCATTCCCTCCCCATCCCACTTGTAAATTTTTCCCAAATCCCAAGTTTTCCCAAAAACTAAGTGGTTGTCCCTAAACCCTTAACACACAAATTTCAAGTGGAAATTTCAATATTCACTTGGAAATAATCCATTATTCCCACTATATTATTCCTCCATATCCCCTCCTATATTTGGAAATCAAATCAAAAACACCAATTTCTCATACAAGACAACATTGACCTTTCATAGACCTTGGACATCATGGAGACAGATATTGATACATCCTATGACTGAGACAGTGATTCCACCACTGAAATACATGCACCTGGAAGGCCAAAAAGGAAAATAACATGCTCAAGCACATGAAGAACCATTATTGGGCGAGGAATCATGTTTGCAAGGCGCGAATCAAGATCCTGAAGGCACAGTTAAAGAGGGCACTAAAGCGTCGCAAAAGGCATGATAGACTCCAAATTTTGGCTGAAGCTTCTTTAGCTCAGAATAGTACTTGATGGTGGACATTCAGCCCAAATTTCAAGAAATTTGGGAAAATTTTTGTCAATTTTGAATTTTTTGGCCTTAACACAGAGTTTCATGCCCGATGCGTCGCGCCACTTGGTGCGCGCTTATAATTGGCAGATACTCTTGAAGAAACCTTTTTATTTCTAGATTTTTCATCAAAATTTATGCATTCCTACTCATTACCTAAGGATTTTGACAATTTTTGGGTTGCCTGAAGGGTCAAAAACACCCTAAAATTGACCTTTCTGCCACTTTTTGGACACACAAGAAGTAGTGTTGGGAAAAATCATTTTTTGAGGGATAAATGGAAACAAAATTAAGAAATTCCACTTGGTTTGGAAATTAGATAGGTAGATCATTCCAACGAGCTATCCTACACTCAATTTGGACTTCGGGAAGGCCCTCAAAATCAGCTCCAAAGTGGCACGATGCATAGAGATTTCAGGCGCGGCGCATTGGGAATTTTGGCCTAGTTTTCACTCAGTAACTCAGTTTTTCGCCTAGTTTTGGCTAGTTTGAATTTTTTATCTTCAAATGTAAATATATTCATGTAACTTGAGGTAATTCCAAGGTTCTTGATGTAATTTTGACAAATTTTCACTCATCTAAGTAGATTCATTCACCAAAAAGTGAATTGTAACTGAATGAATCAGTTTCCTATCTTATAGAGGCAAGTTGTTCCACTGCCTATTTTCCAGTCCTTAGTTTATATCTTGTTGAAAAAGCTCCTAAACTAGTAAGATCGACCCCTAGACGCATGGGGATGAGTTAGGCTTGTCTATATCTTGTATTTTCTCAGTCATTTTCAGGGTTGGACACTTGGGATTGCTTTGAGCTTCATTGTACATTTCATCTCTGCATTTTGGCAAAGGAAATAGGCCAGGGTTTGAAGCACTCTTTGGGATCCATGTGGCTCTATGTTTTGAAGGTGTATTTCTCTCTGTGATTGTAAGTTCACTGATGTTTAATGTGTATCATTTCCCTTCTCCTTTCTTCTTAAATTAAACAAATAAGTGATAAAGGTGGAATTCATTAGATTTGCAGTGCTCTTCCTTGAGTTTTGTTTAATTTTCCATGTTTTCAACTGTCTGAAGAGGATTCTTGAATACCTCTTGCTCTCTTCAACTCCTCACCAGTCTGATCTATCCATTTCCTTTAATTCGAAAGCATCAAAACAATTTCCTTCATTGCCCCATTCAGCCCTCTGCAAAACTGATAATTTCCCGGACCCAAAATCTTCCTTTCCCTTTGATTCCAACAAAAACCCCCAAAATCAAATAAAACCCTTTCACCTATATACCTAGCCTAAAATCAGCCTTTATTTTAATTCATCTCAAGCCTCACTGATTATTTTTGCTGAGATTGACAAGGAGAGAGCCTTCTCCCGATTTGGTAGGGCTAGCTACCAGATTAAGCGTGGTTTGATGTTACTCTAGACTCTGCCTTTCTCAGCCTGAGGTAGATTTAGGCAATAACACAGTTAAAGATAAATCTGTACAAATTCACCTCAATAATTTTACATGGATCACCATAATTTTTCTTAAATAATCGTGTAGATCCATACAAGTGGCATATCAATAATCTCTGGGCAAAAACACATTAAATTGGAAACCATTGGTTGAAAAGACAATTTTAGTTAGCTAATTCTCTAACCACTACACAATTGAAGTGGTATTAAGGAACCTCCACAGGACTCCCTTTGTCTTCCACTAGCTCATTCAAGGATCAAATGTCATCAATAAGCCAATGGGAGGCAAGGAATGGGATCTGGCCTATAAATATCAGTGGATTTGAGACCAAAGCTGGCTCAAGAAAAGTTATGCTTCCAAATTTTATAGGAAATTGGCATTCTTTTGTGTTCACAAAGCTCAATATTGAGAACTCTCATAGGAATGTTTTTAGCAGAGATCATTATTTCAAGGATAATTAAAAGGGACCTTCCTTTAGGAGATTCATCGGTTCCATTTCCCTATCAACTCCCTTTAGTCTATGGGATAATTTTGTAACTATTTTCACCAAGAAATAAAGAGAATTATTGTTTCCCTACCTTTTTTCTTTTCTTTGTTATCAAATTTTAACTAATGATCTTGTTTTGATATATATTATTTGTTCATTTGATTATATGGTTCTCTTGCTAATCATTTTCTTGATGGATATGCAAGGAACAATAACCTTGTAATAGAATGGATTTTGGTACACCATTACTCCAACATGTAAACAAAAAAATAACAACTCCACTTTCTTTGCATTTATTATTTTTGTTGCTTTCCAAAGATCTCCTCTCATCTCTTTTTCATTCATCACATTTGTTTATTTCTTATACATCCTATTTAGACCTCCTCTTGGCCTACGTCTTCCAAAATTTAACTATGTTTAATTTTTGAGTTGGTCTACATGATTATTGAAGAAACAATCATAGTGATGTCCCTGTAATTATCAGTAGAGTACCTACATGGTTTTACAATACCTTAATTCCATGTAATTATCTCCTTCCTCTAGAGTTGGGTGGAAACTCTTAATTACCTACCCCCATTCCTGCATGTTTTATTAACTTAGTTAGTCTTTTTTTCATTTTAATTAGACACTACTGTAGAAGAATTTAATTTCCTTTTCCACATGGATGCCCTTTAGTTTGCTAACTAATTGTAATATTGGGACTATAAATGGAGTTATTAAATGGTGGAGTGTACTCTTCCCCTTATGCACATAGTAATATGGGGGAATAAAAAAAATATTGATATCTCATTCTCATATTCCTTTAGGATTAGTGGCTAAATATCATAGTGTGATAAGGGGGAAGTAAGTGTCACACCATACACACATATTTTCTTTCTTTCAAGGTAAAAACAAATAGTTTAACTAGATTACAAAGTAGTATATGCCATGATATCCATATCTCTACAATTTTATAAACATTAATGATGTTCACGTGACAATTTTCACCCACTAGACCCCACACATGAGAATTTCACTTAGTATTTACCTGCTTAGTACGATCTTCCCTTTGCACCCAAAGTGATGTGGGGGAATCACAATGTCAAGTATAGACTACTTGAACTTCACTATTTTTCACATCTTAAGGCACATGAATTTTGGGCCATCATCCCAAACTCAGAGCCTCTTAAATAGAAACCTAACTTAAACACATTATTTCCCCCCATTATGGGGAGACAAAAGAAATTATAGTCTATTTTAGGACCCTAGGGGTAGGAATCCAAGTAAACCCCCTTGGTCCTTCTCATTTGAAACATAATTTTTTTCTTCTAGGAAAATCTAAAATCTTCTATAATATAGTGTCACAAATCTAGTGATGAGAAGAAACTTGTGAAGGGAAACAACTTAAACCAAATATTATCACATGCCTCCTTGTGTCCAAACTATTTATAGGGGTTTTGGATCTACTATTGATACCTATAAGCAAATATTCTCTCACCTACACTAAACGAAGGTAGCTTGATGGAAGAAACTTAGGGCACCTTACCCAAGGTAGCGGGTGTTGGAGCACCTGAACCTAGAGATTTTTTTTAATGTCTACTAGAATCATCACTAATTTCTTTGAGATGTGGCCTAAATACCCTAATTATAACCCTCATTTCATACCTTCACTAGTTTTATTCAAGTGACTTGATACCCCACCATCTTAAAAAAAATTCAAGAACCATTGAATTTTGAGTGGAAGGATGTTACATTTTTGTAGGATTTCATATGCAAAACCCCCATGCCAAAAAGTTAGATTATTTCAAACATTAAAACATAATTAGAGGTAGTATACCCTTTGTTTCTTGTTTTGTTTTATGTATTGATACACTGGTTTTCCTCCTTGATATCCCCCTCATCATTCATACACCCCTTTGAGAATCATAATATACCATTTTTGAAGATGCCTTCAAGACCTCCCACCTTTGGTAGGAGGAGTGTAAAGACTTGTAGTATCACCTACTCGACCTTCCCATCAGAGATCACCTCTTAATCAAGTTTTTTTATGCTATTCCATTCTTGGTGCCATTATGTTAGGAAACTCATTACCTCAAAGTAGCCCTTCATCTAACATAGGTCATGCAAGTATGGTCACTCCTACACGTAACCTTCCATTTTTTGTTTCACTAAATATCCCTAAAATTTTGAAGTTGGAAATTGACCACATAGCCCATGATGTTATGTGGCATGACATGCATACCATATTTCCCTTAGATATACCAAATTTTGAAGGAAAACCTAGGGAAGATCTCGTAAACCATGTGATGACTATTCATCTATGGAATTCTTCTAGCAACATCATTGATGACCCAATTCGACTAAGGCTCTTCGAATGCACTTTCACTGGACCCTTGGTTAAATGGTACATTAGTGAAAATTTAGGATCACACAAGATGTTTGAATCCATAGCCAAGTTGTTTTTCACATTTTTCCAATTCCTTGTTTGTAATGATACAGGATTAGAACTATTGTCAAAATTTTAATTGACATCTTCCACTCACATTACAGAACATATCCATGAGTCGCAAATATGATGCAGTATCTAAAAAATCGAAGTTACCCAAGACATTATCTTAGAATTATTTCTCAAATCACTCTTTCCCATCATAAACGGATGATTCCACCACCATGTTGCAGAATGAAGAAAAATCCATAACCAAAGATCAATAACTTGAGATTATTTATGCACATTCACGGTACCTTTCCATAGTAATCCCCAATGCTCCAAGACCTCAACCTTTAAATAAAGATAATTCTAGGGAATAAAATGGTGTTAATGGATTTCTTTGGTCCTTTACCCAATACCAACACTATCAATATGACCAGACTCCTTATCAAGGAAATATATATGGAACAATTCCATTATTACCCTAGGTAAGTTGGACATCATTAGTCCCTTCAACCCCCCATGACAAGGTACTATCATGGAAATATTTCTAAAATAAACAACCACCCCATGTAGGAGGGAATTATCTTATTCATAACTCTAACATTCTACAAAAAACCAAACCTACCTACGGAAGTCCAAAATAACGAAATCCATATTTCACATCCTAGGGTCAATAAGAAACTAACACCCCACATCCTCAATAGAATTTTAGAGTGAAATTTGTTCAACCTTCCTTCCCCCAAAAATAATAGGCATTTAAACAACTCAATATTCCAAACCCTTCCAATAATGGTGATACAAAAGGGAAGAATAAATAAAATGAAAAGTAGGGGTAGCTCGTGAACCCAAAATAAAAAAACACGTTGGGAGGGGGAAATGCTTCTAATTAGAACCAAAATATAAACTAAGGCACTAACAACCCACATAAATAAGGTAAGAATAATGGTCTACAAACTAATTACACTTGTGCTTTCTGTGGTGAGTACGGATATTATGCCCATCATTTCCTCAAAATTTCCAAGTTCAAATGCGTGAAGGAGAATATGGGTAACCATAGTAGCCAATCAGGGTGTAATAAATAACCTGCAGTACTAGAAAAATCCTTAACTACTTAAGGGGATTCTAGGTTTTAACATTGTACAAATAATAGCTGCAAACACATTCTTAAAACTAATAGAAAATATGCAATGAAAATCGTGGAAAATATACGCATATATTTTTCTCTTAGAACCCAAAACCACGAAAACCAGATTGATTTTTCACCATTTTCCTTTACAATGTTACAATATATTACATACATGTTGTAGCATTCATAAAACCCCAAATCCATTAACCATGTATTAGAATATAATCATAATTCCTTTGACCGAATCTACAAAACCATGGGGAAACCACCATGTGCAAAAATGACCTAAAAAAATTAGGGAACTACCTCGAAGCTTGTGTAGAGGGGTTACCGCCCCCCTAAAAACCCCATGATAAGGGGGGCTATCACCCCTCTATGACCCCTTGAACAAAGGGGGTTGTTCCCCCTCTACTATATATGCATCATGTATGAGGATTCTCATGCAAAGAATATGACACATGCCCAACATTCTCCCACTTGTTATTTTCTTTGCACATAAGGGGCCTTAGGAGTACACAGTCACCAATCGAGGTAAATAACACCCATTTTCTCTCTACACCAAGAGAAATTTTCAATGCCCCTAGACTTTATAAATGCATCTACAATATTCTCCAAATTGTTCACCTTTCCCAACAACAATTCTTTGTCTTCAACCATATCCCTTAAAAAGTGGAACTTAACATCAATATGATTTTTCTTTGAATGATAATCAGGATTATTTTCCAATAAAATTACACTTTGGCTCTCACAATCTATCTTGATATCTTTTTGTACCAAACCCATACCAGAACACAATTTCTATAAACAAATTGCTTACATGAGTGGCTTCCATGTATTCATCTTCTATAGTTGAAAGTTCCACTACATACTATCTCTTGCTCATCCAACTAATTTCTCCTCAAAATAGGTTAAACACATGCCCACTTGTAGATATTATGTGATCCATATCTCTAGTCTAGTATTCCTCAACAAAGCCATGTATGTCCAATACTCTTTCCAATCCTGGCCTTCCTTGGTATCACAAACCATAATCACTAGTGTCGTACAGATACTCGAAAACCCTATTTACTGAAGTCCATTGCTCCTTCCCTAGTTTTGACATAAACTTCTTCAATACTCCCAATGCATGTGCAATCTCTGGTCTGATACATACCATTACATACATCAAACTTCCAACTACCTCACATATTTACACATGACATGTCCTCTTCCTCTTCATGTGCCTTGGGACACTATTTTGTAGATAACTTTACACCTATAGAAATAGGGATTTTCATCGAATTAATATCTTGCATATTAAACCTCTAAAACATTGTCTCAAAATACTTCCTTTGATTTAACCATATTTTCCTATTTTCCCAATCTCTTTTACTTTCCATTCCCAAAATAAAATTTGCAGCACAAAGATCCTTCATATCAAATTTAGAGAAAAACTGGATCTTCACATCATGGAAATTTTCACTATCATTTCCAATAAACATCATATCATCCACATACAAGACCAAATAAACTAGCATATATCAATCTTAACTTTGGATCTACCAAGCGCTTTGAGGGATCAAATCTCTCAAGATGCAAACCTCATTTTAAGTGGAAAACTCGAGGAAAGGTTTTCACCCAATAAATTGTATTCATCTTAGCACTAGTTCTTAATAATATCATTTATATTTATATAAAATTTTCCTTTCTATGTTTAGAGATATTCTTATTTTTAATTTTATTAAAATTTTGGTGATATAGATAGTTAGATGTTTTATCTTTTCTTTAATATAATTTTTTTAATTGGATATTCATATTGATGATGTTATAGATAGATACATAGATAAATAAGTAATTATTATTATTATTATTATAGGTTTATTAAATATATGTTCTAAAATTTGAATCATTATTATTAGTTCCTTATAAGGCATGACTCTACTAATTGATTTTCTTGTTGACCAGAGTTAGTTTAGTGTTTACCAAAGCAACTTATAATGCTTAACTTTGAAAAAAAAATCAATATTATTAAAAAATAAATTTCAAACATTTGATTTGACCATAACTTGAACATCTGATTGTAGTCGTCACACAATATCATTCCATATGGATCAATATCTCACATATTTTATTCCATAATTTATGGGTATGACTGCAATAATCATCCATGATTTTTAGATATTTGTGTACAAATAAAATATTCACCATTAGTTACTTCCCACCATAATCTTTGCATAAAAAATGGATATGAATAATATGTAAGTAAATATGGTTACCAGGAGTTACCTCCCTCTTTTATTTATGCCATCCTTAGCATTTATATAGGAGTAAAATTGTAAATGTGTATACTTACTAGTGGTTACTACCCACTAAAATTTATGCAAGTCCTTGAGCCTGAGTATGCAATTAATTTATCCACTTCACATTTCTATTGATTAGTTCCTACCACAAATCAAGGCTATAGAATTCCATTTTTCCATTGACCATTATTAATTTAGTTTTGACCAATGTAGATTATAATTTTTTATGAATTTGTTTCTCATAGTACAATTTCTAAATTGAGGGGAAATGACTAAGTTAGATGGTAGCACTTGTTTATTTTGTTTAAGTTTATATATATATATATATATATATATATATATATATAGATATATAATATTTTTCTTTGAAAAAATTGTTTGTCATTTTATTAATAAAAGAAATGACAATACAACAAATTAAATTAAATTGATTTATTATTATTTTTTACTTTTTATTATTTTTTAATTAAGTTGACATTATTATTTATTATTATTATTGTTTGATCTAATGATTTCTTTTATGGACATTGTAACATCTCTCCCATATTAATTTTACATTTAAATGTTTACAATCAATTGCAAACAGTACAACATCTCCTCCATATTGAGCCAACACTACATCATCTTCCCCATACCAAACTATAGAATTAGGGGAGGGGATTGGTGTCTCCTTTAGGTTAGTTCTTCTAAATTAGTGTCTTCTTTCGGTTTTTTCTTATAAATCACTTAGAATATTGAAGTTTCTCGTTGTTTTGTGACTACAAACTAATGTAACAATATGTTGGTTCCTACAAAAATAACCATATAAATAAGTTTTACATCTTCTCCCATAAATTGTTTCATATATATTTGGTGTTTTCATGTGTTTATTATGCGATTGAGGTATTATGTGGTTTGAAATATTTAAATTGATATAAATTTCCCATTATACTAATTCAACCCTCCTGCCTAAATATATTCATATTTCCAACACTTTTTACACTATAGTCTAAGAATCTCCATTCTCTATTGTCAAAGATTGATATGTCCCATAATGTGCAACCTTTTAAAGAGTTAGTAAAAATATAAATTGATTTAAAGCCATCAAAATGAGGTGAGATAATGTCCCATCACTTCTAATATTTCGAGTAATCTAACAAGAATGAAATTTTATATAGGGTATTTATAATTTGATTGGACATATAACTTATTAGGTTAATAACTTATTATATCAATAATATCATAGTTGTGCTCTAATGGTTGATTTCCCATAAACTATCTATACAAATGTGAATATATTTTTCATCACCTAAGATCTAAGTGATTTTGGATTTAACTATGGAGGAAACTACTTCAATGAGTTTCCATATGAGAATTCTTTTTTGGATGTCAAAAGACTATTAAAGCATTAATTGCAGTTTCTACTCAAGTATTTCTTATGAATAATTTTCTTTCACTTGTACAATTTACTGAAGATCATCTTCCAAGTGAAATGATTTTGGTTCACAATGATAAAATCAATAAGGATCAAGGTGGGATCCTTAGTCCCCAAAGTGCCACATTCTTTTGGTGTACTGACTATCTTCTAATTAACCAAATAAAAAAAAATGGTTGAATTTTCTCATTAATAAAAATAAAATAAAAAATCTTAAACAAATTTCTACATTATCCCAATTGGAGCTATCATGGCCAAACATTTAAATGAAAAATTAAGAAAATATGTATGTATTAAATATGCAAAAAAAAACATACATAGCTAAGAAAGAAGTCAATCAAATAAATTTATAATAAATATGATGTTAATGAAAAAATCTATCAATTTATATAATTTAAGATAAGAAAATTATTTATCTATATATATATATATATATATATATGATTAGGAAGATAATAATAAAAATAAATGTGAATTTATTTAATTTAAGTTTATGTTAGAGAAATTTTGAGGTCTAAAATGAGTCTTCTAGAGAAGATTATAAAATAATAATGAAAATAATAAAATAATATTAAATTACATCATTAAATTTTATAGAATTTTTTTTTTCTTTTTCTTTAAAATTTAATGATGAAATTTAACATTGTTTTATTATATTATCTTTAATGAAATATATTGTATTATCTTATCTTTAATTAAATATATTTTTTCAAATTTAAAATATATATATATATATATATATATATATATATATTTTCTTTAATTACATATAGAGTGCTTACACCGAGTAAGTTTTAAAATAATAGTAGAATAAGGTAAAACATTTTTATAGGGCACTTCATACAAAAATCTGTAATACACCTCAGAGAAAACAATAATAACAGGGTCTCAAAGTAGACCACTGTCACACCACCTCTGTTTCCCTATGATGTGTGATGTGTAGGATGGAAGGGGGAGTGATATGTTTGGCAACCTAAGATCCGAATATCCTCTTGAGCTTTTGTAAATAAAGCGCAAGGGATATTCGAATCTTCAGTCGAACGTTTTCAAACAAAGCTTAGGAGGACCACCGAACTATTATTTATTCTAATAAGCTACCCAACTTCTGCATCATTAGTTTGAAGAGCCAATCATTATTGCTGGATTCCAACCTGGTAACATTTAAAAATACATTTAAATTTTTGATTGATGGAGACCAATCACTCATTCCATTCAAAAATATCCAAACCCCACGTGAAATATGAGGCCTATAAAGTGCAGGTCCCTTGAGAGAAATTTGGCTTTGATTACAAGAAGCGTTTTAATGACAGAGACCTTATCGTGAGGCCTAAGAAGATTACTTGTTGGTAAGAAAAATATCGTGAACACCATACACGAATGAGATATACATTGCTTCATCCAAGGGATCCTTGATGGTTGGTGTAGCAGGTGGATTTTTAAGTTGGTAAAGTGTGATTATTGATTTGATTAAAAATCACACATCAAATTGTGTATAGGATTGTTAATGATGTGTATAGTTTTTATTTCACAATGTATTTTATGCATGGGTCTATAGAGTGGTTAATTGATGCCAACTTGGAGAAGTGAGATTTTAAAATGGTATAAGGTGTGTTAAATAGCATATAATATGATACTATATAGCTGATTTTGTGCATTTTATTTCTAGGCTTTTAAATGTAATTTTAGTTTTGGTGTTAGTTTAATTTTGAGTGTAATGTATTCTAATGATGTTATATATACGTGGAGAGGAATTTTTAAATTTAATGTCATTTTTTTTTGGATTTTAACGAGAAAAGGTTTTACTGAATTTTAAGAATGAATTGAGCATTGATTTGAATAATTGAGACAAACAATTGTTATCCTTCATATTTGGGTTTAAATTTTATTTGTCACGGTTATATTTAATCCACATACTTGTTAGGTCTTTGCCAAAATATATTACCCGACAATACAGAAAAGGTTGTAATTGAAACCAGGCTTCGAATTGTGCATGTGTGGTGCATGGAGGATATTCCTAAACTATAAAGGAAAACAATAAAAAAAAGGAGGATGAGTGCAATTTGGTTGTAAAATATTCCTAGGGCTTGGCTTAATGTGATGTCACCATTCCCTCATTGATAATGTGTGCATTCATAGATTATGAAACATTAGGAATAAAAAAACTTGAACACATGTTTGAACATCATTATTGCCTTAATTTTCTAGGATAAGTAATACAACAACTTTCGAGTTGTTGCTGGAGAAACTTGCAAGTAAAGGACTTCATAAGGAATTTGGTGAGGCATAAGATGCAAATTAGAGACTTCAAGTTGGTGTGGAAGGTTTTCCTACATCAACCATGTGTATTTGGTTGAGAGGACATCCCTTACATGTAGGGTTCCTTTGTCACCCATTTTTTGCAAGATGGAGGAGGATGGTCTACTCTTTGTAGATGTAGTGACCTGAAATTAAAACATAATTAAATGTAGAACCACTTACAAAAATTCAAGACCATTAATTAACAACATGCACAAATTTGTTAAAAATTACATGATCCACATGATATGTGAGTGAGAGGAATCATATCTAGGAGTTGAAAAATCCAACTTACTTACAATTGGTGAACATTGAGCTACTCTGATCCCACTGACTGTAGCCAATGTGTGGGGGATGACTCTCCACCCAACCACTGGCTTAGTTGCACTATGTTTTTCTATAGTTTTCTTCCCTCGATCCCTTAATCAACTACCTCTTCCAATGAATCTCTCTTATTTTAGAATTAACATCATAAAGCAATGCCTCACATCCTCCTTCTTACCCATTAAATATAATAACTTGTCTTAAAAATGGAAAGAAATGCATGCATATAATCCATGTGTGATAATGCAATTTCTAATTTTTTTTCTTAATATTTTATTAACTTACCTTTTTTCATTTGTTTACTCTTACTTATTTTATTATTTTTAATTTTTATTAATTTGTGCTTATTTCCAAGCAAAAATATTTATTGTTTAACTTACCTTTTTTATTATTTACTCTTATTTATTTTATTCCTTTTCACTTTTTATTAATTTGACTTGTTTTCCATAATTTAAAAAAACAAATGACTTGACTGAGAGGGTATTTCAACCTTGAATCTCATGGTTTACACAATATTTCATAACACAACGACCACCAATTAAGCTACCCATTGGTCTTCCATAATTATTTATTTATTTATTTATTTGTAGTTTAGACTAATCCTAAACCCACGGGTTTCGAACCGGTGACCTTGCAAAGGGAGTGCCTTAATAGTGCACCCCATCACAGATTGCTCTACACCACATGGGCTACATAATTTTGTTTTTACTCTTTTACCTTTTTCATAAAATAGTTTCCTTTATTTATTTATTATGAACTTCATTTTATTATTTATTATTTTATTTATTTATTTATTATTCATTATTTTATTTATTATTTTTTTGTTCTCGTTGTTATTATTAATTTGATAATATGCCCCTTGGTCTTCCATAATTTTGTTTTTACTCGTTTATTTTTTTTTCATAAAATAGTTCACTTTATTTATTTGTTATGAACTTCATTTTATTATTTATTATTTTGTTGTTATTGTTGGGGTTCCTGTGTTTTGGTAGGTTTGGCTCTACCAAAAGACAAGACAACATCAAACCACTTTGGGACCTCAGGATCTAGCCCTCCTGGGTCCAGAGAGGGATCTCTCTATGAAGGCAAAGACATATGTGTCTTTGAAGTTCAGTTTTAAGATATTAGGCTAGTTATAGGCACAAGGGTTGTTATTTTGTTTTGTTTGTTTGTTTGGTTGTTGGGAAACATGAAAGAAGGGTTCAATATAAGACAAAGAGTGAGCCAAGAAGGACTTTAGGCAATGGGGAGATAATTTAAAGAACACTCGAGACCATTGGGCAATGGATTCAGAAAAGGATTTACTTACTATTCAATATCCAAGGCTTCCAAATGGGATAGTCATCTAAAACAGAGGATCTTTAAATATGATAGTGTGGGATGAGATGATAAGGAATGAAGGTGAATGACAAGGAAACCTCCAAGGTGACCACTTAGGAAGAAAATCTAGGGATAGGGCATGCCTTAAACACCTATGATCAAACTCCTAAGAAGCTATCTCTTCAGACAATAAGAAACACTTAAGATTTGACACAAAGTGAAGCCCAAGATTAGAGAAAGGCTTTGAAATTTGAATGCTTTGACATTCAACTTGAGGGAACTTAGAAAGGCTTAACAGTAGGAAAAGGACCCTAGTGAGACAGAAACAACTCTAATCTCCTAGTATCCCAATTCTTTCAATTAAAACCAAACAAGAACATCTAAGAATAGATCCTAAATTCATGTATCAGTAAGCAGGGAAAACCAACTACTATACTAGCTAAATTACCTTGAACGTGTTCTCAGATAGCACAATTAGTAGAAAACATCAAAGATAAGAAGAGAAGGAAGAATTAGGGTTCCATGCAAGGGTATATCCTAAGCCAGATTACTGATTTCTTATCGGAGAAACTAAATATGATGAATTACGAAAGGAAAACAGAGACAAAGATAGAACACATCACCGCTGCTTTAAATCAGGATCCAATGAAACATTCTTGTCATATTAAAGAGCAACACCAGTCATATACAACATTTTCCAACAGCTTGATATTCAGTCTGAAATCATCTCCTGAGGCTATTTTACAACTAATACACAAAACTCTATCTCAAGAGAACAACTTACAATCCACAGTTATCTGATCAACAACCCTTACAATGTATTTTTCTTGAGTTCTTATAGCTAAAGAGAGGCAGAGGAGGTAGATGGAACTTTAAATGAAACATTAAAACAAAATTAGAAGGGAGCTCGAGGCCCATTCTGTCTTAATATCCTTTCATTGACTTTCAATACTCTTTGGATGAAAGAGTGATCTTCGACAGGATGATATTAACTCCAGGTATGTCTCTTTGATGTACTTTTCGGCTATAGTACTCTGTAGTACTCGAGGACAAGAAAAGGTAGATAAATGACTTGTAGGCCTGCCATACTGTGTAACAAATGCTCTGGCAGTATTAGAACTTTCTATCTGGGTGTAGATTTTCTCGGGAACATTGATGGAGAGTAAAAACATTATGGGAACTTTGTCCTTTCTCAGGAAAGAACCTTCTGCTGATGTGAAACACTGATAAGGATTGCTTCTGTGCTTTAGGCCTCATTTAGGTCTTCTGTGTCATTCATAAGGTATTTAATCTAGTACATTCGCTCTCTGATACTGGATTAAGGCTTAAAAATCTTCAATAACAGGCTTTAAATCTCTTTAATCCTTCACTGATATTCTTTGCTGCTTCTGTGACCGTCTCTGTCTGTGAATGCATAGGTTTAATGGTGTTGGAGGTTTTCAACAGAGTTAATAACTCTGATTGGAATGAAACATGCGTTTAAAACCCCCTCAGGAGTCTTTCCCTACGATCTCTGGCTCTGAAAAAGCTTCGTCTGCACTCTGTGTCACTATGACAGTGACTGTGAGCAACAATGGTTTTCACCATCTGTAACCATGCAAAAACACACAAACATGTTAGGAAATCCATGTGGAAGGGATGATGGATGTTGTGGAAGACTGTGGGAATGGCACCGCAGCAATGATGGATGACGTGAATGCAATGGAAGACGGCCGAAAAATGTTGTGAAACGGTGGAAGCATGATCTGATGAAGGTCTGATAAAGAAATGGTTGTGGACCGTCTGATCAGATCATGTAGTAGTGATCAACGGTGGAGATTCACTGATGGAGTGGCTTTAGAGGTTAGGCGGAATGAAATCACTTTAATGTTAAAACATAAAGTTTTAGCCTTTGGGAGAAATACAAAGGAAATCGATGAAAATAAAATGAAATGGGGCTTTAGGTGGTGGGACCAGCATGGGCGGAGGGCGATTGAGTGTGGACCGTTAGATCTCAGGAGGAGATCAACGGTTGGGATCATCCGATGAAACTCTGTGGAAGCCCGATGAAAGAAATATGAATGAAAGCGCGATGCAATAAGGGCCGTAGATCTATACAGATCAACGGTCGAGACTGCACGGAAGAACTTTCGGAGGCAGAAAAGGGGAAGTGGTTTCTAGGAGAAAACAACTGTTTTTGCGCAGCAAAAGAATGGTTTTTAAATTTTCCCAAAATCACGCGATATAGCTTGCCGCCCGACACGTGGAAAAATAAAACCACCCTTATCGTGTGATTTCCAAATGTTAAAATCCAGATACCAAAGTTACGCGATATGGTTCTCGGTCGTTGGATGTGGGGCCTGGAGATCTGACGATGCAGGATGGAGCATGATATGGACAGTTGCGCGGTCAATAAGGTGGGGACAGGTCAATGGTGGTTTTAATGTGGGCCGTCCGAACAACACGATGGATGGTTGAGATTAAAAGGCAGGAGTGCCGATGTTCAAAGGGAAAACAGGTAATAAGGGTGAGCGAAAACAAATATTGACCGTTAGATCTAAGGGATGGACGATGGGGATTTAAAGAGACAACGGAGGCAAAAAGGGTCAAATGAATGGGCGAGAGAGAGGAGAACCGTTGGATCTTATCAGATGGATAGCTGAGATCCAATCACAATCGGAGAAGGCAGGGGCCAAACATCTGATAGTTTTAAACTTGTGATTACATGTGGTCCGTTGGATCAGCAGAAGATCAACGGTGGAGATTGTTCGGAAGCGGTAATGATGGAGGGAAAAGGAGCGGAGCGCGATCAAATCCTGGAAGTTGGTTCTTTTGGATTCAATGACCAAGATCGAATCGAAGGATCGCAATCGGGGGAGATGAAGAGTGGCACATTAAGATCTTCTGATTGGCGATGGTGCGATGGGCGCTTGACTGTTGGATTTAAAGGGGAATCAACAGTCTGAATGCAGTCGGATGGTTTATGAAGGATGCTATGGGGTGCGATGTGAGATTAGCGCGGACCGTTAGATATTTACAGATCAACGGTGGATATTACATCCGCGACCAATATAACAAAAGGCAATCGCATCAGAACTTTTCAGTTTAACATAGAAATGCGCTCGCAATCAAACTTCCGATTGCGATTAGCACTATAAGGCTTAGCGCTTGGTCTTAGCACCTGATTATATGTAGAGAAGGGGTTAGGGGCTAGGCCAAAAGGGGCTTAGCCTGATATATGATAGAAAGTGGGTTTTAGGCCTAAAAATAGTGTTTTTTAAGGCTAAACAGTGGTTCCGGTAGGGAGAAAGAGGGGCTAAAAAAATCAAATGAAGGGATTCACATGGTTTTTTAAAGGGGAATTTTGTGATTTAGATGACTTAGGAAGGGATTTTGAGGGTTTCTAGGGGAATTTGAGAAGAGGAGAAAGGGGTTAAAATGGGGAATTTGCAGGGATACAAGGGAGCAGATGGAGGCTTTCTTGAGCATAATTTTTTTTACAAACAGTGAGGCTTTTCTGATGGAAACATCAGTGAAGATCCTTTCAAAGGAAAAGGACACATAGAGGCTTCAAGAATGAGAGATTTTAAGATGAAATGTATCTCTTGAAGACGCAGAAACAAATTTAGCCACCTGCCTGATCTGTCAAAAATTTATAGGTGGCTAACAGTGGCTCCACATGGGGATGACATCTTCTTGAAGATGTCAAGAACCTCAGAAAATAATCTTTGGAGTAGGCCAGATGCCTGGTTCCTTGACGCATCTTTTTTTTTCTTTAATCAGCTGCCCCAACTCATGAAGACATTATATTAGCGGAAAAAAATTCCCAAACAATCTACCTACCCATCCTACAATCCTAACATTTTTTCTTCAAGGTGCATTTAAACTTGCAGACCTTCTTCATCATTTTTTTATCGAAAGAAGAAAAAAAACTAATCTAATTCTACCCTTATTCCTCCATGAGACCAGATTAAACAGTTGGCCTCATAGCTTCTCTACCTAAACTAATATCTGCTAGGATTAAACTATCTAGCAAACTTCTTTCTCTACATTATACAACATAAATTTAAAAACAGTCAAACTAGGATTAGACTGTATGGTTTTCTGTGGGTTCATGGCATAAAGACAGCTGCTCATGAACTGAACTTTGCAGGAACTTGAAAACAAAATGTGAAGGCTTGAAATTGTGAAACTTTGAAGCATCCTTCTTTTCACTATGACTCAGGTTTTGAGCTTGTTAGACTCACTTTTCTTCTTCATTTCAGCTCTGGTTTTGGGCTTGTTAGAGCTGATTCTTCTTTCTTTCTTTGCTGGTTCAGATTTTGGGCATATTAGAACCAGCATTTTCCTTTCTTTGGCTCAGGTTTTAAGCTTGTTTGAGCCATTCTTTTTGAAACTTCAGAGGTTCAAGTTTTGAGCATGTCAGAACCTCTCTTTCTCTCTTTTGTGAAACATTTTTCTCTTTTTATTTAAAACAAAACATAGCAATGGTATTTACAATGGAAATGAAAATTTTAAACTGGAAATAAGCAGTAGTAATGCTTGAGCATCCTGCCATTGACGGGACCCGCAAATAGATCTGTACCATCTAACTCTTGTAGAAAAAAGGCATTTGGACCAATAGTGGATTGGATGATGTAAGGACCTTGCCACAAACTATCAAATTTTCCATTCTTTCCTTTGTCCTCTCTCCTAGAGTACCACTTAAGAACCTTATCTCCAATTTTGAAGTCACAAGCTTTCATTCTTTTATCAAACAATTTTTTTATGTTTTCTTGCACTTTCAGAGCTATGTTGTAGACTTCTTCTCTTATCTGTTGGAGATGTATAGTTTGATTTATCCTCCTTACCATGTTGTCCTCTTCTGACTGAATCTCTTGGACCAATTTAATCACTGGTACCCCTAGGCTGGTAGGGAACACTGCCTCTGTTCCATAGACAAGCTGATATGGTGACATTCTAATGGATTTCTTTTTAGTTAACTTGTCAGCCCATAAAGCATGCACTAACTTGTTATGCCATGACCCTTTGTTCTCTTCCAGCAGATTTTTGATGATGGTCACCAAGCTTTTGTTTGATGATTCTGCTAGCCCATTACCTTGGGGGTAATAAGCAGTAGAATGACCAAGTGAAATCTGATACCTGTGACAAAAATCAGTCATCTTCTTGGATCCAAAAGCAGCAGCGTTATCAGTGATTATCTTTCTAGGGAAGCCAATTCTAGAGAGGATGTGGTCTTCAAGGAATTTAATAATAACAGAATCTGTGGCATTCCTAGAAGAGATGGCCTCTATCCATTTTGTGAAATAGTCTGTGGCTGTGATTATCCAATTGTGTTGGGCTGAGGAAGTAGGATGGATCTCCCCTATGAAATCTAGGCCCCACTGTTGAAAGGGAGCTTCAAAAGTTATAGGTTGTAATGGTAAAGGGAGGAGATTTCTTTTGCCTTCGAAGATCTGGCACTTATGGCAGGCAACTATCATTTTATGGATATCAAAGAAAAGGGTAGGCCAGTAATAGCCAGCTCAGAGTATTTTGTTAGCAGTAGCTTTCTAGTTTAGATGGCCTCCACACTCTCTTGCATGGAACTCATGTTTAATCATCTCTTCTTCAGCTTAAGGCAAGCATTTAAGCAACAAACCATTTGCATTTTTCCAATATAAGCATTCATTTAAAATGCAATAGTTTCTAGCCTTTAACTTCAGGAACCTTTCCTTAGTCTTTGATAAATCAGGAGGGGCATTCAGATTTGTAAGCACATACAGGATGTCAGAATACCAAGGAGAGTTTTGAAATTGTTCTTAAACAGTAGGGTCGGGCAATCCTTCATGTTCATCCAAGGCATCCACCATGTTTATGTCAAGGGCTTGCAAGTTAGATTCAGCCATTAGTTGAGCTAAGCCTTGACCTTTGATAAGTTTTGTGGGTTTTATTTCCAGGTCATACTCTAGTATTACAACAATCCATTTTCCCCTCTTTCCATCTGGATCCTGGGACAAAATTTCCTTTACCACTATGTTTGTCACATAGGCAATGATGTGAGAATGCAGAATATACACTCTAAAGTCCTTCAAGGCCTTTACCAAGGCATAGGCCTGTTTTTCCATTATGTTATATTTCAAGGGTGCATCCCTCAGAGCCTTGCTGAAGAAAGCAATAGGCTGTTCCTGTCCCTCCTGATTTTTCTGCAGCAGGACTGCAGCCACTGTATGCTCGGAGGAAAAGGAAAATATCAGGAATTTTTTTGAAAAATCAGGGCTGATTAAGACCGGTGCCCGAGTAAGTGCAAGTTTAACTAATTCAAAAGATTTTTTGGCTTCTACAGTCCACTTGACTCCCACTCCTTTCTTAAGCATGTTAGTCATATTTCTGAGGAGTTTCGCTAAGTTGGGAATAAACCTCCTTAAGAAGTTAATTTTCCCAATAAAGGACTACAATTCTTTTATGTTCCTCGGGTGACTAATCTGTAGTATTCCCTCAACTCTTTTCGGGTCTATTTTGATCCCCTTTTCTAATATAATATGGCCAAGAATCTTACCTTCTTGAAGGCCAAATACAATCTTCTTGGGATTTAGTGATAGCCCAAACCTTCTACATTTTTCAAATACTCTTCTAAGATGTTTGAGGTGCTCCTCATCAGTCTTGGAATAGATCGTTATGTCGTCAAGATAGATGACAATAAAGTGCCCTATTTCCACTGAAAATGCTATGTCCATAGCTCGTTGGAAGGTTGCACCAGCGTTCATTAGTCCAAAAGGCATTTTTACGTACATAAAAGTGCCGCATGGAGTGGTGAAAGTTGTCTTAAGCTGATCTTCTGGGAGTACTAAAACTTGGTTATACCCTGAAAAGCCATCTAACAGGCAGATCCTTTTTGAGCCAACTACCCTCTGTAGGATATGTTCCATCTTTGGTAAGGGGTAATTTTATTTAAGTGAAGCTCTATTAAGGTTTCTAAAATCGATGCACAATCTGATCTCACCTATTTTCTTCCTCACAGCTACAAGTTTTGAGACCCAATCGGAAAACCTCACAGGCACTATAATCCCTACATCATACATCTTCTTGATTTCCTTTTCGACTAGAGGAAGTTGTACTGGGTTAATCCTACGAATTTTCTGTCTGAAGGGTTTTTGGTTCTCTTTCAAAGGGATATTGTGCTGTATGATCTTTGTATCATAGGCTTTTAAGTACTCGTAGCTCCAGGCAAACACATCGATGAACTCTTTAAATAAGTCAATGTATTTCTTTTTCATGTCTGCTGGCAAGGAATTAGCTAATTTAATCATCTTTGGCTTATCCTCGGTGCCTATATTACATTCCTCGACATCAGAATCTGCGTGTTCTAAAGTGGGTTTCTTCGCTACATCGTTAAAATAAAAAAGGTCCTCTAAAGGTGATAGTCCTTTGGGTATATTCTTATCTTTTGACTGCGACACCTCTATTTCTTCTTTTTCTGCGTTCTTGTATTCTTCGGTTTGAGTTCCAAGTTCTTCAGTTAACATGTTTATCACTACGTGATGGGGTGATTTTTCTTCATCAAGGGGCTCTTCACTCAGGCAGTTTTCCTTGGATTTAGAGTCTGAACCAGAGAATTCAAACTCATTCCTGCCCTGCAGGAAATCCTCTATCTGTTTGTCGCCCTCAAAGACCTACCAATATTTCTCATTATCAGGCACTGCAGGTCTATATTTCATTTGAATGATGATCTATTTGTCACTAGGTGGTTTCTGATATGAACTAGCAACTTAGGCTAACCCATTTGCAATAACGTTTTGACTCCTAGGAACAAACACAAGTTCGTATTCTACAAAGGTTTTCAGTAAATCCATGGCATCGTTTCTGTATGCCCTCAGTCTAGGATGCTTTGCAGTGTACTCTCCGTTCACTTGTTTGATGACTAACTCAGAGTCTCCATGTACAACTATCCTTTGGGCTCCTAGTATTTTCAATAGATTTAATCCTAGGATAAGAGCCTCATACTATGCGATGTTGTTTGTACATTTGAAGTCCAGTTTGAAGGCATGACTCTGAGCATAGTCACTCTCAGTATTGTGTAACCACACTCCAGCCCCCGCATTCTTCCTAGTGCAAGACCCATCGAAATTCATTCTCCATAAGGGATTGTTTTCAAGTTTATCATCGTTTTCATCCCTAATGTTGGGTTCACCATTATGTTGTATTATGAGGTCTACACCGTGGTGTGGAGTGTTTTTCTCTTCATGATGTGCATGGAGCTTAGAATAAGGAGTAATCTACAGTTTGCAGTCTTGGTTTTGTTCACTCTGAGTTTCTGTTTTATCACACTGTTCGAAGGTTCCTTTCTCATTTTCCTCTATATCTAGAGTGGCCATTATGTTAAAATCTGTGGGCTCTACTCTATTGTTTGCATCTCTGTCTTCTAGCTCTGGCTCGTCTATAAATTTGTCGTTGCAAAGGATAAAAGAGTCCAGATCTGTATGGAAAGAGTACAGAGGTGAATTTTCAGGATTTTTGGGGCTGCTAACCATGAACTTAATTTGTTCCTCTCTATATAGTCTTCTAAGCTGGCTAAAGACAGGGATTGTGGCATATGACCCATCCATCTGCATTGTACCTTGTAGCTTGGCACCCCATGACCTTGATAGCAACATGCCATACTTAGGTGGCACATCTACCACTACAACAGCCATAACCATGCACTTGGCTAGGATTTGAGTCAGTTTTACATAGAGATCTTTGATTAGGCCAAGGAACTTCACTCTGCTAGAGTCAAATGAATATAAATCCTTGTAAGGTCGAGTTATCTCTAGGCCTAACTTCTCCATAATTACATTAGGCATAAGGATTTTGTCATGGATATTGAGGCTGATATAAAAAGGAGGAACTACCCTTCCTAAAACTTCCCTTCTATCTTTGGACCAAACAAAAGGGTTGGTTGATCATCACTTAAATTGACGATGTCACTATTTTCTCCTAGATTTAGAGCTTTCAAAATTTGGCCTTTATATACGTCCTGAGTGGCCAGTTCAGAGAGTGGGACAAAAATTTTAATTTTAGCAATCTCAGTCTCCAAATTGAAAGGAGATTGGCTCTTTGAAAGGCTCAATTCTGTTCTATTGGCCACCATTTTATTGACAGAATGAGACAGTTGATTCTCACTATGTACAATGTTTGAAATTGTTTTATCAGGAGCATTAGCTGCAGTGCTAGTGTTGCTGTTTTATTGACTTTGTTTATCAGCCTTTTGGTTGTCCTTCTCTTCGTTCTTCCCCAAACTCTCAGTTGCTGATTTGTTACCTTCAGCAATCACTTTAGGAGTTTTCTCAGGCCTTTTCTTAATGGTAATCTCAGAGGTTTTTGGTTTGAAAGTGTCTAAGCTCTTTTTGCTCCCGATTTCGTACTATTCTCTGACCTTCATGATGGAATTTTCAAATCCTAACCTATAATCCTCAGATTCTAACTTTTCCTCATCCCAATGTGAACATGAGGTCTAATCATATTTTGTGGAATAGGTGGGGATCGCGTTGTCTACTTCCACCATGTTTATTATGGTTCCCTTGGACTCTTCTATTATCCCCTCATCCTCATTGAGGAAATTCTCTTGAAATGGGGGTATGACTTGTTGATCAGAGTCTCTCTGTCTATTTGGGGGATTGTTTCTCCTAAAGTTATGGTTTCTATTCTAGTTGCTGACTTGGACAGTCAAATTTTCCACCATTTTTCCTAGCCTCTCCATGTTTTTGGCTAGACTATCATACTTGGAATCAGATGTGGAAGCTGTGGTGTCATCCCTATAGGTTACCTTCTTCTCAGCCCTTATTCTGGCTCTCTTTTCAATCAGGTTTGCTTCTACACTCACTGCTACTATTTTCATATCTTCCAATGTGTTGTAATCTCTCTCGCTAAGTTGATAGGCCATGTCAGCATCAAATCCTTCAGGGTATTTCACCAAGGCCATTCCTTGGGGAGGTTTCATATGTGGTGGAAGAGCATTGTAAACACTATTAAACCTAGTAGAATAGTCATGGACACTCTCTCCTACATTTCTTTTGAGATTCTTGTATTCTGCTAAGATTTGAAGAGGGTTGATCTTAACTTCCCATTTGTTTATAAAGGTTTGATGTAATGAGGGAAGATTATGGATGGTATTAGGAGGTAGGCCTTTAAACCATTTCTTGACCTCTCCTCCCAAACTCTGAGCAAAGATCCTCATTTTAATGGTTTCATTTTCAATTTTCATATAGTCAAAGGCATCTTCCATCCTATCTACATGATCTTGAGCAGTGGTGGATTCCTTCCCAGTGGAACGAGGGATTTTTGACTGATAATCATTGGGTAGTGGAGCTAAAGGTTGTGGTAACACTAGAGGTGCATACAAGGCTGCCATGATGGTGTTTCATGGAGGTAAAAGGCTGGCTTGTGCAGTAGGTATATGGATGACAGAAATCCTAGGACTAGCAACAAATTTTTGAGGTGATTTAGGGTGATAGAGGCCTAATTTTTGAATAAAATGAATATCAGGAGGTGTAGATGGAGGGGTCTCTCTATCCCTAATTTGTTGACCACTATGAGATGGTGAACTTGGAGGCTCGAGGTCTGTTTGGTCTACAGCATTGAATGACTTAGTTCTTGGTAAACTGCTTGGTAAGTCTAAGTCTATATGAGTGTCTGAAAGAGCTGCAAAGTTTTCTCGTGCAGATTTAGCTCTATGGATGGGTCTGATAATAGTTGAATTTCTAGGGGTGGGAGATTTCTAAGAATGCTCTCAGGGTTGTCAACTATTTCAGGTGGGTTTGGGTTAGGATAAGCTCTTGTATAGACTGTTCTTGAATCCAATATGTCTGTCTTTTCACAAAGAGGCTTAATCCTGTGTGTTTCTTCTAGTATGGCTGATGTTGTAATGAAGTCTGGTCTCCCAGTGGAGTCTTGTGAAAACCAAGATAATCAGCAGGCCTACTAATCACCAGTGGAGTCTTTAGTCATTAAGGAACTGTGGAGTCGCCAGGTGGAAGGTTTAGAATGTTTCAAGAAGGTTCACTGTCCACCACAGTGATTACCTACCAAACTTAGGCTAATATGGTCTCTTCCCCAGTGGAGTCGCCATTATGTTGGGGTTCCTGTGTTTTCACAGGTTTGGCTCTAACAAAAGACAAGACAACATCAAGCCACTTTGGGACCTCAGGATCTAGCTCTCCTAGGTCCAAAGAGGCATCTCTCTATGAAGGCAAAGATATATATGTCTTTGAAGTTCAGTTTTAAGATATTAGGCTAGTTATAGGCACAAGGGTTGTTATTTTGTTTTGTTTGTTTGTTTGGTTGTTGGGAAACACGAAAGAAGGGTTCAATATAATAAAAAGAGTGAGCCAAGAAGGACTTTAGGAAATGGGGAGATAATTCAAAGAACACTCGAGACCATTGGGCAATGGAGTCATAAAATGGTTTACTTACTATTCAATATCCAAGGCTTTCAAATGGGCTAGTCATCTAAAACAGAGGATCTTTAAAGATGATAGTGTGGGATGAGATGATAAGGAATGAAGGTGAATGAAAAGGAAACCTCCAAGGTTACCACTTAGGAATAAAATCTAGGGACAGCGCATGCCTTAAACACCTATGATCAAACTCCTAAGAAGCTAGTTCTTCAGACAATAAGAAACACTTAAGCTTTGACACAAAGTGAAGCCTAAGATCAGAGAAAGGCTTTGAACTTTCAATTATTTGACATTCAACTTGAGGGAACTTAGAAGGGCTTAACTATAGGAAAAGGACCCTAGTGAGACAGAAAAAACTCTAATCTCCCAGTTTCCCAATTCTTTCAATTTAAACCATACAAGAACATCTAAGAACAGATCCTAAATTCACGCATCAGTAAGCAGGGAAAACCAACTACTATACTGGCTAAATTACCTTGAACGTGTTCTCAGATAACACAATTAGTAGAAAACATAAAAGATAATAAGAGCAGGAAGAATTAGGGTACCATGCAAGGGTATATGCTAAGCCAGATTACTGATTTCTTATCAGAGAAACGAAATATGATGAATTACGAAAGGAAAACATAGACAAAGATAGAACACATCACCTCTGCTTTAAATCAGGCTCCAATGAAACATGCTTGTCATATTAAAGAGCAACACCAGTCATATACAACATTATCCAACAACTTGATATTCAGTTTGAAATCATCTCCTCAGCCTATTTTACAACTAATACACAGAACTCTATCTCAAGAGAACAACTTACAATCCACAGTTATCCGATCAAAAACCTTTACAATGTATTTTTCTCGAGTTCTTATAGCTAAAGAGAGGCAGAGGAGGTAGATGGAAATTTAAATAAAACATTAAAACAGAAGTAGAAGGGAGCTCGAGGCACATTCTTTCTTAATATCCTTTCATTGACTTTCAGTACTCTTTGGATGAAAGAGTGGTCTTCGACAGGCTGATATTAACTCCAGGTATGTCTCTTTGATGTAATTTTCGGTTGTAGTACTCTGTAGTACTCTAGGACAAGAAAAGGAAGATAAATGACTTGTAGGCCTTCCATACTGTGTAAAAAATGCTCTGGCAGTATTAGGACTTCTTTCAGGGTGTAGATTTTCTCGGGAACATTGATGGAGAGTAAAAACATTATGGGATCTTTGTCCTTTCTCGAGAAAGAACCTTCTGCTGATGTGAAACACTGATAAGGATTGTTTCTCCGCTTTAGGCCTCATTTAGGCCTTATGTGTCATTCATAAGGTCTTCAATCTAGTACATTAACTCTCTGATACTGGATTAATGTTTAAAAATATTCAATAACAGACTTTAAATCTCTTTAATCCTTCACTGATATTCTTTGCCGCTTCTGTGACCGTCTCTGTCTGTGAATGCACAGGTTTAATGGTACTGGAGGTTTTCAACAGAGTTAATAACTCTGATTGGAATGAAACATGCGTTTAAAACCCCCTCAGGAGTCTTTCCCTATGATCTCTGGCTCTGAAAAAGCTTCCTCTGCGCTCTGTGTCACTATGACAGTGACTGTGAGCAACAACAGTTTTCACCGTCTGTAACCCTGCAAAAACACACAAACATGTTAATAAATCCATGCGGGAGGGATGATGGATGTTGTGGAAGACTGTGGGAATGGTTGCACAACAATGATGGATGAGGTGAATGCAGTGGAAGACAACCGAAAAATTTTGTGAAATGGTGGAAGCATGATTTGATGAAGGTCTGATGGAGAAATGGTTGTGGACCATCTAATCAGATCATGTAGTAGTGATCGCCGGTGGAGATTCATTGATGGAGTGGCTTTAGAGGTTAGGCGAAATGAAATCACTTTAATGTTAAAACATAAAGTTTTAACCTTTGGGCGAAATACAAAGGAAATTGATGAAAATCAAATGAAATGGGGCTTTAGGTGGTGGGACCAGCATGGGCAGAGGGCGATTGAGTGTGGACCATTAGATCTCAGGAGGAGATCAATGGTTGGGATCATCCGATGAAACTCTGTGGAAGATCAATGAAATAAATATGAATGAAATCGTGATGCAATAAGGGCCATAGATCTATACAGATCAATGGTCAAGACAACATGGAAGAACTTTCGGAGGCATAAAAAGGGAAGTGGTTTTCAGGAGAAAACAATTGTTTTCGCGTAGCAAAAGAATGGTTTTGAAATTTGCCCAAAATCATGCGATATAGCTTGCTGCCCAACACGTGGCAAAATAAAACCACCCTTATCACATGATTTCCAAATGCTAAAAATCTGGATACCAAAGTTATGCGATATGGTTCTCGGCCGTTGGATGTGGGGCCTGGAGATCTGACGGTGCAGCATGGAGCGTGATATGGACAGTTGCGTGGTCAGTAAGGTGGGGATAGGTCAACGGTGGTTTTAATGTGGGCCGTCCGATCAGCACAATGGACGGTTGAGATTAAAAGGCGGGAGTGCCAATGTTCAAAGGGAAAATAGGTAATAAGGGTGAGCGAAAAGAACTCTTGACCGTTAGATCCAAGGGATGTACGACGAAGATTTAAAGAGACAGGGGAGGAAAAAAAGGTCAAATGAATGGGTGGGAGAGAGGAGAACCGTTGGATCTTATCAGATGGATGGCTGAGATCCAATCGCAATTGGATAAGGCAGGGGCCAAACATCCGATAGTTTTAAACTAGCGATTACACGCCGTCCGTTGGATCAGCAGAAGATCAATGATGGAGATTGTTCGGAAGGGGTAATGATGGAGGGAAAAGGAGCAGAGTGTGATCAAATCTTGGCCATTGGTTCTTGTGGATTCAACGGCCAGGATCGAATCAGAGGATCGCAATCGGGGGAGACGAAGAGTGGTGCATTAAGATCTTCTGATTGGCAATGGTGCGATGGGCGCTCGACCGTTGGATTTAAAGGGGAATCAATGGTTTGAATGCAGTCGGAGGGTTTATGAAGGATGCTATGGGGCACAATGTGATATTAGCATGGACCATTAGATCTTTACAGATCGATGGTGGATATTACATCTGCGGCCAATAGAACAAAAAGAAATCGCATCGAAACTTTTCAGTTTAACAAAGAAATGCGCTCGCAATCAAACTTCTGATTGTGATTAGTGCTATAAGGCTTAGCGCTTGGTCTTAGCACCCAATTATATGCGGGGAAGGGGTTAGGGGCTGGGCCGAAAGGGGCTTAGCCTGATATATGATAGAAAGTGGGTTTTAGGCCTAAAAACAACGTTTTTTAAGGCTAAACAGTGGTTTCGGTAGGGGGAAAGAGGGGCTCAAAAAATCAAATGAAGGGATTCACATGGTTTTTTAAAGGGGAATTTGGTGATTTAGATGACTTAGGAATGGATTTTGAGGGTTTCTAGGGGAATTTGAGAAGAGGAGAAAGGGGTTAAAATGGGGAATTTGCAGGGATACAAGGGAGCAGATGGAGGATTTCTTGAGCATAAATTGTTTTTACAAACAGTGAGGCTTTCTTGATGGAAACAACAGTTAATATCCTTTCAAAGGCAAATGACACACAGAGGCTTCAAGAATGAGAGATTTTCAGAGGAAATGTATTTCTTGAAGACTCGGAAACAAATTTAGCCACCTGCTTGCTCTGTCAAAAATTTATAGGTGGCTAACAGTTATTGTTGTTATTATTAATTTGATAATATGGGGCATTAGATACTCCCCATCTTCAAGGAACTGTGTCTTAAAGTTAAGTTTAATCATACAACATATAAGTTATTTATTTATTTATCTCTTTTATCCTATGTAAGACCATATGTTTTAATTAGTATAAGGGTCACCTTAGTGACCACAACAGGCATTGAAAGTTACATCGTAGCAATAGGAGAAAGCGCCACTACTCTCAACATTTTCTTTCCAAATTTTTGTAACCATTCTTAAAGCCCCATTGGTCTATACCAGAGCCCCAAGGATCAAACCTCATCTACCCCAAGGTAGGCATTGAGTTTGGTACTCACATAACCTAGGCATCTCCAAAGGCTAATCCACATCCCTCAACATCTCTTACCAAGTACAACCCTACACATCGAAGTCCCACACTCAAATATATCATGCTTCTACACTTCGACATCAGAACTCCAATATCAGGCCCTCGACCTTATCAAGATGGTCTCATATCCCATCAACAGTTATGCAAGACAAAAGAAACATTAGCATAAGTAGTTGACTGAGTTTGTCCCCCGCTAATAAGGTGCTATATATTATCCCTTGAAGGTATGGGATCTCATGAGATAATCAAATAAGCTGACCCTCTTGGCACACTAGTGCTTTTCCTATTTGTCGCCACCTTACAACATGCAACCAATGCAATAGTTATAACATCATCATCTCATAGAAAATAATCTAGATGCAAACTCTTTGCATGTTGCTGTGAGAATAAAACATAATTTTTATCACAAAATCCTAAAAAAAAAGGAATTGCATGCTCATACATGCCATCATTATATTTCTCATCATTAAAATTGCATGCAATTACCACATGCCATAAAATCATGAAATTCCATCATAATATTTTTAAGATTAACATATATGTGTCAAATATGTAGCATCATATCAACAACATAAATAAAACCATGTGTTAATATAAAGAGATAACTTAACATAAAAATATAATAATCATCTCAACACATGTCACGTGGAGAGAAACAAAATCATAAGTGTTTTTATCATGATTCATCAATCAAATTCATTAACATGCATAAACAATGAATACCATCTGTTTCATTTAATGAAACAATATCATTAAATGTCCATCTAGGATCTAAATGATCACTTCTTATGCTTTCGACAAGGAAGTTGAATATTTACTTGGTAGGGATAATATCCACATCAATATGCTCAAATTTTCACATATTTTCCTCAATTAAGTACACTATTTAGCTTCCAGGAAACCCTCATAATTTTGATGCTTAATATTTATTCATGTATTCTTTCTTACATAAACAAATTTTGTGAAATTCAACATTATATTATTAGTGGCATTGCCATCATTCCTTAAATAATCAATTTCAAAATTTAAATCCCATGATTTGTATCACTTTACATCTTTTTCTTATTCATTCCAATACCACTATAACTAATAGTACGTAAAAACTACGTCATCATTTTTTATTTTTTTTTATGTCATATCATTGCACCTATTTCCTTTAGGATTCATCACTTTTTCATATTTATTGCAGTGATTCAATTCTATCCATTAGTTACATACCTTAAGATACTTGAATGAGATTCATTTTGCTATTAGGTCTAATAATATGTTTATTGTCCTTCTAAATCTAGTTGATCACTATTTTAATGTTTATCCTTCTGATTGCAACAATGAGAGTTGATCTAGATCTGTGCACCCATGGCTTCCTGCTGAGCACCATTCCCCCCCCCCCCCAATTCCTCCCTCTGTGTTCCCTCTCTTACTCCTTTTCCCACCTGGGTTTGGCCTTTTTGCTGCCTTTGGCCAAACAACCATGATGACTACTCCCTGGTTTCTGCTGTGCCAAGTTCCATAAGAAATTTCATTCTCTCTTTTTGAAAAAGCAGAGGAGATTCTAAAGATTAATATTAGGGCCCCCCGAGATCACTCTCATGCCCTGTAGCTCTTTGATCGTAGCCTTATTGGCCAGTTCATGGGCCTCTAACCCTCTTCTCCCTCAGTTTGGTCTTCGATCAAGAAGAACTGGAAGCCTGTCATCAAGGGAGAGGTCATCTCATCATTCCGTGGTAAGGGCTTCTACATTTTCTACTTTGAGAACAATTTGGATTGTGGCTTGGTCTTCATGAGTGGTCATATTTCATGGGAGCCCAGGGTCTCCAACTGGATAGGTGGAGTCCCAAATTCAACCCGAACACTGATGCTCCTTCTTCTATCCCTATATGGGTGAAGCTTCCATATCTCCCCCTTCATTGTTGGAATGATGCAACCTTCTGTATGATTGGGAACTCTCTAGGGAATTATATTGACTATGTGGAGCCTAAGGATGGTCTCTTTGTTTGTGCAAGGATTTGTGTGGAAGTTGACCTAGAAAAAGGGCTCCCTTCCATTATGAGTCTCTGTATGGATATTTGGGCGCATGTCCAGGAAGTAGACTACGACTAGTTTCCCTTCAAATGTAAATTGTGCCATGAATATTGGAATTTTTCCAAAATATGCCTAAAAAACCAAGACATTTTGGAGAATCAACAAGGAGACATGAACGAGCAATGGTAGAAATTCAAATGGAGAAGGGGAAACTTAAAGCAACACAATGTGCCCTCTGCAAATGCTAAGGCTTCCCCCCATAATGCAGGTCTGATCCAAAGTAAGTCTGATCCTCCACTAGGAGCCTCAAGTCAAGACAGTGACGTATGAAAGAATGCCAATCGTTATGAAGCACTGACATCTTACCAGGATGATGATGGTCCTTCTCTTTCCCCAAGAGATACCTAACTCAACTGTATTGAGGTTGTTAAGCTCACTTCGGCCCCAAAAAAGAAGAAAAGAAACTCCCCTAGCCCAAGCAACATCCAATAACTCAGAATATACCACAAATGAAGAGGAAGATGAAGAAGATTTCTTACCCACCAAGGAATTGACATGACTAGAACTGACGAGAAATTAGAAGGTGGAAGGGCTAGAGATATGGAAAAAAAGGTAAGAAGATCAGGACAGAAAACAAATAAAGAGACACAGTTGGAAAAAATGGAAAAATATAAAGAGTTGGGTTTTCAGCACAACAACTCTCGATAGTTAGCAGAATTGGGGGCAAAAGGAGTGAAAAAAAGGAAGAATAGTAAGCCCTTCGAAAGGGAGACCCTCTTTAAAGAGTAAGTAATGAATAACATCTCCTGGAATTGTAGGTTTTTGGGTTCTAGAAAAATAATAATGGAAGTGAAATCACTTATCCAAAATAAAAGACCAATAGTCACCCTCCTCCAGGAGACTACGTTAGGAAATGCATAAATTTCCACCATTCACTCCAAAATTTGAGGGAAAATTAGTATGGTAGCGGAAAGCTTGAGAGGTGTTTCAGGAGGGGTTTGCACGATGTGGAATCCAACACAAATGCAACTGGTAAGATCTATAAAAACAACCCATTGGATTGCAACTACCTTTATAATTTTAGAGTTTGCAATGAAAATGTACTATAGTCAATGTATATATGCTAGTACACTTTCGAGAGAAACATGAGTGCTGGAAGTCCTTGACAGAGTTGCAAAAATATGATTATGGATGCAATTCTATCTTGGGAGGTTACTTCAATACCTCTATGGGAAAAAATGAGAAATGAGGAGGCTCCATTGTCCGAGATGCCTCACATGAAAAAATGGAGGATTTAATGCTCAATCTTAATCTTTTTGATGTTAAGACTTCCAAATTCTTTTATACAAGGAATAATAAGCACTCTAGTATGGGCCATATTCCTACTCGGCTTGACCGTTTCCATGCTTCTGATAACCTCCTTTATTTGAATCTATGTCTGAAATATTTTATCCTTCCTTGGTGCAGCTCAGACCATTGCCCTATTTTCCTCCTCCTCTCGCCCTCCTATAATCTTGGGCCTATTCCTTTTAGTCCCACCCCCCCCCCCCCTCCTCCCCGCCTCTGGTTCAAATCTCTACAGTTCTTTGATTTGGTCTCTCTTTCATGGATGATTTGGGTGGAGGGTGTTAGGGTCCTAGGGTCTAGGGATCAAAATGTATTTTCTTCTTTTTATTCATTTTGGAGATACAATTTATCCTATGAAACATTGTTCTCATAGTCTAAAGCATCATTGTCCAAGGTCACTATAATATATTTCATGTCATAGATGATCCTTAAAGGCAATATTAAATTTTAGAGAGTCTAGGTCCTTGAGAGGGTCATAAGGTAAATTTTCATGTGGAGTCATTTAGGGTTCAAGGGGTATGTATCACAAGTCAAAACCATGAATAAAACAAGTCATGTTTCAGTTATTAAAGTTATATGCTTTTATTGTTAATGGTGTCCATCATGCCCCCATTACACCATTCACAACTCACCATTTAATATTCATAATTCATGATTCCATTTTATATACTCCGTTCCATAGACTCCCTTCACTTACATTTACCATCATATTTCACAACCCCCTCCTCAACTCACATCTCGTCATCATTTCCATTACATCCCCCTAAATTCAAAACTCATTATCATCATTCATAATTCATAATTATTACAACCCTTTACCCAAAATTTTACATTCATGATCAAAACAAGACATATGGGGCACTCATTTTCAAATTTTTGTTCATGTTGGACTCATTCTCTCTCCAAAAAACGTTTGAGCTTTAAGGAGGTTTGAAGCTCCAAAGAAAGTTGCAGAATCTGAATCAAATGGATTAAAGATAAGAATATGGTTTACGTTGTGCAACTGTTGTGCAAAATATCACGTTTCATCATGTATGTGTTTTCAGTCTTCATTGCACATCCTTTGTCTCGGGGACTGGTTTATAAGTCCTGCACAGTCAATATGGAGACTACAGAAGGGAAGAAAAATTGAAAATGAGGTCAGTTGTTGATCAAAGCATGTACATGGAAGGTTGTTGCTCTTTCGAGGTGCACGTTTACACAATCACCATACTTTCACTATATATCATAAACCTTGTATCCATTTTCCCTGAAAATTTTACAATAGATGTATGGGGGTGAGATGAATAAACTTATTTAATTTCAACTCAAAGTTCTTCATGTTTTTCTAGAAACAAGCTACTATCACCTACAACCATTTTTGGATTTTCCTGAGATCCATGAGTTGGATTTGGCTCAAAATGATTTTGGAGGAGCGCCATGATGATATTAACGTGCTGTAAAAATTTCATCTTAATTGGAGTCACTTTTTGGGAGGTATTCCCAAAACACAGATTGTTTCTTAAGCTGTTACACTCTGTTGTGCAACTGCTACACAAGTGGTGACTAGGAAATTCTGAGGTCTAAAAGAATGAAATTAGTCATTCATTGGGTCCTACACCAACACAACATTATGTTCAATGTACCCAATAACTCGGTTTCATATAGTACAACTTATAACCATGCTGAGCTAGAAGCCTACTACAAATTGCAGTACAACTTATCACTTAGGCCTACTTTTGTATTTTGGTTATTTTTAGATCTTCTATAATTATGTTAGTGATCAAGATAGGTATGGATAGGTGGATAAATTTGATTTTCTGAACTTGATGTTGCTGAGTTTTTATCTAAGGCTTAAGACATGATTTTTCCAAATTAAGTTTGTTTCGATCTTCTTAGTCGATAGCAGATACATTGTATCTAGTCTCTTATTGTTCATGCAAGAAAATATTCCTAGTTGTATTTAAACAAAACAAGATATGGAAAAATAGTTTGAATTGGGAGAGAAGAGGCTTTTGTATGCATTTTTATTTTCTGAAATAAAATTATCAGTGCAAAACATTTGGCACTTTACCAGAGGTTCATGTGGTATGATTTCCGAGTTCTGTGTTTCCCTTCTTATGTTCTGACTTTTACATTTAAATGTTAAATATTCACTTGTGAATGAAATATAATGAGTTTCAAAAGTCATCTTTGCTAGTTCTCTAAATGATTTTATTTCCTTTCTAAAACTATGTTGGAATTCACCCTCCGTTAGGTGCTCCTTTATGGTAAAATTTTTCTTCTTCTTGATATTCGATCAAAGATATATGTTTCAAAATTCATCTGATAGTCATGATCTGTTTCATGTGATTGAATATATTTTTGTGTGATTTCAAGTTATGTTCAAACTCATTCACAATTAGGTTCTTTGAATGTAATGAAAGGATCTTTCTATCACTACATTATGACAAATGTAATAACTTGAAGTCATGCCCACCTTACCTCTGTTTCCATGGGTGCTTCATTAAGCTCTGATGATTTCATGTAAGATCTGAATCATGGCTTCATTCCCAGTGTATTTTCCTCCTAAGTTTGTTAACCACCATCAATGAATACTATTTTTATTTTACAGATCTAGCCTCTTTTTTAATGTCCTTAAGCCCTATTGTTTTCACATTTTGACCTTTTTTGAGTGACGGAGCCCCCTCTAGTCTGAAAGGGACAATTTCTAGCCAAAATAGGTTTGAGGTTACCCCTGTAAACCTATTCTTGGCCTATAGTTTCAATTATAGGGTGCTAACATTTTGGTGCCATTGTTGCGGAATGAAAGGTTTCATCTTCCTCATGTAAGATCATCAAGGCTTCAGATTTGGCTGCTAGCGATGGACAAAAGTTAGACATAAAAAGGTTTAACAATTCACTTGGTGGCTCCCAAAACTTCAAATCAGATTTATAGAAGGACAAGACTTGTCCGCAGAAGGATGGAAGGAAAATATGTGAAAGTCAAGTGCTTAAACTTGAATTTTCTTCATGTTATAACATCATGCTTCGTCAATTGCCTCATGTCCTTTCCTAAAAATGTAAAAATAATTTTCTTCTATCTGTTGAATCTAAATGTATACTACAAATTAGCACATGGGTCCCCTTTTAGAATTGTCTATCATTCTCTTGAAGTTGCAAATGCATCTCCATTTTGTATTGGTTTTCCTAAACAAGATCCAAATGATAATCATAGTCCAGCTGGTAAAATTTTGTCTCACACATCAGTCATGGTTGCTATCCAGTATCCCCCATTAAATATGCAAACCCATTTGTATGAGTTACCACAGAACTATGGTCAGAGGCTACCTCAATTTGATGGTATAGGTAAGATCACAACATGGAAGCATGTAGACAAAATAATTGACTTCATTGACCTTGAGGAAGTAGATCATGAGGATGCCAAATTAATATTGTTTTCTCAAAGCCTTTCAAGAGAATTTAGGAAGTGGTATAGAATTTTGATAGCTGGAAGCATTCCTAATTTCCAAGAATTTGAACACATTTTCCTTGACAGATGGGAGGCTAAAAATAACCCTTTTTAGTTTATGGTTGAACATCAGAATCTAAAAATTTGTCTTGGTGAGACAGTCCAAGGTTTATCAACTAGATCCAATAGTGTGCATGATTCCATACCCACTGACAGAAAGCCTCCCCTAGGATTGGCTATGCTTCATTATTCGTATGGTTTTGATGCTCATCTTGCCTATCATCTCAGAGAGAGGAATCCCACCACTTTGGAGGATATTCAGAAAAATGTTGTTGATGTGGAAGTGAATCTTTTGACCAAAAGGGCCTAAATGGAAGCTGAAAGAAGAGAAGTGGTTAAGGAGAAGCTTTCTCCATTTTCAAACCATAAGATAGATGCATTGATGAAAACCATGGAAAGGTTGATGAAAAAATTCATTGTGCAAAACAAACCTGTTGTTAAAGGGAAGCGAAGAAGACCTCCTCTCCAAGCAGATTTGGTAGAAGAAGGAGAGGTTGTTGATTTATGTCACCATGAGCTTGAAACTAGTTTATTTATTTATTCATTTGAAGATAGTCTTGAAGAGAAAACATCGACATGTTCTCAGCAAGAGTATGCTCAATTTCATCAATTTAAGGAAAGCAGTAAGCTTGCATGTGTAACTTATGACAACAATGAAGAATATGATGAAAGTATTGAATTAGGTGAGAAGCCTTATAGTTTTGACATCGAACACAAAGAAAACAATGACTTTGTTGATGGTAACTCTCTACCTTTATGTTATGATACCTTTGAATTGTTGAAAGAAAATTAGAAGATCACTAAAGAAGCAGGAAAGAAAGTTGAAACTAGCATAAATTGGCAACAACCTTCTTATATATTTGATGACCCTGTTACTTGTTACATGGAAGACTCATTCAGTCAAAAATCCCAGCCATTGAGTAACCATGAGATTGAATATCATATAGTTTCCTCAGAACCAATACAAAATAAACTACAACAGCCTTATTTGAATTTCAATGATCCAATAGCCAATTATTTGGATGGTTTCTGCAGTCAAAGTTCTCCTTCTTTAGCTAGTTGTGAGTTTGAAAACATGGGTAATGGAGACTTAGTTCGGCAGCCAGCATCGTTGTCTTTTCCAGCAGTGGTTTCATCACAAAGTTCACAGGAATATTTTCAGCCCTATCATTACAGATATAAGTTGAAATTTCATGAAATCAAGGACTCAAATAAAGGTTTGTATTCATGGTATGTAGACCACCTAGAGTAGAATTGCAATATGTCAAATCAACTAAAATTCAGTGTTCATTCATTTGAGGATCCTTTTGTAGCATTCTTGAAATAAACAAGTGGGATTAAGTTCTTCAATCCCGTCAAAGTTGAATTTGCTTTGAATTTTTTATTAGAGTTGTCATTCAATATGTTTCATATTTTTCTTGTGAACAAGAACATGCCTAGAACTCTACCAGTGGATAAGGTGCTTGCATGGTTACTATGGTTGCTTGAATTTATCAAATCAAGAATCTTGTGGATTAGTTAGAGTGAGTAGGTTAGTGAATAAGCTGTCGACTTACTCACTAACCTACTCACTCAGAAATTTCAGCCTAAAAGGGGCCTTCTAAGGAAAAATAATAAAATAATAGTTATAAATTTTGGAGGGAAAAGAAGAAAACTACTTTTTCTTTTTAATTGTATTTTTAGCTTATCTCCTTATATATTTACTCAAATCTCAAGTGCATACACTCATTGGATGAAGAATCAAATTCTGCATCCAATGAGTACCCATGATGCATACTTTTGAGAGGACCCACATTGATAAAAATCGAAGATACATTAAAAAGACGTGTTGAACACACTTTTTTAATGTATCTTCAATTTTTATCAATGTCAGTATTCTCAATAGTATTCATGATGGGTACTCGTTGGATGAAAAATTTAATTCCACATCCAATGAGTGTCTACACTTGAAATTTGAGTAAACATATAAGGAGATAATCTAAAAATACAATTAAAAAAGGTAGTTCTTCTTTTCCCTCCAAAATATTTAATGTACCTCTTTTTAAATTTAAAGGATTTTGATTGGTTTACATATTATGACATGGAAATTACATGAAAATTTCATGGGCACTTTTAAGCTAAAATTTCCTCTAATCATTCAATCCTCTGAGCATATTTTTCAACAGTGTGACAATTTCCATCAGTTTTTCTTGGTAGTTTGGTATTATTTTTTAGTACTGCAAGTGTGGGTGGCCATCATTAGAATTTGAAGCCCAAGGAGAAGGCCCTAAGGTTCTGGTGATTTTCTTCCATATGTAAGGTAAAATTCAAGTCAGTCAGTCAGTTGAGTTTTAGTCTTTTTGTGTTTGACACCATTTCCCAATGGTTAAGCTATTAGTCTACAGTGTTCTTCGCACCTCACTAGGAGGCTTTCATCCCCATTGGAGACGATGTTAAGGTCATAGGGTCTAGGGATCAAAATTTCTTTGCTTATTTTTACTCATCATAGGGATACATTTTAGCCTATGAAACATTGTTGTCATAGTCTAAAAAATCATTTTCCAAAGTCACTATAATATTTTGCATATCATACAGTGTCCTTAAATACAAGATTAAATTTGAGAGAGTCTAGGTCCTTGAGACGGTAATAAGGCCATTTTTAGGTGGAGTCATTTAGTGTTCAAGGCGTATGTATCACGAGTCAAAACAATGAATAGAAAAATTCAGGTTTCATTTATTAAATTTTTGTGGGTCTGTTGTTAATGGTGTCCATCATGCCCCCATTACACCATTCATAATTCAACATTCACAGTTCACCATTTAATATTCATAATTCATGATTCCATTTTATAAACTCCCCTCCATAGCTTCCCTTCATTTACATTTACCATCATATTGCACACACCCCTCCTCAACTCACCTCTCATCATCATTTCCATTAAATCCCCCTAAATTCATAACTCATTACATCCCCCTAAATTCATAATTCATTATCATCATTCATAATTCAAAATTATTACAACTATTTACCCAAAATTTTACATTCATGAACAAAACAAGACATATGGGGCTCTCATTTTCAAATATTTTTTCATGTTGGCCTCATTCTATCTTCAAAGAAAGTTCAAACTCTAAGCAGGTTTGAAGCTCCAAAGAAATTTGCAGAAACCGAAACAAAGGGATTAAAGCTCAGAAGAAGGTCAATGCTGTGAAATTGCTACAAAAAATACCATGTTTCACTGTGTATGTGTTTTCAATCTTCATTGCACATAATATTTCTTGGGGGGGGTTTCTATGTACTACACCGTTAATATGGAGACTCCAGAAGGCAAGAAAATTTGCAAAGGAGGCGAGTAGTTGGTCAAAGTATGAAGATGGAAGGGTGCTGCTCTTTTGTTCTGCACATTCACATAGTCACCATACTTTCAATATATCTCCTCAACCCTGTACTATTTTCCCTAAAAAATTTACAGTATATATGGGGGTGAGATGAATAAACCCAGTTAATTTCAGCTCAAAATTCTTTATGGATTTTGAGAAACAAGCTACTGCCACCAACAACCATTTTTGGATTTTCTTGAGATCCATGAGTCGAATTTGGCTCAAATTTTTTTGGAGCGCCATGATGATATTAACACGTTGTAAAGCTTTAAGCTTGATTGGACTCACCATCTGGGAGATATGCCCAAAACATAGGCTGCTACTTAAGCTGCTATGCTCTACTGCGCAACTGATGACTAGGCATTTTTGAGGTATGCACGCATGAAAGGAGGAATTCGGTGGGTCCTACAACAACAAAACATTATCTTCAATGTACCCATCAACTCATTTTCATCCAGTACATCCTGTAACCATGTTGAGATGTAAGCCTACTTCACATTGTTGCGCAACTTATCCCTTAGGCTTGCTTTTGTATTTTGGTTATTTTTCAACCTTCTATAAATATTTTACTGATCAGGATAAGATTTTAGTGATTAGGATAGGTATGGATAGGTGGATAAGGTTGATTTTATGAACTTGATGTTGCTGATTTTTTATCTAAGCCTTAAGCCATGATGTTTCCAATTTAAGTTTGTTTCGATCTTCTTAGTCGATAGGAGATTGTTGGGAAAAATACTGAGAGGGGGGTGAATCAGTATTTAGAGCTTATAATATAAATTCAAATTTTTCTTTTGAGCAGATTTCCATACGCAGTTTTTATGAATGGAACTAGCGTATGCACGCGGAAATGCAGAAGGAAACTAGCGTATACTGATTTAACTTTCCAGATTTAGAGAAAATTCTCAGAAGCAATCTTATAAACAGATTTATCAGTTATGTTTCAGATTATGAGAAGTAATCAACAGAATAAAGCATCACACACATGAACCCCAATATTTAAGGTGGAAACCCAATTCGGGAGAAAACCACCGCTGCTGTCATCTCTGTTTTCAATCTTTATTATATAGAAAACCTTTTACAACACAGTATTGATGCAGACTCATACCAGTACGCAGGCTTCTACCTGCAAAAGGCTGCAACCTTCTCTCGTTTTCCAGCTACAACTGGAAGGGAGCTCCAACCCCCTGATCTTGTTTACCAGCCTCTCCTGGAAGGGAGCTTCGACCCCCTGAAATCAATCACCAGCATCTACTGACAGAAAGCTTCTTCTTTCATACTGAAGGCTTCAACCCCCAGACCTACTGCTGACCACGTTTCATCAATTTTCATACTGGATCCAACAGCTTCAACACAACCCTTCACTTAACATCAACAAACATACTTTGCCCAATACTTCAAATAGAGCAGTGAGACCACTGTAACCAGAATGTCAGAAATAAACCAGACTTCAGAATAGATATGCAGATACAAACTCAACCCTGAACATTCATTAATTCAAATAGCATACGCTACTTTTCTTCACTGAAGCCGTGTACATACGCACTTTCCTGCATACCAACCCGCGTATACTTCTGTGTATTTTATTCTTCAGAAACCCTAACTGCCATACGCGCTTTTCATGAAGAGAACTCGCGTATATACGCGCTTTCTCTGAAACCAACTAGCGTATAGATCTGTAAAAATAAATTTTGTAGAACAGACCAGATCTATAAAACTTACCCAGATTTATTCATTTTCTTCAGCAGACTTGCACCAGTTCTTCATGATTTCGTCAGTCGATCAAACCAAAGATTCATCATCGTCAGATCTAGAGATCTTGAACCATCATTATATCCATGGGTGCATCATAAATTTTGATCTATCAATTAAGAACAGAGTTCATCCATGCAGATATTCCTTAGAGAAATTTATTCATCAACAACCCTTACACATGCACACCTTCCACTATGATCTTCTTCTCCTTAAATACATTTAGCTTTTACCAATACCATGAGTCAAAACCACACAACTTTCGATGGTATTCTTGGACGGAATCAAATAAACCATGCAACGCTCAATACTGTGTGCCAAAACCATGGTAATGCCCCTTGGTATTATAATTTTGGAGCGCAAAAGGGCATACGCGACTTGGGATGTACTTATCCGCGTGTATACACGACTTGGCCTTTACAAAAGCGCGTATACATTGTGACATATTATATTTATCATTTCTCCGACATTTACTGGAATTATTTTCTCTGTAGATACATCATTCTTACATCTGTAATACATAGGTTGCTATCCAAAGACAACTTCAGTAAGTTAGTTTCCATCAAGGACAACTTCATCAAGTAGGTTGCCATCAAGGACAACTCATTACATCATATTGCCAACAATATCCCCCTTTGGACTTGATGGAAACCATGACCAGAAATAAATTAAAGTTAGAACAACATTCTCCCCCTTTGACATCAAGGGCAAAGGGTAGATCAAGATCCTTTGTACCGACAATACCATGCTCCCCCTGAGATCATGTTGCATCTTCAAACATAATTTTTCAATGAAGTACATGACTCTATGACCTTTCCTATCACCAAGGACTCATACTTACATCAATGATCCAACCAAGTGGATTTACATATGTGACTCAAGCACCCAACCAAGTGGGTTTACACATTTTGACTCAACTACCCAACCAAGTGGGTTTACAAATTTGAACAAGTCCTTACATGACTGAATATTACAATTTACATCATAGGTCTCAGAAACATGAAATTTTTCATCAAATTAAAATTACTTATACAACCGAAGATCAAATATTCTCAGCATGAGATAGTACTACAAAAATAAATAGAAACTAAACAATAATGCATCCTTTTCACACGCACCAATGCCTCTTTAGCCCCATCCCGAACATTGGCCACAACTATCAAGGCATCTTCTACTCTAAGTATTAAAGAATGAAATCAGTATGAGAAATGGAACATCACCGTTGAGACCCAACAAGACTGTACATGGGCCGAAGAATGCTGACCCAGAAAAATTTTGTCAGCAAACACCCATACGCAGTTTTCTGTCTATAAACTCGCGTATATACGTGATTGTCCTTCAGGAAATCCATGTATCCAATTTAATATTTTTAATTTAAGCAGATATGATCTTCTGAGAGGCAGAGAAAACTCCCAGCTTCTGTTTGAGATATTCAAACGCTTCCCTAGGTAAAGGTTTGGTAAATATATCAGCAACTTGTTCTTTGGAGAGAACATACTCCAACTTCACCTTTCGTTCAAGCACTTGTTCACGTAAGAAGTGATACTTTATGGGAATGTGCTTGGTCTTGGAATGCATAATAGGATTCTTTGAGATATTGATGGCACTTGTATTATCACACATAATGGAAATAGGAAGTGAACATTTTATTTGAATGTCTTGTAAGGTTTGCATCATCCAAAGAAGTTGAGTGCAACATGATGCGGCAACCACATATTCTGCTTCTGTTGTAGATAAGGCAATAGAGCTTTGCTTTCAAATAACCAAGATGTTTCAACTGCAGTCCCATATAGAATGCACCACCACAGTGCTCGACGCATCAACATTTAAACAATCGTACCGGGCAGTAAGCATGAAGAGTGAGGACGCATTCTTTGGATACCAGTCTGTGGCCCTGAGTTCTCGTGTATATTTGAATATTCTTTGATGTACCTAAGGTGAGACTCTTTTGGATTAGCTGGAAATCGTCCAATCGCTCAACAATCCCAACTGCATGCATAATGTCCGGTTCAGGGTCCCGTGAGATAAAGCAGACTTTCCTTCCTATCATAGATCCGCATTCCTGCTGATTCACCGTGGGAGAATCATCATGGAACTCGAGATTACATCCCAAGCACACAGTACCGACATTGCCATTCTTCCATGCCATACTTCTTCGTATTCCTTAAGATATTTTTCTTGTGATAAGAATATGCCATCTGTTGCTTGTTGTACTTGCAAGCCAAGAAAGAATGTTAGTTCCCCAAGTAAAGACATTTCAAAGAGTCTTGCTGTATATCAGAAGAAAATTTCTGACTCATATATTCTTCATTACTTCCAAAAATGATATCATCAACATATACAACCACAATCAATAGTTTATCATTTTCAATTTTGATGTATAAATTGTTATCAACAGACCCCTTTGAAAATCCTTGTTGATGAAGATATTTGTCAAGACGATAATACCATGCCCTTGGAGCTTGTTTGAGACCATATAGAGCCTTTTTAAGTTTGCAAACAAGTTTTTCATCATTTCCAAAAATGAATCCTTCTGGTTTTTCTATATAAACTTCTTCTTCTAGATCACCATTGAGAAAAGCAGATTTAACATCCATTTGATAAACTTTGATTTGCTAGAAGCTTGAAAAAGCAAGAAACATTCTTATGGCTTCAAGTCTAGCTACAGGAGCAAAAGTTTCTTCAAAGTCTATACCTTCTTGTTGAGCATACCCCTTGCAAACAAGTCTAGCTTTATTTCTTACAACATCCCCATTCTCATTTAACTTGCTTTTGAATATCCATTTAGTTCCAATGACATTTTTGTCATGAGGTCTTGGTACTAATTCCCAAGTGTGATTCTTTTCAATTTGATCAAGCTCTTCATTCATGGCTTGAATCCAACATTTATCTTTGCTAGCTTGATTGACATTGTGTGGTTCAATAGTGGATAGAAATGCCAGATAGCTAGAAGATCCCACAAGAGTCCTTCTTGTTTGTACACCTGATCCCTTTTCTCCCAAAATTTGAGATTCTGGATGATTCTTTTGAACATATCTGGATGGAGTTTTTTCAGATAAATCATCTTCGGGTTCTTCATTGGGTTCACTGTCTATATCATTCCTATTTGATGTAGAAGGATATATGTCATCATCGTCTTCATCTGTTGTTTGTTTTTCTTCTTTTGGAGCCGCAGGAGACTCATCAACAACAACATCAATACATTCAACAATATTCCGAAGTCTCTTATTGTAACATTTATATGCTCTACTCCTAGAGGAGTAACCAAGAAGTATTCCTTCATCTGCTCTGGGTTCAAACTTGCCAAGTTTTTCATCATTATTTTTGATAAAGCATTTGCTTCCCAAAACTCTAAAATGCTTCACAGTGGGAGGATTACCATACCAGAGTTCATATGGAGTTTTATCACTATTTACACGAACATGCCTTGTTAGGTTAAAATATTGCCCGCCGTATGTGGCCGTTTCCCGTAATGAGCAGTTCCTAAATCATCACATAGCCTAGCCGTTTGTTGAACTCGTTTATTCATTCTTTCGCTACGCCATTTTGTCAGGAGTTCCGCCCGTTTAAAAACTGTCTTTTATGCCATGTTGTTCACAAAATTCAAGGAATTCATCTGATGTATATTCTCCTCCTCGATCAGATCTAAGACACTTGATTTTTAGATCTAATTCATTTTCAACCAGTGCTTTGAAGATCTGAAATTTCTCAAATGCTTCATCTTTGTGTTTCATCAACCCAATCCAACACATTCTAGAGAAATCATCAATAAATAAGATATAGTATTGTTCACCACGTGGTGAATTTTTCCTCACATGCCCACATATGTCAGTATGAATTAGTTCAAGAGGCTTACTTGATGATCCTTCCTTGGCATTAAATTGCACTCTGGTTTTCTTATCGAATTGGCAAGATTTGCATATGATACTTTCAAGTAGAGTAATATTGGGAAGATCACGAACAACTTTAAGTCTGCTTGATTTTTTGATTTGAGAGAAGCTCAGATGTCCCAACCTTCTATGCCATAGCCAGTTTTCTGAAGATTTACTCAAGTAACATTGATCTTTGCAGTTCTTCAATACATACAGGTTGCTTGGAGTTCTGTTTCCTTTTATAATTTTTTTACCTGTATCAAGATCACGTACCACACATTCTTTTGAACTAAAGACAACTTCAGTTCCTTGATCACACATTTGACTTACACTTAACAGGTTATGCTTTAATCCATCCACATACATCACATTATTATCTTTCACCTTTTATTTTAGAAAAACAGACCCTTTTCCCTTAATGACAGCAGGAGTATCATTTCCAAATGTAACATTCTTTTCTTTTTCTAGAGCACTATATTAAAGAAGCTTGTTTTTGTCACCTATCATGTGTTTTGAGCATCCACTATCAATATACCATTGATTTTCTTCACCTTCTACAAATAAAGCTATGCCACAATTTTCAACCTGCAATTCCTTCTTTTTCCACAATTTGGTGTTTGAAGGAAAATGCTCTTTTGGCTGGGCTTTGCTCCTGCATTCAGATTCTTTATGGCCAAAGTTATTGCAATAAGCACATTCAACTTCATTTTGAAGAGGAGAAAAGTTGTTATAGGTATTCTTCTTTTTTCCAAAATCCATCCTTTTCTTTCTTGCTTCTCTTGTCATGATGGTTTTATATGCAACACATTGAACAACTTTATGACCAAAATTGTGACATGAGAAACATTGTCCATTGAAGAAGAAATTTCTGCTATTATGAAATCTTCTACTTGAATTTACCTGTTGGTTGGTGTTTCTTTGGAAGGTATTCTTGTTAGTGTTCTTTGAATTGAGCTAGTCATGCTTTACCTGTGAAGATTCTTTATTCCCTTGCTGAGTGGCAGAATGTTGGATACTAGCTGTAGCTACTTTTAGATAATTTGGTGCTGAAGTCTGAGAAGATTCTCCGATATATCCAAGACCTATCTTTATAAAAGGAGAACGTTGTACCTTGATAATCTCATCTAAGGTTTCAGATCCTTTAGCAAATCTAAGATTCAAAGTCTTCACTTTCTCAATTTCTTTTTTTAGACTTACTATTTCACATTCTAATTTCTCATTGTGTTTCTCCTTTTCTTCAAGCTGATTTTTCAGAGTTTATATGGATATTTTAATTTCTTCTAAGCATATTTTACTTTCTTCTAAG